>JASPKZ010003823.1:385000-957500 GCA_030220185.1 Diploptera punctata | reverse complement strand
CAGACAGGGTTTAATTTAAATTTAAATAAGAAAATGTACTTACTTTTTTAAATCACTAAAAATAAATACGTCAGAGTAAGTCAATTCACATTGCTGCAGCACGATCACCTTTTTACAACAATGTACTTTCAGCTATGAACGTAAACAAATGAATGAGTACACAAATTAATGAGTAATACTCATAAATTCCTTAGAAAAAAAAATGATTTCGTTTAATTTAATTTATTTGTAACATATATTACACATACATTTTATTGTTCTGCACTCCTTCTCTATATGAACTTTAATTATGCCAAATATCACACTCCTCTGTGTACGTAATGTGCTTAAAAAGAGGTGCAAAGTTTTTTCTTCACGTATTAATATAAAGTGATCCCACTACAGGAATCAGGAGGCCATTCGGGGTAGTAGGAGTTTAAGGCTCCCACTTTTTCTTGACAATCAGCACTTGATGTCAGCCGGGTTGTCAGCCCTGCGTGACGGCCGCCTTTACCCCAGAACAAGCGTATGGTACTCATTTCCGTTCGAGGCTGAGTCGACCCCAGGGACCTAGTGCCGCCAGAAGGGTCAGTTTATATAGATTGCTATTATTGTTATCGTTATTATTATTATTATTATTATTATTATTATTACTATTAATATTATTGTTTTTCATCTTATTATTAATAATATTATTGTTAGAAGTATTGTTATTATTCTTATTATTGTTATTATTACTATTATTATTATTATTATTATTATTATTATTATTATTATTATTATTATTATTATTATTATTATTATTATTATTGCTGTTGTTGTTAATACTTCTCCATGATAAATACCACCGTTTTAAACCCCTGTGTTCCGAAGAACAGATAACTTTAAAATGTATATTGGATTTTGTTGTTGACAAAGTAAGTAATAAAAATTCAGTTTTGAAAAAGTTTGAAGGAATCTGTTAACTGCATTATAGCTACAGTATCTCATTACTTGTCTCAGAGTTTTAAAAAAGGAAAACATTTTCTTTGAATGACTAAAATTAAATTTATTTCAAAGGTTGATCGTGTTTTAAACTTAATAATGTCATTACAGTTTGTTTTAAAGTTTTCGACTGAAACAAATATTTTTCTCTTTGTAACGGGATAATTACCCCAACAGCAAACAATCTCATTATAAGAAAAAAGTCACGAACTAGACCGGTTAAAAAAGAACTAGATGAATGTTCAGTTCTTTGGGAGATGAAAACAAGGCAATCCTGTCTCATTAAACTTTCTTTACGCTGACACATGCAGAATAACGTGTTGTATAACTCTACCACTCTCGTATTCTTCTCAGAAAAAAAATCTACCAATCACAGCCGAACAGATAGGTGTATGGAGTAAACTAACAATATATATAATTATTTATTTATATACAGATTTTAAACGTTCACATATATTTTTGTGTCTAAAATGTTATTTTCCTTCTCCACTCGTCCCTATCCACCTTCCAGTCCTCTTGCTCTCATTCAGGTTCTTATTTCTTCCTTCCACTAGTTTTTTTTAGGTCTTTCTTTATTTCTCTTCTTCCAGGTGGACACCATTCCAATTTTTTTTTCTGGATAACCTTAATTCTTGCATTCATTGTACCATGCTCATACCAATTTAATTGCTTATATCTGCAAAATTTACCGAATTCTCCCGTCCTAGTACTACCTTGGTTTCCTAGAAACGTGTGTCATCACATTGGCTACATGACGCTAGCAGCCACTTATCCTCCGGTCGAATATTCATAACTCATAGGTGGACAGTGGCATAGAACAGCCAATATTTTAACCTGTTTTTTTATGTGCAACGTTCAACTTTGAAGTGCTTTGATGGCGACTGCATACAAAAACAATATAACTGAACGGGAAAGATAATGTAGACACAACACAATAAACAAAAGATAGGAACACAACATGGATAAACATTGCAGGCTGATGATAATATTGTTGAAGCTAACCAACCAGTTAGCAGTTAACAATTATCACGTGGTATTAATTTCAAGACATTGTAACAAATTACACGAGCTTGTATTAAACATACCTCCGTGTTCTTGTGCAATAAATCCTTACAATTAAGAGCCGTCTCATGTCTTAATTACGTCACAGCGTTAAATTAAAAACCTGCAAACCTATTTCAGGCATCGCGTCAGGGAATAATAATAAATAATAATACTAACAATAACAATAACAATAATAATAATAGTAATAATATGACTTACCAACTTCTCTCAAAAAACGTAAACTGTTATATCATATGGTTGTGAAATATGGACTTTACTTCCTTCCATCCATCCATCCATAGTAATTCTGTCCGAGGGCAGGTCTTTCACTGCAATCATAGCATTTTCATGCTATGCTTTGCAGCTTTACTAGGGAATTGTTGGTGTGGTAGCTTCCCGTTGCTTTCCACACCGGTGAAGGATGATGATAATGATAAGGATGATGATGATGATTGATGACCATATGATTTCGGGGACCGTTTGGGCCTTAAAGTTTTCCTGACATTTGTCTTACAGGTGAGGCAAAACTCCGATAAAAACCTCACTCAGAAACAGTGCCCCGATTGGGGATCGAACCGGGGTCCGCTGCGTACGCTACCTCGAGATCACAGCGGTAGACGACATTACTTCAAGGGAGGAGAAAAGATTATGAGTATTTGAGAATAAAGTTCGTAGGAATTTTTTTTGACCAAACAGAGATGAACAAACAGGCGAATGTAGAATACTACGTAACAGTGAACTACATTATCTCTATAGGAAGCCAGATATAATAAGAACAGTTGAATCTTAGACTGCGATGGGTAAGACATGTGGCACAAAGGGGAATGAAAGATGGGCATGGAAGCTTGTAGGAAAACTAGAGGGGGAAATACCCAGTTGGTACACAAATAATGTGATGGGACAATAATATTAACCGTGATTTGAGGAAAGTAGATTATACAGGGGATGATTGGAAAAGATTACCTCAGGGTAGGGATGTGTGGATAGCTTAGTCCACGCCGCCATGAACCTACTACGATAGTGCCAGTGAGTTTGTTAATAATAATAATAATAATAATAATAATAATAATAATAATAATAATAATAATAATAATAATAAGGGAGGAAAGGAAAAGGTGAACTACATGGTCTTTATAGGAAGCCAGTTATAATAAGAACAATTAAGTCTCGTAGACTGCGATGGGCAGGACATGTGGCACGAATGGGGAATGAAAGACGTGCATGGAAGCTTCTTGTAGGAAAACCATAGAGAAAACGCCCAGTTTGTAGACCAAGAATTAAGGTGGGAGAATAACATTAACTTCGATTTGAGGGAAGTAGATTATACAGGGGATGATTGGAAAACATTAACTCAGGATATAGATGTATGGAGAGCTAATGTCCGCGCGGCCATGGACCTACGGGTTCGATAGTGCCAGTGAGTTAGTTAGTTAGTTAGTTAGAGGAAAGGAAAATTTGAGTATTTGAGAAAAAGTTGTTAGAAAAATTTTAGACCAAAGAGAGATGAACAGTCAGACGAATGGAGAAGTCTAATGTAACAGTGAGCTACATGATCCATATAGGAAACCAGATATAATAAGAAGAGTTAAGTCCCCTAGACTGCGATGGACAGGACAAGTAACACGAATAGAGTAAGCAATGGAGGATGGAAGCTTCTTGTAGGAAGGACAGAGTTAAAAGGTCCAGTTGGTAGACAAAGAATGAGGTAGGAGAATAATTTTAACCATGATTTCAGGGAATTAGATTATACAGGAGATGATTGAAAACATTATTTCAGGATAGGGATATGTGGAGAGATTTATTTCGCGCGCCCATGAACCTATGGTTTTGATAGTGCCAGTGAGTTAGTTAATAGTAATAGCAATTTATTTATATACATATTTTTAATGTTTACATATCTTTCTGTCCCTAAAGTTTTATTTTTATTCTCCACTCGTCTCTGTCCATCCAATCCATGTCCTCCAGTCCTCTTGTTCTCATTTGTAACCCGAATTTCCCTCCATATTGTTTTAGTTTCAAATATAAAGTAAATATCTCCTTAAATCTAAATTATTTAAATATAGACCCATAATTCGAGATAAAGATGTAATATATATAAACATATCGAGTTTGGACACTAATTACTCAGAAATTTATTTGCAATCAAATGATCATATTAATGAATTAATTTTATTAATTATATAAAAACTGATTTCCTTTTTTTTATAAATGACTAAGACAAACTCCTTTAGTTAAATTTCGGTTATTCCAATATAGACGGCGCCAGGAAGTCTAGAAGACGTATGGTATAACAAACGAATGCATGAATTCCAGGTACCTGAATACATTCGAAACCTATAGATACCAAACTCTTTGTTAATAGAAATGTATCAGAACATCTATTTGAAAACAGATTAGAATGCCAAGTCAGAATAATGTTTATGAATGATGAGTATGACAAAATGTTTACAATTGGACTTTCACTATGAAGTTTTAAATTTAAATTTGGACACACATATCAGTTAAAAGATAACTTCGAATAAGACATTAAAATTAATTGAAAATAACGGTTTTTAAATAAGCTGTTAGGCCCTTAATAGAAAACCCAAAGGCCTAACTATGAACAACTTGGCAACATTGTCAATAAATAGCGCGGAATAGACACGCTTTTATTAGCTACACACAAACAGAAACAAATGACAGTCACACCCTTTATATATATATATATATATGTAATATATGCCCACATATGTATAAACCAATGGGAATAAATTGTAACCCCTTCTCCTGTAGCGATCTGAACGATTGAAGGAAGTTTTCAATATATAAAACGGAGACGCGTAAAACACACAAACCTCCCAACTAGCGAAGGGAGAACATCGATTAAGTTTTGTTTAACTGCGGGAAAATAACGACCGCTAGTATTTCAAATATACAATATAACCCCTAATCGAGAAGGAAGAACTTAGCATAAGTTCCACTAAATCAGCAAATTAAATTATCAAAGAAGTTAAATATTTGAAAATAACGTAATTAATCGATACTGATAATAATTCTTCAGTATTCCGTAGATTAGCCAGATCGCTATACACATCGTAACATCAAGTGTTTTCATTTTATTAAATATATGTATAGTGACTATTATACTAAATAAATCGAGTGATTTATAAACTACAATTATTGATAAAACTATCGCTGCCCGTACAAAGTTCCTTCGTTATTTCCTGTGATAAGTGATCCCCATCGCTCACCGTACCCACCCTGACTAGATCGCGAGCTTAAAATTCTCACATTCCTGTGATAAATCCCACACCAAAATCATTCACCATTTACCCACCCCCTAATAAATACCTTCTTCACATTCCAGTTCATATTTCTTGCATCCACGAGTTTCGTGTCTTCCTTTCCTTCTTCTTCCAGGTGGACACCATACCAATGTTTTCCTGTAATAATAATAATAATAATAATAATAATAATAATAATAATAATAATAATAATAATAATAATAATAATAATAATAATAATAATAATAATAATAATAATAATAATAATAATAATAATAATAATAATAACAATAATAACAACAGTAATGAGAGTAATATCAATAATAATAATAATAATAATAATAATAATAATAATAATAACAGTAATGAGAGTAATATCAATAATAATAATAACATGGTAATATCTAGAAACACATTAATAAATGTCGTGCGGACGTATCCTCTCCTCACATCCGCATCCTGAGTTAACGTTTTCCACTCGTCCCCTGTATAATCATCTCTCTTATATCATAGTTATTGATAAGTTTTTTTAATAATTAGTAGAATAGTAACACATACTATCATTTGCACAACAAATATTAATATAATACAGTGCATTAGGTGTTGAAATGGCGATAGACAAATTGAAGATGTACAAAGCATCAGGTTCAGATAAGATTCCGGCAGAACTGATAAAATCAGGGGGAGAAAAAGTGATGGAAAAAATATGTCGGTTACTTTGTTCGATTTGGGAAAAAGGAGTTCTTTCAAATCAATGGAAAGAATTGATTATCGTACCAATCTGTAAATAAGGAGATAAAACTTATTGCAACAACTACAGGGGCATCTCATTACTCTCAACTTCGTACAAAATCCTAACAAATACAGACTTACTTCCTATATTGATGACTTTCTAGGAGATCATCAGTATGGATTTAGAAGAAACTGGTCTACAACAGATCAGATTTGTAGCATAATACAGATTTTAGAAAAGAAATGTGAATATAATGGCACTATATGTAGACTTAGAAAATGCATACGATCCAATTAAGAGGGAGAAGTTATATAGTAGCCTTTTGGAGTTAGGGATTCCTAAAAACTTAGACTTACACGAATGTGTCTAAATGGCACAAAGAGTAGGGTGCATATAGGCATATAGTTTTCGGATACTTTTGAAATTCACAATGGGGTAAAGAAAGGAGATGCACTATCTCCTCTACTATGCAATTTTGTATTAGAGCATGCCATAAAATCTTGGTGAATGAAGAATGCCTACAACTCAATGGTATTAATAGGTTGGTAGTTTATGCTGATGATGTATTATTATTGAGCGATAATGAAGATATACTAAGGGCCATCACACACTCTATTGAATAACACTAAGAAATTCGGAGTAAACATCAATTAAAGTACATATATATATATATTTATGTTCACACATATAAATGCGTTATATAATGGAAATTGACAACTAATGACGAATGAAGGACCTTTTGAAGAAGTGGATGATTTCAAGTATCTAGGATAAATAATTACAAATAGGAATGAGAGGTACATAGAAACTAAACACAGGCTCAATTCTGGAAATACGTGCTATTATGCATTACAGAGACTTTTGATGCCCCAACTCCTTTCAAAAAAACGTTAAACTGAAAATATATAAAACTATTATTCCACCAGTTATACGAATGCGAAACATGTACTCTTACTTTAAGGGAGGAAAGAAGATTACGAGTATTTGAGCATAAAGTTGTTACATTTTTTTTTGACGAAAGAGAGATAAACATACAGGTGAATGGAGAAGACTACATAACAGTGAATACATTGTCTTCATAGAAAGCCAGTTATAATAAGAACAGTTAAATCTTGTAGACAGTGATGGGCAGGACATGTGACACGAATGGGGAATGAAAGACGTGCATGGAAGCTTCTGGTAGGAAAAGCAGAGGGAAAATGTCTAGTTGATAGACCAAGAATGAGGTGGGACAGTAACATTATCCATGATTTGAGGGAAGTAGATTGTACAGGGGGTGATTGGAAAACATTATCTCAGGATAGGGATGTATGGATATCTTATGTCCGAATGTCCATTAATCTCGTGTTCGTTAGTGCCAGTGAGTTAACTCCCGTAAGGGAGCATTTTGTTCAGCGTAGGGAGACTTCATTCTCAATTGATCTCTCACCCTCTCTTAAAACATGACACTATGTTTTGCATCCATATAAATGAATACAAAGAAACGAATGAGGTTGAAGAAATATAATTCCTGTATGTATGACGATAAGCCAAGTTAAAAAAATTAAAAGTTGGTGGCTTTTCTCAAAAGTCGAGAGTAATTATGAAAGTAATAGTGAAATTTTAAAGATCTTGTAAAATGTTGGAATAATTTATGTCACGTATTTGAGCAGATAACGGGGTCTCTGAGAATAAACTTGTTACTTGCAAGAAAGTTGAGCAGTTCAACAACTGGCGCTAGTGTCGACAAAGTTGAGAACAATTAACTACACTGCAATGGTTGACGCACAATTTCATTCTGCACCATAAGTTGCACTTTCCGCCATATTGGATTCTACACCACTTATAATATGCCGTTTATTACTCCATCTGGTATGGAAGATATTCATATTTATGACAATCCATTTTCTTCTTCTAACAGGGGAAGTGTCAACCATTACATGCCGAAACCATCTTAGACGTTTAAAGAATTTTCTCCCAGTTTCGTTAAAACAAATCCTTGTGTTGCCACACTTCGATTATTTTTACAATATATAGTAATTATGTAAACTATGACTTGTCGCAGAGACTGCAGCGTGTTCATAATGCTTGCGTTCGATTCATTTTCAATATCCGCGGTTACGACCATATTTCCGAACACTTCAATAACCTCTCTTGGCTCCGACTTACTGACATACGTAAATTGCACTCTTTTTCACTACTTTTTAAGCATCTGAATTCCTACACTCCTACTTACCTGGCGTCCAGATTTGAGAAGTCATCCTCTTATCACAATATTGACACTACATTACAATATAACAGTCTGCTAACAATCTCTCTTCATAGCACTTCCTCTTATTCTTCTTCCTTCACAGTAACCTCTGCCCGCTCCTGGAATTTCCTTCCTCAAGATATCAGGGGTTGTCGCACACTTGGCACTTTTAAGTCACGCTTATGCAGTTACCTTTTGTCTAATAATTAATTTTTCTCTATTTATTTAAAGTTATACTATGTCATTAATAATTTTTTCTCGTTTTTTATATATCTTTTACGTATTATACATTAAATTCGTTAAATCGAGAGTAAATCAAAATACATTATAATAATAATCGTATTGTATTTATAACATGTAATTGTTTCGGTTTATTGTAATTTAGATGTAAGATTATTTTTTTGTATTTTTTTAAAACCTGGTTGAGAGGCAGACAAGGCCTTAAGGCCTTAACTCTGCCAGGTAAAATACATCTATTATTATTATTATGACCAAGGTCGTGTCCAAAAACAATATCAGCCTTTTTAACTGTAAGACACTAAAATCCAGCGTCAAATCTCTCATTTCAACTATGGAGAAGCAATACAACTCCCGAATTGATAGATTGGGTAACCCTCACCACCTTGCTGTCCGCGGCGCATTCCCCCTCACTTTACTCCACTCTTACTCAAGCAGGGAGTCCATCTGCTACGTACAGTATGTTGCCATTTCTGCATTGTGGCTTCAATTTCTGTGCTTTACAGTTCAAAACGGCAGGTAAGTTTGTGTACACGGCTTTGGTACATCATAATCTTTCTCTGGAAGAAATTTCAATATAGGTTTCGGTATGCAATAGTTGACAGTTCCCTTCTACTCAATTCCACCACGTTGTCATTCCGACATGCTGGTATTGTCTTCTGGCATGGTGTTATTGTAATCCACTTCTAAGGTTGGGGCGCCTGGAATGCCGAATAACTCTACCCCCATGATATATGATAGGTGATGTGGTAATGATGCCCCAGGAGAGGCCTTAATCCTAAACTTAATCAATATGTTAGTGATGATATTAATGACCAGATGATGTTCGGGGACCGTTTATGCCTTAACGTTTCGTGACATTTGTCTTACAAGTTACGAAAAACCCCGGAAAAAACCATCACCCAGGAAACTTGTCCCGACCGGTGATCGAACCCGGGCCCGCTGCGTGACAAGGCAGCACCCTACCTTCTAATGTAAGACACACTTTATCCTCTTACAGTATTTCCAATTAAAAACTACACATATCTGAACACCAAACAACTTAACCTCTCGCTTTCATGTCGTATCTCCCAAACACATTATCACATCAGAATCTCTCGGTATTCAAATTCCTATAGATTAGATTAGATTTATTTAGCCTGGTGGAGTTAAGGCCATGTGGCCTTCTCTTCCACTCACCAGGACAAACATATATTACATCAGAATATAACAATCTTAATTAACTCTAATATTAAACACTAAGTAAAAATTTGATCAAAAGATAATATATAATATACGTATTACGATCTATAATACAACCAGTTAATATTAGTTAAAATTAAGACTAAAACTAATAATAAAATGTATACAAGCAAGGCATATTAAATTGTCCCTGTCTAGTGTATATAAAAAACAGGAAAATAATGAGATATAGAAAACTAATTTTACGATTATACAATATTTAAAAACAAAACAAATAAAAATATTTGTTATTCTTAATATTATTTTCATATTACTGCATTCGCAGTTAGATACTGGAACTCCTTACCACAAGAGAAGCAATCTCGTGAACACGTGGCTCAGCTCCCCTGACTGAGATCTCAGTTACAAATCATCACGGTTACGAAAGTGTATTGAGGGTGAGTTATACCAGAATCTTTTCGGGTTTTTCTGGGGTGCTCACATTTCCCGAATTTCATTGCAGCCACACTCTCCACTCCTCTCCCCTTCCAATAATCTCCTTTCATCTCCATTAATTCATATCATGTCATCTTTCACCTCATTTCATGTTAGGTAAAAAATGGTCTGGTTTAGCAAACCACAGGTGTTTAACATATGAGATTGTGGTGATCTAAAGTGGACACACTCATTTACTTCCTCATGAGTCAGAGCCTGTGTGCCACCTTTAGGGACAGAAAAAAGAAACGCAGAAAAAGAGGCTAAAGGGAGGTTTTGTAGCCTCATCTCGAGACCTTGGGCCCAGCCTAAATAAATGGCGGTATGAGTTGTTTGTGTGAATATTTGATTGTGTTGAACCACGAACAACATAACAGTCTACATATCACCGTAGAATAGATTTCATCTCATTGATTCCTTAAATTAAAGACCGGTAATACAATGAAACACAGATATGTTATTAGCAACAGAGATGGATTACCGGAAAGGATCCAGGTTAGAAAAATGTACAAACGATAAAATTAGGAAAATTAAGAAAGTTCAAAGAAATGTTTTACAGGCAATTGAAGGGAGACGATTAAGGTGGTATGGACATCTCAAGAGGATGACATCTGTTAGAATCCCTAAGAAGATCTTGGAGTGGAAAACAGATAGGAAAAGGAGGAATGGAAGAAAGAACTTTGGATGGACGGTGTGAGACGAAGTATGAGTAAACTGGGACTTAAAGATGAGGATGTCCAGGACCTATATAAGTGGTGAAGGTGTATTTCTTGAGGGTGTCGGAAAACCGTCGTATTGTGGATAAATTCCGATTTAAAAATAATAATTATAATTTCTGAACAGGCAGATTTAAGACCGTAAGGGTCTTCTATTCCACTAAAGCCAATAAAAAATATGCTAAATACAGAAAATAATTGGATAAGAATATGATTGTTTGATGCCCGTTCCTTCAGCTTGGGACATGGGTGCTCCTCTAGTGAACAGTTTCTTAACCAGAATGATTTATTTACGGTTATTTCCCTATAGATGTCAGCGAGGGAAATATGGTTAGTACATGGCCCTGAGGAGACATCTATTAACTAATGGGTGGATCGGGTCAGAGGCCTTTTATTCAGACTTGAGGTTCTTCTACCAACCTGGAAATCTTCAGTTCGAGGCCCATTGCTAAAAGTCCCTCCCTGAGGATTTGTCCCTTGGATTTATCCATCTTAAAGATTCACCATTGCCGGTCAGGTTGGAATTCGTGATCCTCGGGCAATCAAGGACAAACGAGGGAAATTTTGAGGAAGTGGCTGAATTCAAATACCTAGGAATAATAATCACAAATAAGAATTAGATGCGCAAAGAAATTAAACATAGGCTCAATTCTGAAAATGTTTGCTATTGTGGATTACAGGGAGTATCGACAACCGAATTACTTTTAAAATAATTAAACTGAAAATACATAAAACTATTATTCTACAAATTATATTATATGGATGCGAAACATGGACTATTAATTTAAGAGAGGGCAGGAGATACGAATATTTGAGAATAAAGTTCTTAGGAAAAATTTTGGACCAAATAGAGATGAACAGACAAGTGAATGGAGAAGATTACATACCAGTGAACTATATGGTCTTTATAGGAAGCCAAATATAATAAGAACAGTTAAGTCTCGTAGACTTCGATGGGCAGGACATGTGGCACGAATTGGGAATGAAAGAGGTGCATGGAAGCATCTTGTAGGAAAACCAGAAGGAAAACGCCCAGTTGTTAGACCAAGAATGAGGTGGGAGAATAACATTTGCTATGATTTAAGGGAAGTAGATTATACAGGGGATGATTGGAAAGCTTTATCTTAGGATAGTGATGTATGAAGAGCTTATGTCCACGCGGCCATGAACCTACGGGTACGATAGTGCCAGTGAGTTAGTTAGTTAATATTTTCGGAAATTCAACGCACGTTTAATTGGGTTCATTTAAAAAAATATTTTTAAAATTGATATTTCTAGATAGGATTGGTCGTTTGAAGTTCTAGATTGAATCGAGTTTTCTTTATAAAGGTAAGTTGTTCCATCTAAGATTACGTTAAGAAACTTTCTATATTGACTGTGCAATTGGATTCCAGTACACTGAATTCAAGGCAGTTGAAGTGGACATTCGCATCTCCAGGGAGATGATACTAAAACTAATTTCAACAACCTGCTGGCCAACTCTGCCAACGACTTAAGTCGATTACGACAGCTATAGAGGTCACCATTCAACTGTTATATTCTAATTAAACCAAATTACTTTATTTCTGCTCAATAAACTACTTGTCCTCAAGGTGAATACTTCATTCCTAATCTCACACGTTCTCTTCTAACATCTAGGTGCATACAATCTGCTTTCTTAGAGGGCGGTGGGGGTATATTCTATGATATACAGAGTGCGGCAGAAACAATGACCCATTTTAAACATGTTATGTTGGCATCAAGAAATACAACTACACATTATTAGTGTACATTGTTCGAAAGAACACATCCTACCATTAATTACACATGTCACTTTTTGTAAATCACGTACTTTAGGTGTCCACCATTGTTGGCGATGCAATCTTCTGCACGAACATGCACATTTTCCATAACCTTACGAAGAGTGTCACCTGTTATGGCCTCGATTTCGGCGTGAATGTTTGTTTTTCAGGTCTTCAAGAGTTGTTGGCTTCTTAGCATACACTTTGGATTTTATGAATCACCACAGAAAAAAAAATCACAAGCAGATAAATCGGGCGAACATGTTGGCCAGTTGGCATTGCCAAAGCAGCTCTTACTCTTGCAATGTTGTCCGGGGTTCGAACCGTACGTGGCCTACCAGGTGGCTTATTATTTGTTGCAGATGCTGTTGCTCTGAACTGCTAGACTCATTTCGTAATCGATTTCCGAGATGGAACTTGATCATTCCGACCAATGTTAAAATGTTGCCGGAACAAACGTTGTGTCCGTACGACACTGTCACCATTTTTGAAAAAAAAAAAAAAAACGTTCCTATTACAAACGTACGGTGTTCATTTGACCAACGCTCCACACTGACTGACAATGCTTTGAACTGCACTACGCATTGGTACTAATATCAACTCTCTAGGAAGCCGTGTCCAATATTGGCGGGCAAGTCCACCGCTGTGGTCTCGGGGTAGCGTGCTGGCTTGTCACTCAGCGGGCCCGGGTCCGATTCCCGGTCGGAACAGTTTTTCTCGGTGAGGTTTTTATCGGGGTTTTTCCTCGCCTGTAAGACAAATGTCAGGAAAACGTTAAGGCCTAAACGGTCCCCGAAATCATATGGCCATCGCAATCATCATTATTCATATTCATTTTAGGTTAAGCTTAGGATAGGGACTCTCCAGGCGCACCACTATCATCATCATCGCCCATCATATCATCGGGGCAACATAACCCCGCTTTCCAGACGCCCCAACCTCAGAAGTGGGTTACAAGTACGCCATGCCAGGATAGAAACCAGGAATGTCGAAAGACAACCTGGAGCATTTGAAAAAAAATATATATAATGGCGGGCAATATAAAATGAGTCATTGTTACTGCCGTACCCGGTATTTACTTAAGCAACTAAAGACAATTTTAATGCATTGAATACTTGTAGAGTTTTATATTAATAACATTTAGGTGGCGGCTCCGTGGCGCAAGCGGTTACACGCTCACCTCTCACCGCTGGGGTCCCGAGATTGAGTCTCGGTCGATCCATGTGGGTTTTGTTGTGGACGGAACGGAACTTGGACAGGTTTTTCTCGGGGTTTTCTCCCGTTTTCCCTGCCACAATTTTATTTCACCATTTCTCCATACTCGTCTCATCCTTTTCGCTTCATTTCGTTTATCTGACCCGTGCTGGTACGTCAGGCGTGTTCGGCCGGTACCCTTGTCATTCACAGACATCTATATAGGGTTTTCATCTCATATCATCCTTCGACCCGACCCTGAGTTGGACACTAGTTGAGTATATTTATAATATTTAGGTCAGGAAATTAATGACTTAATGTACAGGGTGCCTCTAAAGTCACTATTCATTCCAATGTAGGAAGGCAAAGATTGAACAATTATTGCTATTGTGATGTTTTACACATAATCTACTACCTTTGTACATGACCGCCATCTAGGTCAAAACACATCCTCCATATTTCAGCTGTGAAACAAAATGTAGACCTTAACATTTAAACCGTAAAAAAGTCTTCTGCATCTGTGATACCATTCCGTAAATCAAGCAGACGTGATAAGGACGTTTTCGTTAAGTGAAACGTAAAGTTTTCCACACTGTGTGCCAGAGGCATACAACTCCCTACTGAGGCGTCGAGTCGATGCGTTCGGACTATCACTGGAAATTTGAATCTGCTGCACTATTTCTGCTGATACGCGTGATCGTCCACGATGTGCCTCACACACACACTGTCGGTACACTTAAATGTGTTTACAAGCAGGCAAATGTAGGCCGTTGTTGGGACTGGTTTACGGAATGTATGGATAAATACAGCTCTAGCGTCTTCATATGACAATCCACGTATCCGTGCACAAACAGTGGCAACCCGTTCTTCAGTGATAAGCATGTTGCACTAAGCTAACAGTGTATGCAAACGAAAAAAAATATGTGTTTTCATGGGAATTGATACAGACTTTACAGACACCCTGTATTTTTAAATTTGTAAAGTTTCAGAAGAACTGGAACTATTTATTCCGTTGTTACTGTCGGCCATTTTGAATTTTCAGTGAATAATTATTTTAGAGGGGTAGTTATTTACGCTGTTAAACAAAATTTTAATACAACGAATGTTTGTAGAATTTAAAATAAAATATGTTTAGGCCTAAAACTAACTGGCAACATCCAACCCGTAGGTTTATGGTCGCGCGGACATAAGCTCTCCATACATCGCTATCCTAAGCTAATGTTTTCCAATCATTCCCTGTATAATCTACTTCCTCAAATCACAGTTAATGCTATTCTACTCTACAACCTCATTCTTGGTCTACCAACTGGGCGTTTCTTTCTGGTTTTCCTACAAGAAGCTTCCAGGCACGTCTTTCATTCCCCATTCGTGCCACATATCATGCCCATCGCAGTCTACGAGACTTAATTGATCTTACAATATGGCCCTGGGGTCGACTCAGCCTCTAACTGAAATGAGTACCAGACGCTTGTTCTGGGGTAAAGGCGGCCGTCACGCAGGGCTGACATTAAAAATTAAAAAGATAACTGCAATTAAAAAGAATCGCAGGGAAAATGGTAGACGGGCAGAGGTTTTGGGGTCAAATCCGCATTCAAATGGAGACAACCCGGCTGACATCAAGTGCCGATTGTCTAGAAATAGTGGGAGCCTTAACGTCCCACTCCCCCAAGGGCCTCCTGAGGCCTGTAGTGGGAATACTTTACTTTAGGTTTCGGCACGCAATGGTAGACATTTCACTTGTGAGGTCCTAGTGGTACCTTTTAGTGCTAATGCGAAGGCTGGAGTAAATTACTTGCAACCAGAAATAAGTTTATAACCAATCCCATGGAATTCACTTCCTGAAATTCAAAATTCTGGCCGGTGAAAGTGAGTTTTATTCAAAAATTCAAAACCGATATCACATACTAAAGCTGAGGTATCGAACTTGTCAAAGGGTGAGCACCCCGTATCCACAACACTATACATATAATAATAATAATAATAATAATAATAATAATAATAATAATAATAATAATAATAATAATAATAATAATAGTCTAATGATAATTCAAATATTAATTCTGGCAGAGGTAAGGCCATAAGGCTTTCTCTTCCACAAATTACAAGTACATATTTGACAATGTAGATTATACATACATTATAGTAATTATAAAGAATATAATTATAAAGAATAAAAACTATGTTAACATGTTTATATTTAAAAATTCAGCCTGCATATGTTTGTAGTCGCAAAAATCGAAAAGTAGTCTGTCAATTATTATAACAAATTGTACATACAGATTTCAGGCACGGCGACTGTTTAGACGCTATCTGTTATCCTCTGAACAATTAAGTGTAGGAGAATACCTGAAACGAAAATTTAAAAATCCCTCTAACGATCGCAAATTTTGATATTTCATAACGTAACTCAAGATATGCTATTAGAATAAACCGAGAAAGATATTGTCCAAAAATCAGTGAAACCCGGTCATTAGAAGTGGGGGTATACCTGAAATTCAAAATTAAAAGTGAATCTGGATACTGTCATATATAATTTAATTAACATGTAATTTTCTTTTAACTTATTCAACTAAAAATAATAGTACATTACGGTGCGAGGTTGGGAAGTGGTTTAAAGAACCGAGGAAAATGTTTAAAAACCGACCGACAGCGAGCTGTTTAATTTCCGAGATTCTGTAAAACACTTCACAAACGTACGTTGTATATTATTTTTTGCGACATGGTGTTTTCAAAATATTAAATAATAGTAAAATAATAACATCTTTGTTGGAAATATTTTCGTTCATTATAAAGAAATACGGTAACTAACGTTAACAGTGTGGACAATGGTTATTAGTTGTAAGTACAGGAGGCCGTGAGACCAATTTAGTTATGAAATGGCGGTAAGTACGTATTTAGGCCTATTGTTTTAAATAATGTTCAGTTCATTTAAAATGCAGTGATTTGATTTGTATAATGTATATTAACATTACCTTTTGGATATTTTTTTTCTATATACATTGTACGTAGTATACACAGAGGGCAGTGGTTTTACTTCCCACACGCGGTTTGTAATTTATGTAATATTACAGTATAGTTATTTAGGTTAGTAATCGCGAAATGTAGGAAGTTGAACTTTCAATCATGGTCGCCATTGCTGTAAATACAACAAAACGCACTATCGCGTAAAAAAAATATTTAATGTATTTAGGCGTAGCAGTGCACGCCGGATATTAGCTAGTAAATTATAACTTGTAATTAAAATGTAACATTATAACAGAAACTAACTACTAAGGATGAAACCTTCAGATTGCAGGCTCGAGATCCAACGCTTAGAGCCCCTCTCGTAGGACTTTGTCCCTTGGATTTTCCCATCCTAAAAATCTAACTATCCCGGCCGGATTTCAACCCGTGACTTCGGCATATAACCACTAGACCACCGCCGCCAATTATACATACATATATATAGGCCTACATACATGCATGCATACATAACTAACTAACTCACTAGCATCATCAAACCACACGGATTTAAGCTCTCCATACATCCGTATCCTGAGTTAATGTTTTCCAATCATCTCCTGTATAATCAAATTCCTCTAATCATGGTTAATGTTATTCTCCTACCTCATTCTTACCTATCTACTGGGCGTTTTTCCTCTGGTTTTCCTACAAGGAGCTTCCATGCACCTGTTTCATTCCCCATTCGTACCACATGTCCCGCCATCGCAATTTACATTATTTAATTATTCTTATTATATATCTAGTTTTGTAGAAAGATCGTGTAGTTCACTTTTATGTAGTATTCTCCGTTCACTTTTCTGTTCATCCCTCTTTGGTTCAAAAATGTTTCTAAGAGCTTTAATCTCAAATACTCCTAATCTTTTCTCGAAACTTAATGTAAGAATCCATGTTTCACACATCCATATAATACAAGTGGGGAATAACAACATTTTCAGTTTTTTTTAGAGAAGTTGAGACAAGAGCACATGCAATGCGTAATAGCATGCATGTCCAGAGTTGAGCCTGTCTTTAATAACTAACTGTATATTTCCATTATATAATGTATTTCTATGTGTGAACATGTATTTAGTTTTAATAATGTTTACTTCCAGCCCTAATTTCTTAGTATTATTCGATAGAATGTGCGTGTTTGCCTTAAATACGTACATATAACAATATTGTTGTCAAGGTCATTTTTAGTGTTTACAAAGTACGATTAATGATGATTATATATTTTAAATATTTTAATTAGAATAATCTCAATAGTTCCATTCCTTCGTCATATCCTAAAACGGGAAAAGTAATAATAACCTGTATAAAGTTAAAAAAACAAGAGTATAATAAGTATGAAATAATTTAGCGAAATAAAAAATCAAGTAAGTAACTCACAGCTATGTATTCTAACTGAGAGTATGTGTTTCCATATGCTTATGTGATCTGTTTGTACTAACATCAGATAGTAGTTGCTCCGATGCTCTGGCGTCACATAAAATCAAATCGTGACAAACCTCGTGTCAATATCTCCATCCATAATCCCGCTCTCGCGAACTCAAATATATATAAAATAAATAAAAATTAATTTTAAATAAAAAATAATTAATTTATTAGTACAACGCTACCACTACAGTGTTAAATTTACTTTGAGGGTACATTTTTTAGTCCACGTGTGGCAGAAGTGAAAAAAGACAGTGATTGAAGACGCTGGGAGCTACTTATGTATTAATTGGTGAGATATTGAACGTGTTAAGATATTAGAAAGCTCTCGGAAGAAATAGATCGATGAAGGAGAGAGTGAACAAGTCTTAAGATAAATGATCCTTCAGTGTATCGCTCCGCCATCACGTGAACGGAGTTTAAATTAATCAATTTAACTGTCTCGTTCCCCTGAGACACAGTTAATAAGCAACCATCTCTTCTCAATCCACGACATCATCAGCAGGTGTTTTCGGTGTAACCCACATCTTTGTTTTTAAAACGACATAACCAGGGGTACGATTTATATGTAATGAAAATGTCTAAATATGTACGTACATATGGATTAAAGATTCTAAAAATGTGTACCAAAACCTCAGTTTTAAATATACAAGGTGCAAATCTTTTAGACCAAAGATAGATGAACAGATAGGTGATTAAAGAAGACCACATAACAGTCAACTACATGGTTTTTATAGGAAGCCAGTTGTAATAAGAACATTTAAGTCTCGTAGACTGCTATGGGCAGGACATGTGGTACAAATGGGGAATGAAAGACATGCATGGAAACTTCTTGTAGGAAAACCAGAGAAAACACGCCCAGTTGGTAGACCAAGAATGAGGTAGGAGAATAACATTAACTATGATTTGAGGGAAGTAGATTTGGACAATGACACAACAACATGTCATCAACAGAATAAGTTAAGTTGAAATGGATTTTTAGAGAAGAGCTGCCAGAATATCTGGACTGGAAAAAAATTATAAATATAGAAATTAGAAAATGGATGAATGCAGAAAGAAATAAAATGGATGAGATTGAACACAGAAGGCTAAAATGGTATGGGCACGTAAGAAGAATGCTGGATGGAAGACTAGAAAAGGCTGTCTATGCATGGAAAATTGAAAGAAGAAGCAGAAAAGGAAGACCAAGAACAATTTGGAAGAATAACATTCAAAATTCAATAAGGAAATTTGGTGTAACAAATGAAGACACAGGGGAGAGAGAGAGAGAGAGAGAGAGAGAGAGAGAGAGAGAGAGAGAGAGAGAGAGAGAGAGAGAGAGAGAGAAAGATGGAGAACTTTATTAAGGGAAATGTGTGAATGTTTGTTGCAAACTGATAGTCTAAAAGTCCGTAGACATTTATATATTTTTATTGAAAATTCATGTTAATTACTAAAAATTGGTTGTAGAAAACCCTCAATGACGAGGAAAATTCTCAAAATGATGGTGAGATTATACAGGGAATGATTGGATAACATTAGCTCAGGATAGGGATGTATGGAGAACTTATGTCCGCGCGGCCATGAACCTAAAAGTTCGATAGTGCCAGTGAGTTAGTTAATTAGTTGCGAAATTATTCGTTCAAATTAATACAGAAGGTAAAGAACGTCAAAACAAATATATTTCCATAAGGAACATATGGTCTGTCAAGTCAACTTGTAATGTTAGAGAACATTTTGTTAGTGGTGCTGAAGTAAGTCTGTGTCGCTGACTGGTGACTGGGGATGTGTACTGTTTGGGCACGTGGTACTGTACCGCGTGTTCATCAACACTGAGTTGATGTTAATGTGTGGGCCGGCATTCTAGGCGATAGGTTAATTATATTGTGACGCGTTGTAGTAGCGTCGTTTAAACTGCGCGGGCCGGGGAGAGAAACCTCACATTGGTGGATTGGATTGGTGAGTAGCCAATCGCGAGTCCAGGGTCCACCGATATTTCTAGTCTAATGAGCCAGAGAGTTCTAGAACATCTATTCCTCCATTCGAGAAACATTGGAGATGAGAGGGCTCCATTTTGAAACATCTCGTTCATGGACCTGGAAATTTCCGTCTACGCGCCTATAAATATGTGGTGAGAACGGAACGACCCCAAGTCTTGTGTCAGATAGCGAGAGGTTAAATTGTAAGTAAAACTATGAGGAAGTACTGTGTATGTAATTGTGTGATAAGTGATTATCTGATAAAATTTAAAAGAATAGTTGTAAGATAAAATTGTGATTGAAGATTTAATGATAATTGTGAGAACAAAATAAACTGAAAAGAAAAATTTTACATAACATCAGTGTATTTATTTAAGTCCAAATAAGTAAAAGGAAAACCCAGTGTCATTGGTCACAATATCATACAGTCATCCATTTCACCTCAAAGGACGGATTTATCGCATCTTCCTGGACGTGTTGCCAGAACTGCTGGGGGATGCACCTCTGAATGTTAGACAAAGGATGCACATCCAGCACGATGGGGCGTCAGTTCATTTCAGCATTGCTGTGAGGAATCAACTGAAACCACCTTCGGGAATTGCTGGATCAGGCGAGATGGCTCTGTGGCCTGGCCACCCAGATCAACTGACCTCACGTGTTTGGATTCCTTCCTCTAGGAGCATATAAAGCAACTGATGTATGAAAGCATTATGTAAACAGAAGAAAACCTCGTTGCTGCTGGAGCCAATGCGGACATACTAGGAATCTTCGAAGGAACACGACAATAAATTGTCAATCGATGTACTGCATGCATACTTGCATTCGAGCATTCCCTGTGATGCTGCTGCTGTAATTAGTACGTTAAACTACTTTCTGTGTAAATCGTCCCTAACATTACAATTTGACTTCAGAGATCATATGTTCCTATCGAAATGTATTTGTTAAGATGTTCTCTACCTCTATTATTAATTTGAATGAATGGTTTAGGAACACCATTATATCAATTGATGTGTGTAACAATTAAAAGAACGTTGAAAACAACAACTGAGATTATATAAAGAAATGGCAGTTCCGGGTTTCACATATGGCAGCGAGTCCTGGACAATAGGGGAAAAATAATATGTCCGTATTCTAGCGACAGAAATGAAATATTTTAGTTCATTATTTTTATATATAAAAATTCAGAATACATACGTTTGTTCTCGCAAAACTGTAAAAGTAGTCGATCGACTGTTACAAAAATTGTAGATAGGTATTTTAATGTACGGAAAGTGTTTAGCCGCTATCTATACTCTCTAAAATCATTAGGTGTAGAAGTTCACCTGACACGAAAATTTAAAAATTTCTCTAGCGGTCGTAATTTTGTATGTTTCACAACGAAACTCAGTATATGATATTAAAATAAATGAAGGTATATATTGTCCAAAAACCAACGAAATCCGCTCATTAGAAGTTTCGGGTTTACTTGAAATCCGAATTAAAAAATTGACTCTTAGTTACTGCAGTGTTTGCTTCGTTCCTAACGTATACCATATAATTTAATTAATCCGTAATTTTATTTTAACTAATTCAACACATGTAACATTTATTTAGGTGTAGCAGTTTGGATGTAGGTATAGAAAATTAGATAATATTAAAACCAAAAAATTAGAAATAAGTTAAATGTATATGCAATAAATGAAGTAATAAAGACGTATATGGAAGGAACATTTGGAAATAATGGATGATAGGAGAATACTGAATATAATTCTGTCATAAAAACCAAGAGGACGACACAATTCTGGACACCAAGGCCGAGAAAAACGAGGACGGAACTGGCCTTTCGGCCTAAACCATTAAAGGAAGAAGAAGAAGGAAGAAGTAATAGTTCAAACATTTCTGGCAGGAATTGAAAAACTTACTTTACTATTTGTTGATAGTGCTTCGTACGGAAAATCACTTACATCCAATTCTAATTTTACAAATGACTATTTTTGATCTGGTGGTATTTGAACTATTCAATACACTGAATGATAAAACAAATAATCCACACTGAAGATGCACTCAAAACTCATGGACGACTGTTGATATAACTTAAAATAAAAAAAAAAATTCTTATTTGGTATTATAGCCCGAGTGGGCCTTAATCTCCTCTATCATACTTCTCTATCCATCGCCAACCTCCTCTAGTTCTTTATTCCAAATCCTTTCACGTCTGCTTGTACACAATTCCACCCCTTCTTCTTGGTCTTCCTCCTAATCTGTTTCCATCTGGAGTGTTGTTGAAGATAATCTTCACTTTTCTTGTAGTCTCAATGCTTGTGAATGTCCTAACCATCTCAATCTTACGTGTCTCCTAAATCCAATCCCTTATACAATTCATATATCTCGTCGTTGTATCTGGATTTCCATCCATCCTATGTTTCAATTGCTCCGAAAATCCTTCTAAAAATAATAAAAATAGTACCTGACATATCCGCCGTCCTCAACATCAAAGTTTATTAAAATTGTGTAGGCATTTCAGAATTATTTGTTCCATCTTCAGCAGCTGGATTGGTACTGATTGTTTTCAACGAGCAATCTGTATAATTATCTAACACACTTTACTATCAAACCTATATGTTTATGGACGCGCTGATATAAAACTCTCCTTACATCTCTATCATCATCTATTGTTTTCCAATCGTGCCCCGTATAATATAATTTCCTCAAATCATGGTTAAAGTTATTCTCCCACCTCATTTTTCGTCTACCAATCCGACGTTTTCCCTCTGGTTTTCCCATAAGAAGCTTCCATGCTTCTCTTTTATTCCGATTCGTGCCATATGTTCTGTCCATCGCAGTCTATGAGACTTAACTCTTCTTATTATAGCCTATATTTCCCATAAAGGTCATGTAACTCATTGTTATGCAGTCTTCTTCACTGTACTTACCATTCATCTCTCTTTGGTCCAAACATTTTTTGTAAGAACTTTATTCTCAAATAACTTACTTGTAATCTTTTCTACTGCCTTAAAATAAGAGTCCATGTTTGTTACACTCTCTGTGTAGTATTGAGAGTGTATTGTGAATTATGTTGAATTTGTATTTATAACGTGCTTCGCAAAACTTGACTTTCCCTCGTTAAATTTGAAGTCTCTAAAATTCTCGTTAAATCTTACATTAACATTTCTGGTGGTTCTTCCGATATAAATATCAGTTTGTATATCAAAACAGGAATTATGTTTAAAATATGGTTCATATTATAGAATACTTACACAGGACTTTACTTATCCCGATCTTCCTGTAATTAATCAGCTGAAAGACAAAAATGGTTATTGTGAGTTATCCGTAAAAGATAAACATATGCTGTTAGGGACTCTTTTTGTAGAATTTGTTGAGATTTGCAATTCTGTGTATATAAATTTGGTGTATTTGTTATTCTTTAGGGTTCATAAGCCATTTAATTGTCCAAAAAGCTACTTTTTTAGTGCATGGATACCCCCATTTTTTAGCTCCGGTCCTATAGTACGTACTGTAGTATGTATTTATTTATTTAGCCCGGTGGAGTTAAGGCCATGTAGCCTTCTCTTCCACTCACCAGGACAAACATATGAAATTTAAATACAAAAAATTACAATAATATTACATACTAAACAATAAACTGTACAATAATGAAATAATAATGTTATAACACAAATAATAGAGAAATACAGAATATTACTTACCAATATATATAGCATTTATTGATTTTGAGAAGGCTTTTAACAGAGTGAATAGAAAGAAATTATGGAATATAATGATAAACAGAGGCATTCAACACAATGGCGGTTCCAACACTACTATATGGATCGGAACACTTGTTCTTAACCAAAAACCAGGAACGAAGAGTAGAAACGTCAGAAATGAGGTTTCTGAGGAGTGTGGCTGCCTATACAATAATGGAACAAAGGCAAAGAAAGGATATACAAAGATAACTGAATATATTCAAACTGTTAGATAGAATTACACAATACAGAGATGAATGAATGGACCACATCAATAGAATGGATAACAATACAATTACGAAACAGATTCTTCATTACAAACCACTTGGATGAAGAAATGTTGGAAGACCCAGTAAAAGATGGATAGACCAATTCTAACATGAGATCGGAACAGACCAGCAGGTTTAATCTTTGGTGCTGCCGATGATGATGAATAATGAAATAATGTCTAACAATACAATAAAATTAAAGACAAAATTAAAACAAATGAAAGAAAATACACAAATGAATAACAGCTCGAATCTACTATAAAATAAAAATAAGTACATAGAAAGTAATAGTCAACTTTTATAAGATTCATGATATGTTCCGTTGAGGTATTATTCAAAATTAAAATATAAAATTATGGAATATTTACCTGAAAGGTCCGTCTCCTCAACTTTATTTGTTATTTAACTGTAGCGCTTTCGGGACTTGTCCCATCATCGGCAGGATTCATAACTGATGTTGCACTGAAGATCTGGTAGAGGGGGTTACACGTACTGGGTTCGTTTTCTTTTAACCCCCTGTACCAGATATTCAGTGAAACACCAGATAAAAATCCTGCTGATGATGGGACAAGTCCCGAAATTGCTACAGTTAAATAAGAAGTAAAGTTGAGGTATATATATATATATATATATATATATATATATATAAATAAGAGACATTAGGTAAAAATATTGGCAAATCTTAATGCTATTTTATATACGTTAATTGTCCCAAAAATATATAATGATGGTACAAAAACCATTCAAATTGGTCAAAGTAGTTTTTGAGTCCATAAAGGACAGACAGACTCACGTTCATTTTTATATACGAGCATAAAGAAAATATCACAATAAAATTGAATGTTAGCGAATGGATGTTTAGAGGCAACTGGGAGGTGACTGATGTGAACTCTGATAATAAAACAAATCATGTCAATTTTATAAAGCGGGAATAGCGTGCCACGGGACACTAACTCCTCCAGGGGAATCCCGTTGTATCGTTCTGCTTTACTGAGCACACCGCTACTTCTGTTAAAAAATAAACGAAATTACCTTTATCTCATTCCGCCTGGTAATGTCTCCTTGGTTTTACCCAGATCTCAACCCCTTTATCACAATTCATATCGTCATTCATAATCAATTTGAGTGTGAACTCGAATTACAAACGAGAACAGTTCAAGTATAAAAAGTCCGTCACGCAGCACCAGCATTATCTAAGGGAATTCCGCAGTAATTCCAAGTTATGATGCGGTTTTGCTGCTCATAAGCAGACTACGGTGAAATAGTACCAAAATGTAAATTTACTAACAAATTAACTTAATTTGTTGAGGATTAAATATTAATTCCTTCGACATTTTGGTTAATTCCCCCCCCCGAAATTTTATTTATAGCAAAGTCCGAGCGACTGGATCAGGTAATGTTAAGCTCGATGCCTATTTCTTTGTGTACATGGTATATTCTGGTGAGTCCTCTGGGAGGGATGTTTAAGCCATGGGTACCGATTTTGAAGATTTTCCGGCTTGTAAAAAACCTGAAGACTGAATAAAAATGCCACCGTGCAACATTTAAATAATCTTCTTCCATACAAGTAATACTTTATTGTCTATTATATGTCTTATTGGGGCGATGTCCTAACCACATGTCACTCGTTCACATCAGTAGGGAAACAAGCGTAACTAAATTAACTTGATCTAACTTGGCAAGATCCCGCATGATCGACTATTCCGATTGAGGTTTTAAGCGGTTTCCTCAATCCAAGAGCAAATGCTGGAATAGAACCCCAAAAGGTCCGCTTCTGATTTCACTTTGATACCACGTCGTAAACTGCAAATTAAAATTCAAAATTTAAGCCGGGGCTAATGTGCTTTACAGGAACCCGGGGTTCTACCTACAAAGGAGAACCTAAACGGTTCGATCACAGCCAACAATTGAGTGATGGCCGCAGAGCTTTCCATCTATCTATCTATCTACCATGAGAAACTCCTAGCAAAGAAGACGCTATGGACAGACAGGTGACCGTTAAGCCAACAAGTGACTAAACTAAATTTATGAAAGAAAATAGGAAAGTGCAAGGATCGCTAGTAAAAACTATCAAAACAACACAATTAATATTGGTTTGGACATGTTAAAGAACAAAATAAGGTAGATAAGCGATTAAGATTTAAGAGTGGAATCCGACAGGAAGAAGGAAGAATGGAGGATCAAAAGTGTACCAGTTTTATTCTTTTACTACATCTTTATCTTTCCATGGACATTTGTCAGAAAATGGAATAAAGAGGCTTGAAGAAAGGGGCGTGGAAAAATAGGGAGAAAAGGACATTACATATATACAATCTCTAAATGGACACAAAAATATGTAAAACACATTGCAAGCCTAAAAAATACATTATTACTAACTAACTGGCACTACCGTACATGTATGTACGTTCATGGCCGCACAGACATAAGCTCTCCATATATCCCTAACTTCAGGAAATATTTTCCAATCATCGCCTGTATAATCTACTTCCATCAAATCATTGTTAATATGATTATCCCACCTCATTATTGACTTATCTACTGGGCACCTTTCATTGGTTTTCCTATAAGGAGTTTCCATGCCCCTCTTTCATTTCCCGTTCGTGCCATATGTTATGCTCATCGCAGTCTACGAGACTTAACGTAAATAAATAATAATAACAATAATAATAATAATAATAATAATAATAATAATAATAATAATTATTATTATTATTATTATTATTAATATTATTTGGAATTATTAAGTTATTAGCAACAGAGATGGATTACTGGAGAAGATCATCACAGAAGTCCAGATTAGAAAAAAAATTAAACTTTGAAATTAGGAAATTTATGAATGTTGAAATAGATGTAGCCGGAAGGTCGAGGGTTCAAGTCCCGGTGGGGTCAGGATTTTTAAACTGACTCAAACCTTCTGGCGGCACTATGGCCCTGGGGTCGACTCAGCCTCTAACGGAAATGAGTACCAGACGCTTGTTCTGGGGGAAAAGGCGGCCGTCACGCAGGGCTGACAACCCGGCTGACATCAAGTGCCGATTGTCCAGAAATAGTGGGAGCCTTAACCTCCTACTGCCCCAAGGGCCTCCTGAGGCCTGTAGTGGGATTACTTTTTACTTTTGAAATAGATGTGTTACAGACAATTGAAGAGAGACGATCAAGATGGAGCTGCCATCTGAAGAGGTTGGCATCTGATAGAATCCTTAAGAAGATCTTGGAGTGGAAAATAGATGGGAAAAGAAGAAGGGGAAGACCTAAAGAAGGTTGGATGGACGGTGCGAGAAGAAGAATGAGTGAAGTGGGACTTACAGATGAGGATGTTCAAGACCGTTTACAAATGGATAAGGCGGATTTCTTGAGGGTGACTGAAAATCCACAGCATTATGTATAAATTCCGAAATAAAAATTCTTCTTCTTCTTCTTATTATTATTATTATTATTATTATTATTATTATTATTATTATTATTATTATTATTATTATTATTATTATTATTATTATTATATTATTATTATTATTCAAACAAACATCTTGTTTTGCACGATGGTGCGTTGTCGTACTTAGATCAATGGCGACCATGACTGAAACTTCAATTTCCTAAATTTCGGGATTGCCAACCTATCTTCTTCTTCATCGCGGTTTAGGCTTATTTATTAGCCTGTTTCGGCTCCAAATTGCTGCTGTTTCAATCTCTTCTTTGGTCTTCCCAAACTTCTTCTACCTCGTGGTGAATAGTTGTATGTTGCTTTTGGTATTCTATTCTCAGTCATTTTTGCCAAGTGTTCTTTCCAGTTTGTTCTGTATTTCACTATTGTTGTGTTTAATTTCTCTACTTTTAGTTGTTGTCTTATTTCTGTGTTATGTTGTTTGTCTGTTCTTTGATAACCTGCTATTGGCCTGGGGAATTTAATTTCAGCAGCTTGTATTCTGGCAGATTGTTGTGTTGTCACTGTCCATGTTTTGGATCCATAAGTGATAATAGGCACTGCCATTGTCTTGTATAATTACATTATAGAGTCTTTCCTGGCTTTATTTTTCTAAGTTCTTTTAATGTTCCTGTTATATAATTAAACTTATTTAGTTTGTTATTTACATCTATTTCCGCTGTGTATGATATTTCGCAAACTAGGAAGTTATATCTTATCACTTGTTCTATTGGTTTATTATCTAATATTATGTTCGTCCGAACTGGATGAGCGCCCTTGAAGACCATTGTGTTTTATTTTTCCGATGATATATACATGTTATATTTTTTGTTATTTCATTTAGTTTATATAGCATTATTTGTAGCTCGTCCTCTGTTTTTGCTATTCAAATCTGGTCATCTGCAAAGGGTAGTGTTTTTATTACTATATTTCCTAAGTTAATTCCTCCGGTCGTCATTTGCCAACCTCTAAATAATTAAATAACTCTACTGTAATACTACAAATTACCTAACTTTATTTGAAACAATATAACTCATTAACTTAATGGCAATATCGAACCCGTAGGTTCATTGTTCCGCAGATATAAGCTCTCCATACATCCCTATCCTGAGCTAGTGTTTTCCAATCATTCCCTGTATAATTTACTTCCCTCAAATCAAATTTGAAACAATATAAAACAATAAATTTGTACTTGCCGCCATTTTATCTCTGATTGGAGTCACGGCCTGTTGTAGTCTCAACTAAATTATTTTCGGCATTTACCGTATAAACAATGGCCAGACTCTTAACGTTAGTCAGTTGTTTATAATGAACGCAAATATTTCCATCAAAGATGTTATTATTTTACTATTATTTATTATTTTGAAAACACCATCGCTATCGCTCGGATTTTAGTCATTTCCTCGCTTTAAAAACTACTTCCCAATCTCGCATTGTGATATACTATTTATTTTGTTTTAATAAAAATATATTCAGGATTGGAAATTGTTAATTCAAATAAAATACAAAAAAATATATATATTTTTAGTTTAATAATTTTTGAGAGAAGTTGATAAGTATCTATAAATTTCTTTTAAAACATATTGTTTACGAAAAATTCATAAATATGTGACCCACTTTGTATAAGATATTTTAATTATATTTTTATCATAATGAATTGATGCTGAAAATCTGCACACTAGTATAACTTCCACTCTGGATAACAATAAAATGGAGTATCTGTGAAGTGATGGTGTTTATGAAATGAATCTGGGGTAATTAGAGTACAATAGAAAGGGGAAGATAATCTTGTTAAAGGAAAAAACTTTGAAAAAATTAAGAAAGAGGTTAACCGTGCGGGCGGGTTGCCTACCCCTAGCCAGGTTCTGTCGCCCATAGAGAAGCTGGGAATATCGATCAACGATTGTGTCCCTTGCTAGACCTGGGTAGCCGAGAATGCCCGGAGATGCCCGACGGAGTTATGCTCTCGCCCGGGGTGCGGGCAACTTGTGCAGTTTGCCGGTCGACAAGCCGTCGTTACCGCGGTCCTTCCCCGATATTTTTTCTGTGGTGGCTTTTATATATTGTTAATAGCCTGATGCATGCTGGGTAACGCGTGATTTTATGTGGTGTGTTCAGTGATATGTGAATTATAATTTATCAACTCTACTCAGAGGTCAGTCAACACCTTATCAATAAAAATAACTACCTGCATCACGTGAACACATGGGAGGAAATCCCGTAATACCCCAGGCTCAAAAATCAAACAGATGTCACTTAAGGTGAAATGTTAGTAAAGAAAAGTAGAAAGTGCCTCATAATAAAAAATATATATCGATGATTCTATTACCTGCAATTTTTACATCTTTTTATTATAAATAAGATTACTTTTAAATGTCATTTAAAGGGAAATGTTAGTAAAAAAGGATAACAAGTGACTCATAATAAAAAATACAAATCAATGATTCTATTTACTACGATTATTACAATTTTAATTATAATTAAGGGTACTTTTAAATACCACTTAAGGGGAAATGCTACTGAAGAAAGGTAACAAGTGCCTCATAATAAGGAAAATACAAATCATTGATTCTACTTATTAAGACTATTACAATTTTAATTACAATGAAGGGTAATTTTAGCTTAAAATATATGTACGTCTATACATTTTAGAGAGAGAGAGCAAAATGGATGTACAAATTTTTTTCATATGCATGTGTTCTTTAAAATACCATAAAGAAACTGGAATTAAAATAAATGTTTATTTAAAAAAATTGTTTTCCAAATTCAAGTGAACAAAAAAAGTAAACATATTTTTCAATATGTATTGAATTAAATACAATTATTTTTTTAACACGGATCTGTATGTGCTTATTGTTTGAACCTTGAAAATTATACGAAACTCTTTACACTAGGAAAAAAGATGTTTAGAGGTGTCGCTTCTTGCCCCCTTAATCCATTTCAGTCTGAAATAATTTTTAATTAATGATTGGCTATTGGAGAGCTATTTTGTGACACAGTTTTCTTATATTCTATAAAAATGAGAAAATTAATGTCTTGTTGTTTATCCAACCAAGTCTACGCCTATAGGTCTGTTACGATCTCACTGATGAATTTTGTATCCAGCGTTTTCTTGGACGGCCCAGAAAACTCTTCCCTGTTAATAACTGAAAATAATTATACATAAAAAATCAGCCGTATTCAGTTGATTTTGTAATGTGCAATATTTTAATACAGACCTAAGATACCATTGAATTTCATTTATAATTTTTTTTTCATATAAACGTGAAAGTACAGTTTCTGAAGGACTACTTCACAGAATCTTCTTTACAGAGCGAGTAAATTGTGCTGAAATTTCGAAACCTACCTCAAGTAGTTCCTGAGAAAAATGTATGAATGAGTTCAAAGTGTAATTTAAATAATTATTACAGGGTTTTTAAACTGTATAAAACATTCTGGCGGCAGCATGATCCTGGAGTCGACTCAGCCTCTAATGAAAATGAGTATCAGACGCTTATTCTGGGGGTAAGGACGACCGTCACGCAGGGCTCACAACCCAGCTGACATCTCGTGCCGATTGCCTAACATATGGGAGCCTCAACCTCCTACTACCCCAAAGGCCTCTAGATGCCTGTAGTGGGATAAATTCATCAGTGCTAGATCGTATAACATACATACATAGATAAGTTAAACATCCCCTTAATTTACACTAACAATTGTAACAATATTAGGTAGTTAGAATCAGAGATATATAGGCCTAATTATATATTTTTTCGAAATATTTTTTACCCTTCATTACAGCTCACCACAACAAGAATTATTTAATTTACATTTTAAAATATATTAAAATGCTATCCAATATCCTATACCACTACTGTTAGAATACAGATTATAAAATGCATGTTTTCTGAGAATCTATTAACAGCAGTAAGAAGAAACTCATACTTGGTATTTAAGAAAGCTTTTTATGTAACTTAATATACAGATTTTTTATATTTAAGTCTGATTTTGTACTTTTTTTTACAAACACGCGTTTTCGCTAAATTTTCCAAACAATTATATTATTTTGAGTCTGTTTATCTTACCTCAATACTTCCTAAAATAAAACATTGATTTCCAAAATAATTTTATTTGTAGACTGAATAAGAATTACTTGTAATAGAAACCCCTGCGTTAAAATCTGATATCCCTAAAAATGTGAAGCAAATCATATTAATTAATCGCATGAAACTTACACTTTGTTTGAAATTGGTGATGTAAAGCATGTGCCCATGTTATTTTACAAACTATATAATAGTCATTTATGATACAAGTTATAAATAGGCCTATAGTCAAAACTGTTAACATCCTTATTAAAATTCCGTTGAGGAAAAACAGTCACAAAAATATATTCTGCTATTTATGGAAGCCGGTTTCCGAAAGGCCTACAGTTCTTAATAAAATTAACCTAGTTGAGGATGACAGCACCTGCCAGGTATATATTTTAATATTTTATTTTGTTCCTGACTACAGGGTGAGTAATGTTTTATGACTTTATGCGTCTATCTCCTACTAGGGTAGTCCTCGTGTCTCCAAGAGCGAACTATGTTATATGTACACATGTTACCACGATCCAAAACTGTATTCATTAATAGTCACTGGAGACCATGGGTTCCTTACATCAAAACACTCAAACAACATCCTTGTACGACTACTGTTATTCGTCGGTAGATGTCAGTTCAACCTTGTACATATTAATTAGATTATTTTAATTTTTCTCCACTTATTTAGAATTCTATGCCTGGTGTCCATCTACATGTAGGCCTACATATGTACCTCACACGTACGTCCCACGTGGGCACATGGTGCTCCCTAGCAGGAGTTTATTAACCGCTAATTTAGCTGCGGTTATTTAATTACAGACATCAACGAGTGACATGTGGTTAGGACATCTAGTAAGCAAGTAAAGTACTACTTGGATGGATGAAGGTGGATTAAATTTTACACACAGCCTTCTTTATTCAGGCTTGCGGTTCTTTTAAGAGCCTGAAAATCTTCAGACTCTCAAATCACGACTTAAACTCCCTCTCGGAGGACATTTTCCATGGATTTTTCCATCCTAAAAGTCCATCCTAGAGACTAGAAAAAAGTCCGCTTAATTAAAAAAAACACCTAAAATGAACAAATTATTATTGCCTATATGAATAATTACCTGAGGGCTTAAGGCAGTAGCATGGTAAGCCACATTCTGTTAATAAATGATATTTATTACATTGATAGCAAATAAATGTATTGAAATATCCATAAAATCATTTGTAAGTGCGTCAGTGATGAGTTAAAACATATATACACACATTGTATTAACAACAATACTGTCCAATTAATATTTATTGTTTTTGAAACATTAAAATCCTTATATTTCGGAAAGAACAAAATGTGGCTTATCATGTTATTGCCCTAAGCCCTTCATATGTTGATATTTTTCCCAAAATATGCAGGAAATTTCTTAAATTTGAATGAAAAGTTGAGATAAATTTATCTAAAAATCGTCATTTTTTATTAACCCTTAAATTGGCAAAGCACTAATTTCTCGTGTCAATTATTTGAATGTTGCGGACCGCACTGAAAACATGTACATTACTATTATTGAGTATATTGTATAATTCTACACAAATTTATTTCTTCTGTTTTATTAAAAATATTAAATTAAATAAACTAATTGGTGTATCTTAAAGAATACAGTGCCAATTTAAAGGTTAAGAAAGAAACCCCAACTATCCTTATGGGGCACGGGATTATTCAATAAATTGTAAACTAATCTGGTGTACAGTAGTAGTAGTAGTAGTAGGACTTTATTAGACAAAAGTAAGATATTTACAATATTATTTACATATCCCCTATGGGTCGCACGGGCAGTAAGCCGTACGTGCTTTTGTAACTTGCCCATGTTCCACTTATCGAAATAAAAATGAACACAGAATACTATGTGAACTGCAAGAACTTACTAATGAGCGAATAAATGCTTAAAGAAATAGCAATTTAATAGCGGAATCGTCTATTATCATGTTGGCTAACATGATGCTTAGCAGTCGCTTGTTCTCCTATGGAACATTCGCAGGTGGACTCCTGACATAGAATTGCCTAAATATTTCCATTATTTAATGTATCCCTGTCAGATATATACATTCCATTCCTATGAGTCCTAGCACCCAATATACGAACCTATATACAGGTTGCAGCGTAAGTCAGTTAATCGAAAATGCAAATATATTATTTTCTGTAACTTACAACATCTAGACAAAACACAACTACCGAAATTGTTCCCTTTGTAGCAAATTACTTCAATCGGTAGTGTTTGAGATTATATTCTGAAGGTCACTTATTCAAACCCCAGTTTCAACTAATCTGATTTTTTCCTTACAACCATGTGCAGTGGTTAACTCATGACACACCCTGTATTATGTCCTTTTTTATTTTTGTAACACAATACTCTGAACGTATATTATGTTCAGACAAAATTATATAACCCCAAATTTCTTGTTATATTTCGCGTTGAATACTCACCAATCAAATTTACAGCCCGTGTCATTAAAAAAAATCACGGTTGACTATTATTGAAATATTGTCGAAATGAAATTGTCAGATCTAATAGGGAATTTGCGAACCTGACTCGCAAATGTTTGTGATCTGAGTGGTATTCGTATTCCTATGCAGTATTCATCATCATTGTATCCGAAAATTTACCGAATTCTTGAACTTTACCACAATTTCAAGTCGGACTGAAAAGTTTTTTTTTTACACAACAGAGAATACTAGTTTTTATTCAGAAGCGATAACTTTGGCATCAGAGGGCACGAAATAAAATATTTTTACTCTAGAGTGATACGATTTTTATTCATCCAATATTCCGGCTGTCATATTAGATAACGAACAAATTCCTTATACCGACGTCGTTAAAAACTTGGGACTTTACTTAGATTCTAATTTAAATTGGCATGTGCAAGTAAAACAAACATCTAAATGGATCTTTTCCTTAATTCATTCCCTAAAGCGTCTCAAAAATGTTCTTCCTACAGCTCTTAAAAGAATTTAAATTCAAACCTTAGTGATGCCACATTTTGACTATTATGACGTTCTACTAACTGACATAAGTGACGGATTGTCGGAAAAACTGCAGCGTGTCCATAATATGTGTATCAGATTCATATTTAATGTTCGAAAATACGATCACATTTCTCCATTATTCCACGAATTGTCATAGCTACATCTAAAAGAGAGAAGAAGATCCCACTGTCTAATTCTATTATTTAAGATCCTACATACCTCAATTCCCAATTATTTATCATCTCGTTTCCAGTATCTATCCTCAAACCATAACTTAAACACAAGATCACAACATAGTATCTTGCTTAATATACCGCAACATAGGACATCACATCACTCCATGTCATATACTAACTTCACTTCTCGCAACTGGAATTCCCTACCACAAGAAATAAGGTGCTGCCGCACATTGACATCTTTTAAAATACATCTAAATTTATATTTGCTCTAACCTCGTCTTCATTACCCAGTGTAAGGTACATATATTAATTGGTGTTTTTCGTATAATTCATCATATTTATAGTATAATAATAATAATAATAATAATAATAATAATAATAATATTAATAATAATAATAATTATTATTATTATTATCATTATATTATTATTATTAGTATTATTATTATTATTATTATCGTATAAAATGTTGTTTGTATACATGTAATTTACATTGCTACATTTAATGTATCTTTAACTGTTTATAATTAGTATAGTGTATATCTATATTTGTCAAATATTTATTTGTATTTGTGTTGGTTGAGAGGAAAGGAAGGCCTCATGGCCTTAACTCTGCCAGAATAAATAAAACATTATTATTATTATTATTATTATTATTATTATTATTATTATTATTATTCCCTCCATGGTATCTTTACCTTGTCGTGGTGGAGTGGCTTGCGTGCTTAAATGATCCTGAGAGCTATGCCGGCGGTAGCATTGCTGCCGATAGGGTTACCCATGCCGGACTGGTCGAAGGTGATAAGCCAGACGAAAAAAGTACCTTGGGCGAAAGAGTGACGATCTTTCACCGTAAAAATACAACCGTCAAGAAATGCGGACATGGGTTCATCTGGGGTAAAATTTTCCGGAGGTCAAATAGTCCCCCATTCGGTTCTCCGGGCGGGGACTACTTCAGGGAACCCATGCCAAAGGCTCAAACACAGGGACATGTTCCTAGGAACATGGAATGTTAGGACTTTATACAATAGCGGGGCACTAGAGATATTAACGCGGGAACTAGATAAATCGCCCTTGGATATAGTCGCTTTACAGGAAGTTAGGTGGCCAGGAGAAGGTAGTCAGGAATCAGGAAGCTTTGCATTATACTATGGGGGTGCAGAAAGACCTGCATTTGGAACGGGTTTTTTAGTCAGAAGGAGGATCCTATCCGCTATCCGAGATATTAAGTTTGTTAGTGATAGGATATCATACATAATTCTAAAGGGTAAACGACATGATTTTATAATTGTAAATGTACATGCCCCCACAGAAGATAAAGATGACAAGATCAAGGATGAGTTCTATGAAGAATTAGAATGCTTATTTGATAGCCTTTCACGATATCATATGAAAATTGTCTTAGGAGATTTTAATGCAAAAGTGGGGCGGGAAGATATATTCAAACCAACAATAGGCAAATTCAGTCTTCATGAAGATAGTAACGACAACGGGGTTAGATTAGTCACATTTGCCACATCAAAGAATCTCATTGTTAAGAGCACAACATTTCAGCATAAGGATATTCATAAATACACCTGGACGTCCCCAGATGGAGAAACTCGGAACCAGATAGATCATGTATTAGTGGATAAACGCTGGCACAGTAGCATCATTGATGTTAGATCAGTTAGAGGGACAGACTGCAATTCGGATCATCATCTGGTCAGAGTGAAAATCAGACAACGGCTATCGCTTATGAGAGGAACGAATGCTAAAGATGATTCTGTAAAATATGAATTAAAAAACTTGAGAAATGATGAAATGCGGCAAGAATACCAAATCAAAATTGCTAATAGATTTGAAGTACTGGAATCTTCAGATGACAATGTGGCAAACGAAGAAGAAACTGATATAAATAAAGAATGGGAGGCTATAAGAGATACTATTAAATTGTCAGCATCAGAAAGCATTGGTTGTTTAAAAAAGAGGCAAAACAAGAAATGGTTTGATGAGGAATGTGCCGACATTGTAAAGAAAAGAAAGCTAGCAAAAATTAAATGGTTACACGAGCCAAATGAGGTAAATTTAGAGCAATTGGGTAGTATTAGACGGGAAACCACCAAGTTACTAAAGAGTAAAAAGAGGGAATATTTGAGAGAGAGAAGATTAATGATCTTGAAATGAATGCAAAAAATAGGAACATTAGAGAATTATATCAGGGAATTAGTATAGAGAAGAAAGGGTTTCAGGCTAGAACAAACATAATTCGGAATGAAAATGGGGATATGATTGCAGATTCTAGGAGTATATTAAATAGATGGAAAAGTTACTTTAATCAGCTATTAAATGTACATACAGAACAGGACATTGAGGAGGATAAGTTACAGACAGCAGAAATGCTAGTCGCAGAGCCAAGTGCATTAGAGGTTGAAATGGCGATTGAAAAATTGAAGATGTATAAAGCATCAGGTTCAGATGAGATCCCAGCAGAACTCATAAAATCAGGGGGAGAAAAATTGATGGACAAGATACGCTGGTTGCTTAGTATGATTTGGGAAAAAGAAGCTCTTCCAGATGAATGGAAGGAATCAATTATCGTACCAATTTATAAGAAAGGAGATAAAACTGATTGCAACAACTACAGGGGCATCTCATTACTTTCAACTTCGTACAAAATTCTAACAAATATATTAGTAAGCAGACTTACTCCCTATATTGATGACATTCTAGGAGATCATCAATGTGCATTTAGAAGAAACAGGTCTACAACAGATCAGATTTTTAGTATAAGACAGATTTTAGAAAAGAAATGGGAATATAATGGTACTGTACATCAACTATATGTAGACTTCAAAAAAGCATATGATTCAATTAAGAGGGAGAAGTTATATAGTATCCTGCTGGAGTTCGGAATTCCTAAAAAGTTAGTTAGACTTATACGAATGTGTCTAAATGGCTCAAAGAGTAGGGTGCGTGTAGGCAAACAGTTTTCAGACACTTTTGAAATCCAGAATGGGTTGAAGCAAGGAGATGCACTATCTCCTCTACTATTTAATTTTGTACTAGAGCATGCCATTAAATCTTTAGAGAATGAGGAAGGCTTACAACTGAATGGTATCAATAAGCTGTTAGTTTATGCTGATGATGTAGTACTATTGGCCGATAGCGAGGAGATACTAAAGGACAACACGCACACACTATTGAGTAACACTAAGAAATTAGGACTGGAAGTAAATATCAATAAAACTAAATATATGGTCACACGTAGAAATTCAGTATATAATGGAAATGGACAGCTAATGACAAATGAGGGAAATTTTGAGGAAGTGGCTGAATTCAAATACCTAGGAACAATAATCACAAATAGGAATGAGACGCACAAAGAAATTAAACATAGGCTCAATTCTGGAAATGCATGCTATTATGCATTGCAGAGACTTTTGATGTCCCAACTCCTTTCAAAAAACGTTAAGCTGAAAATATATAAAACTATTATTCTACCAGTTATATTATATGGGTGCGAAACATGGACTCTTACTTTAAGGGAGGAAAGGAGATTACGAGTATTTGAGAATAAAGTTCTTAGGAAAATTTTTGGACCAAAGAGAGATGAACAGACAGGTGAATGGAGAAGACTACATAACAATGAACTACATGGTCTTTATAGGAAGCCAGATATAATAAGAACAGTTAAGTCTCGTAGACTGCGATGGGCAGGACATGTTGCGCGTATGGGGAATGAAAGACGTGCATGGAAGCTTCTTGTAGGAAAGCCAGAGGGAAAACGCCCAGTTGGTAGACCAAGAATGAGGTGGGAGAACAACATTAACTATGATTTGAGGGAAGTAGATTATACAGGGAATGATTGGAAAGCATTAGCTCAGGATAGGGATGTATGGAGAGCTTATGTCCGTGCGGCCATGAACCTACGGGTTCGATAGTGCCAGTGAGTAAGTAAGTAAGTAAGTAAGTATTATTATATTATTATTATTATTATTATTATTATTATTATTATTATTATTATTATTATTATATAAAAGCGGGTGCCGCGCGACAATGCTTGACGATGATTAACATGCGGAATTATTATAGTAGCGGTAGTGGCATTTTGTATTTAATTATATATAACAGCTGCGGGGAAACAAAGCGAGCCACTTTGACAACCATCATAATGAGGTGATAATAATAATAATTCAGTTAAGTTATTAACTTATAGAGCCGATTTTTTTTACGTACTAAAAGGTAGGCCTAAGCTTCCAACATACTATAATGAGACTTCTGACTTGTCTTTTATCTTGTATTCACACACAAACAGTTGAATAATATATACTATCTGTATTGCAATCTTATCTTTTATTACATAAAATTCCTGATTCTATTTATAAATAAAATAAATTATTATTATTAATCTGGTCACACGTATAAATTCATTATATAATGGAAATGGACAGCTAATGACAAATGAGGGAAATTTTGAGGAAGTGGCTGATTTCAAATACCTAGGAACAATAATAACAAATAGGAATGAGATACTTACTTACTCACTGGCACTATCGAACCCGTAGGTTCATGGCCGCGCGGACATAAGCTCTCCATACATCCCTATCCTGAGCTAATGTTTTCCAATCATTCCCTGTATAATCTACTTCCCTCAAATCATAGTTAATGTTGTTCTCCCACCTCATTCTTGGTCTACCAACAGGGCGTTTTCCTTCTGGCTTTCCTACAAGAAGTTTCCATGCACGTCTTTCATTCCCCATATGCGCAACATGTCCTGCCCATCGCAGTCTACGAGACTTAACTGTTCTTATTATATCTGGCTTCCTATAAGGACCATGTAGTTCACTGTTATGTAGTCTTCTCCATTCACCTGTCTGTTCATCTCTCTTGGTCCAAAAATTTTCCTAAGAACTATATTATCAAATACTCGCAATCTCCTTTCCTCCCTTAAAGTAAGAGTCCATGTTTTGCACCCATATAATATAACTGGTAGAATAATAGTTTTATATATTTTCAGCTTAACGTTTTTTGAAAGGAGTTGGGACAACAAAAGTCTCTGTATTGCATAATAGCACGCATTTCCAGAATTGAGCCTATGTTTAATTTCTTTGTGCATCTCATTCCTATTTGTGATTATTGTTCCTAGGTATTTGAAATTCAGCCACTTCCTCAAAATTTCCCTCATTTTGTCCTTAGCTGTCCATTTCCATTATATACTGAATTTCTACGTGTGACCATATATTTAGTTTTATTGATATTTACTTCCAGTCCCAATTTCTTGGTGTTACTCAATAGTGTGTGCGTGTTGGCCTTTAGTATCTCCTCGCTATCGGCCAGTAGTACTACATCATCAGCATAAACTAACAGCTTATTAATACCATTGAGTTGTAAGCTTTCCTCATTCTCTAAAGATTTATTGGCATGCTCTAGTACAAAATTAAATAGTAGAGGAGATAGTGCATCTCCTTGCTTCAACCCTTTCTGGATTTCAAAAGTGTCTGAAAACTGTTTGCCTACACGCACCCTACTCTTTGAGCCATTTAGACACATTTGTATAAGTCTAACTAAATTATTAGGAATTCCGAACTCCAGCAGGATACTATATAACTTCTCCCTCTTAATTGAATCATATGCTTTTTTGAAGTCTACATATAGTTGATGTACCGTACCATTATATTGCCATTTCTTTTCTAAAATCTGTCTTATACTAAAAATCTGATCTGTTGTAGATCTGTTTCTTCTAAATGCATATTGATGATCTCCTAGAATGTCATCAATATAGGGAGTAAGTGTGCTTACTAATATATTTGTTAGAATGTTGTACGAAGTTGAAAGTAATGAGATGCCCCTGTAGTTGTTGCAATCAGTTTTATCTCCTTTCTTACAAATTGGTACGATAATTGATTCCTTCCATTCATCTGGAAGAGCTTCTTTTTCCCAAATCATACTAAGCAACCAGCATATCTTGTCCATCAATTTTTCTCCCCCTGATTTTATCAGTTCTGCTGGGATATCATCTGAACCTGATGCTTTATATATTTTCAATTTTTCAATCGCCATTTCAACCTTTAATGCACTTGGCTATGCGACTAGCATTTCTGCTGTCTGTAACATATCCTCCTCAATGTCCTGTTCTGTATGTACATTTAATAGCTGATTAAAGTAACTTTTCCATCTATTTAATATACTCCTAGAATCTGAAATCATATCCCCATTTTCATTCCGAATTATGTTTGTTCTAGCCTGAAACCCTTTCTTCTATATACTAATTCCCTGATATAATTCTCTAATGTTCCTATTTTTTGCATTCATTTCAAGATCATTAATCTTCTCTCTCAAATATTCCCTCTTTTTACTCTTTAGTAACTTGGTGGTTTCCCGTCTAACACTACCCAATTGCTCTAAATTTACCTCATTTGGCTCGAGTAACCATTTCATTTTTGTTAGCTTTCTTTTCTTTACAATGACGGCACATTCCTCATCAAATCATTTCTTGTTTTGCCTCTTTTTTAACAACCAATGCTTTCTGATGCTGACAATTTAATAGTATCTCTTATAGCCTCCCATTCTTTATTTATATCAGTTTCTTCTTCGTTTGCCACATTGTCATCTGATGATTCCAGTACTTCAAATCTATTAGCAATTTTGATTTGGTATTCTTGCCGCATTTCAGCATTTTTCAAGTTTTTTAATTCATAATTTACAAAATCATCTTTAGCGTTTGTTCCTCTCATAAGCGATAGCCGTTGTCTGATTTTGACCCTGACCAGATGATGATCTGAATTGCAGTCTGTCCCTCTAACCGATGTAACATCAATGATGCTACTGTGCCAGCGTTTATCCACTAATACATGATCTATTTGGTTCCGAGTTTCTCCATGTGGGGACGTCCAGGTGTATTTTTGAATATCCTTATGCTGAAATGTTGTGCTCTTAACAATGAGATTCTTTGATGTGGCAAATGTGACTAATCTAACCCCGTTGTCGTTACTATCTTCATGAAGACTGAATTTGCGTATTGTTGGTTTGAATATATCTTCCTGCCCCACTTTTGCATTAAAATCTCCTAAGACAATTTTCATATGAAATCGTGAAAGGCTATCAAATAATCATTCTAATTCTTCATAGAACTCATCCTTGATCTTGTCATCCTTATCTTCCGTGGGGGCGTGTACATTTACAATTATAAAATCATGTCGTTTACCATTTAGAATTATGTATGATATCCTATCACTAACAAACTTAATATCTCGGATAGCGGATAGGATCCTCCTTCTGACTAAAAAACCTGTTCCAAATGCAGTTCTTTCTGCACCCCCATAGTATAATGCAAAGCTACCTGATTCCTGACTACCTACACCTGGCCACCTAACTTCCTGTAAAGCGACTATATCCAAGGGCGATTTATCCAATTCCCGCGTTAATATCTCTAGTGCCCCGCTATTGTATAAAGTCCTAACATTCCATGTTCCTAGGAACATGTCCCTGTGTTTGAGCCTTTGGCATGGGTTCCCTGAAGTAGTCCCCGCCCGGAGAACCGAATGGGGGACTATTTAACCTCCGGAAAATTTTACCCCAGATGAACCCATGTCCGCATTTCTTGACGGTTGTATTTTTACGGTGAAAGATCGTCACTCTTTCGACCAAGGCACTTTTTTCGTCTGGCTTATCACCTTCGACCAGTACGGCATGGGTAACCCTATCGGCAGCAATGCTACCGCCGGCATAGCTCTGAGGATCATTTAAGCACGCAAGCCACTCTACCACGACAAGGTAAAGATACCATGGAATGAGATGCACAAAGAAATTAAACATAGGCTCAATTCTGTAAATGCGTGCTATTATGTATTACAGAGACTCTTGATATCCCAACTCCTTTCAAAAAATGTTAAACTGAAAATATATAAAACTATTATTCTACCAGTTATATTATATGGGTGCGAAACATGGACTCCTACTTTAAGGGAGGAAAGCAGATTACAAGTATTTGAGAATAAAGTACTTAGGAAAATTTTTGGACCAAAGAGAGATGAACAGACAGGTGAATGGAGAAAACTACATAACAATGAACTACATTGTCTTTATAGGAAGCCAGATATAATAAGAACAGTTAAGTCTCGTAGACTGCGATGGGCGGGACATGTTGCACGTATGGGGAATGAAAGACCTACATGGAAGCTTCTTGTAGGAAAGCCAGAGGGAAAATGCCCAGTTGGTAGACCAAGAATGAGGTGGGAGAATAACATTAACTATGATTTGAGGGAAGTAGATTATACAGGGAATGATTGGAAAGCATTATCTCAGGATAGGGATGTATGGAGAGCTTATGTCCGCGCTACCATGAACCTATGGGTTCGATAGTGGCAGTGGGTAAGTAAGTAAGTATTATTAATATTGTTATTATTATTATTCAATACCACCACGGTGTCATTTCGACATTCTGGTAATGTCTCCTGGCATGGCGTTAATGAAACCCACTTCTAGAAGCCGCAGTTACGCTGCTCGATGATTTATGATAGGTGATGATGATGGTAATGATGCGCAAGGAGAGACCTTAATCCTAACCTTAATGAATAAGTAAATGATGATAATGATGGTTAGGTGATGATCGGGGAACATTCGAGCTTTAACGTTTTCTGACATTTGTCTTACTGATGAGGAAAAATCTCGAAAAAACCAAACCCTGGAAACTTGTCCCGACCGGGGACCGAACCCGGGTCCGCTGCGTGACAAGGCAGAGATCACAGCGGTGGACAATAATAATAATAATAATAATAATAATAATAATAAAATAATAATAATAATAATAATAATAATAATAATAATAATAAATGCGTACATTTGAGTTAGGGTGAAAAGTATTGTTGTTAATTGTCATGGAGATTAAAAATAATAAAATAAAAAACTTTATTGATATGATTAAATTTTAATGAAACTGGTTTATGGAAATACCGCATGAAAAAAATATGGATTTTTTAATCTGGCAATTATTTTGGTTGAAACTAATATTGCTGCCATTTTATTGGTTATGAAGAAATTTGGTCGTACGCGCGAAAAAATATTATTCACATGTGAATTATAGGAAATGCTTTTCGTGGAATAAATTAAAATATCAGAAGATAATAAAAATGCATATATTTCGCTCCTAAAACAAAACCATCTAAAAATATAGGCTATATAAAAATGTTATTCTTCCAGTTATTTCATATGAATGCAAAACATGGACTCTTACTTTAACGAAGGAGAAAAGATTACGAGAATTTGAGAATAAAGTTCTTAAGAAAATTTTAGAACAAAGAGAGATGAACAGAGGGAATGGAGAAGATTACATAACAATGAGTTAGATGATCTTTATAAGAAACAAGTTGTAATAAGGCTAGTTAAGTCTCTTAGACTGCGGTGGGCAGGTCAAGGGGCACGAAAGGGGATTGGAAGAGTGGCATGGTAACTAAATGTAGGAAAACCAGAGGAATAGCGCCCAACAGGTAGGCCAGTAATGAGGTAGGAAAACAATATTAACCATGAATTTTCCTCAGAGGCACTAATTTTGGCTTTAGGTTCTATCACGAACTCAAAAATCTTCAGACTCGACATCCACGACTTATACCTCCATTCTGGAAAAGTAATTTCTCTAGTATTTCACTCGGGAGGAGTCTACATTGTGATTCCAGAATGTTCTTACACTCGTACATTAAGAACATGCAAGGATTTTACCTGTCATCGTGTCCGAATTGTGTGGCAAGTAAAAGTGACCCGCGGTGGATTGAGGGAGGTGCATTATACGGGAGTCAGTCGTGATGGTCTAGGGGTTTGTTCCTTATCTTTAGTTTTCCGAGGGTCCTGGGTTCAAACCCGGTTGAGTTAAAAAAGTCCCTCCCTTGGATTTTTCATCCTAAAAATGTATCGACCCTGGTAAAGGAGCAAAAGCAATAAATATAACCCTTAGACAACTGAGGCCGATTCTGTGATATAGGGCGGAAGATAATTCTGTATTCTGGCAAGTGAAACAGTAAATGATTGTAGTGTGATGAGGTTGGATATAAAGGATAATGTACTGATGGGAAAGTGCGCCTAAATGTAGTTGACAGTTAGAAAATCTAGGGCTTAAAACGTAGATAAAAGGAGATATACAGAGGAACTGTCATATGTTTCTGTTATTCAAAGCCCCCTGGTTTAGATTCTCTTTAATATCCATTTTGATTCATAACAGAGTTTGAATCGGTAATACAGCGCTCTGTTTAAACAGACTAATGAACGTGTTTGAAATTCAATCTGAACATTACTTGATTCTCAAATTAATTACCGGTATTCACCCTTACAGCAACTTAACAAACAACAACTGTTACGTTTATTTCAAAGGCAATTATTACACATCATGATTGGAAATTAAACATAGGCTCAACTCTGGAAACGTAACCTATTAGCTAACCCAGAAGAATGAGACTGTTATCATACAACTATTATTGACAATTTTTATATAGGATCTAATTGCATTGAACCTATCTAGTGTGCATCGAAAATGACCATGACAAAAATGTATAAATAAATAAATACATATACATTTTTTCTCTAATGCCACCAGGTTGCCTTTTATCAAATTTCTGGCTTTCTCTTCTGGCATTGGCGGAGTTGTACGTAATCCATTTCTTAGGTTCGGACACCTGGAAGGTGCAATTATGCTAACCCGATGATATGATGAGTGATAAAGATAATAAAGAGCCAGGATAAAACCTAAATTCCAGAACAAGGGCAACCATAGGAATAATACCCTTTAAAGAAAAAAGTCCTATGGTTTGACCAGGAATCGAACCCGGGGCGTCATGAACTGTAATCAAAAACTAACCATCAGTCTATGATAAAATATCAGCCGTATTAGTAGATTCATGGTAGCGAGGACGGTAAGTTCCCCATAGATCCCTATTCTGATCGAATATAGAACATAATGCCCAAAAAAAAAAAAGAGTTAATGTCACTCACCCCATCTCATGTTGGGCGAGCTTTTCTTATGGTTTAAATTCATGGATCTCCCATGTCCTATTTTCAGGGCCACTATTCGTGCCAAATGTTCAGCCCCATCGCAGTCTACGAAACTTAACTGGTCTGATTATATAGATTACCATGTTGAGTTTATGGGTATGCCTTATTCTCCAGTCAACTGTATGTTCATCTCTTGGTCCAAAATGCTTCCTAAGAACTGGATTTCCAAAATACGCCTAATCTTATCTCCTCCCTTAAATTAAAAGTTCGTTTTCGCATCCATATAATATAACTAAGAGAATAATAGTTTTATATATTTTTAGTTCAATTTTTTGAGAGAAGTTGGGATGACAAGAGTCCCTGTAATGCATAATAGCTTTCATTTCCAGAATTGAGCCCATATTTAATTTCTATGTGCACCTCATTCCTATTTGTAATTATTGTTCTAGGTATTTGAATTTAGACTAATCTTAAAAACTTCCCTCATTTGTCATTAACTGCCCATTATATATTTTTATGTGCGACCATGTATTTACTTTTATTGATGCTCCACTTCCAGACCCAACTTCTTACTGTTGGCCCTTATTATATCCTCATTTATTGGCTAATAATACTACATATTCAGTATAAACTATTTATTAATACCATTAAGTTGTAGACTTTCTTTGCCTTCTAAATATTTGATGGTAAACTCCACTTCAAAATTGAATAGTAGAGGAGATAGTGCATCTCCTTTGCTTTAACCCATTGTACGCTATTTAAATAAAACGACAAAGTTATTTTAAAAAATTATTCACCATTAAACCTAGGTGTTTACCTGAAACCTGAAGTTCATATTCGCTTTAGGATCCGCCATGTTTATGTCCATATAACTTAAGTAAAAACGGAAGATATATTCTGTAAACGAGAAATTCGACTGCTGAGGAATTCATTTAGTTTAGATAGTTTCTGGTTAACCGACTTCTGTTAAAACAAAACATGTATTCATTTATTTTCTCAATTGGTTAAAGAAAACAGTATATCACGATGCGAGGATGGGAAGTGCTTTTACAGAATCCAGGAAAATGTTTAAAAACCGAGCGATAATTTCCGAGATTCTGTAAAACACTTCTCAAACGTGCGTTGCACATTATTTTTGCGCGATGGTGTTTTCAAAATGATAAATAATAGTAAAATAATAACATCTTTGTTGGAAATATTTTCGTTCATTATAAACAACTGACTAACGTTAACAGTGTGGGCAATGTTTATTAGCTAGGCCTAGTGATAAAATGGCGGAAAGTACGTATTTATTACTTTATATTGTTTCAAATAAAGTTCAGTACATTTAAAATGCAGTGATTTGATTTGTATAATGTATATTAACACTACCTTTTGGATATTTTTTTGTACGTACATTGTACATAGTATAGGCTACATAGAGGGCAGTGATTTTTCTTTCCGCATGTGGTTTGTAATATGTAATATTACAAATAAAAATAAAACGTAGTTTTATTTGATTTTCATATTTATTATATAGTAAAATTTGTATTCAGAATTCAATATTAGAGCAAGTTAATTCATTTAAATACTTAGGATATAATCTAACTTATAACGAGGAATGTGATATATCCTTTAAAATACAAAACTATAATAAAGCTTTAAGAATTATCAACCAAGTTTTTAAACCATCAAAAGTGCAGAGACACACAAGAATGAAAATCTATAAAACTCTCGCTAGACCCATAATCTGTTATGGCAGTGAAGCTTGACCATCAGAACTCAGGATGATCGTCATATTACAGCCACGGAGATGAAATTTCTGCGACGAACTACAGGTTATAGCCTTCTAGACCACCAAAGAAATTCAATAATAGCCAGAGAGTTAAACATCGTACCTATATCTGAATACCTCCAAGAATATAGAAACAATTGGCTAGCCCATATTCAGCGCATGGATCGTCACAGATTACCAAAACAAATTCTTCACTACATTCCTCGAGGCAGAAGATCTGTGGGTCGACCTTTTCGGAGATGGCGGGAGACCATAACGGGCCACTGGGCCTAATACTTGAAAGGACGATAATGATGATTTATTATATAATTCAGTGACAGCTGTTTCGGTACACTGTACCTTCTTCAGACATGTTAACAAATTATGAATTGTGTTCCAACTGATCTAAGCAACAATACAACAATATTTATTTAAATTTTTTAATTTAACAAAGGGGATTTATTCAAATAAAGTTGAGAATCTAACAGTTTTTTACTACTTTTAAATTTATTAATTTCTACAGCCTCCAATAGATCTAACTTCTTACCCTTATCACAAATGTGTAAAATTTCAAAATTTTGATCGAAACAATGATTAAATTGGAATAGGTGGTTAGCATATTTTGAATTTTCTAAATATCTGTTATATGCTCTCATGTGTTCCTTTATCCGAGAGATAAAAGGTCTACCAGTTTGTCCTATATAGACATTGTCACATGTGCCACACTTCAATTATCAGGTATATAAATTGAAGTGTGGCACATGTGACAATGTCTATATATGACAAACTGGTATATCTTTTATCTCTCGGATAAAGGAACACATGAGAGCATATAACAGAAATTTAGAAAATTCAAAATATGCTAACCACCTATTCCAATTTAATCATTGTTTAGATCAAAATTTTGAAATTTTACACATTTGTGATAAGGGTAAGAAGTTAGATCTATTGGAGGCTGTAGAAATTAATAAATTTAAAAGTAGTAAAAAACTGTTAAATTCTCAACTTTATTTGAATAAATCCCCTTTGTTAAATTAAAAAAAAATATTTGTTCTATTGTTGCTTAGATCAGTTGGAACACAATTCATAATTTGTTAACATGGCTGAAGAAGGTACAGTGTACCGAAACAGCTGTCACTGAATTATATAATAGATATGAAAATCAAATAAAACTACGTTTTATTTTAATTTAATTATTAAATATGTTCATCAAGTAAACACCAACTCAATTGATTATGTAATATTACAGTATAGTTATTTGGGCTGGCAACCCCAAAATGTAGGAAGGTGAACTTCAATCATGGTCGCCATTGCTGTAAGTACGACAAAACGCACATTCGCGCAGAAAAAAGTCTTTTTGATTCAATTTTTTTCTAGCAGTAAGCTCTTTGATTACTTTCAAAATATGTAAAGTTATTCAAAAGAAGATATAATAGAGTGTGAGCAATAACAAAAATGTATTTAAATTAATAATTTTATCCGATAGAGAAGCCATTTTGTAGCATTATGTGGTGTTTATATTGCAGCTTTGAATTGGTTTTCAACAAGAATCAAGAGAGAAACTAATTAATTTATCAACGACTTTTATAACAGCTGAGCGTGCAGGAGACAGGGCACAAATGCACAGCCGTTGATGCTTTTAAATTTGTTATTGCTGCGAGCGTCTGGACATCGCGATGTATTGTTCTGTATTTATTACATTCCTACGTACCCCAGTCCTCTTCTCACTGCGTCATTATTCCTTAAACCTGTTTTCATTAAACCTTCAAGTAACTATGTAGATCTACTCTGAAATATATAGTTTTAATTTTATCGGTAATTTAAAAATAATAACTAACTCAATGGCACTATCGAACCCATAGGTTCATTGGCCCCTTATCCAGAGCTGAAGTTTTCCAATCATCAACTGTACAACCTACTTCCTTAAAATCATGGTTAATGTTATTCTCCCACTTCATTCTTGGCCTGCCTAATGGGCACATTCCTTCTGGTGTTTCTACAAGGAGATGGTATGCCCCTCTTTCAATCCCCATTCGTGTCACATATCTGCGAGACTTAACTGTTTTATTATATCTGGGTCCATCACTGTGATCTGAGGTAGCGTGCTGCCTTGCCACGCAACAGGCCCGGGTTAGATTCCCGGTAGGGACAGGCTCCTGGGTGAGATTTTTTCGGGGCTTTTCCTCACTTGTAAGACAAATATCAGGAAGCGTAGGGCCTAACGGTCCCTGAAAATCATCCGGCCATCATCATCAACCTCTACTGGTGTCGAAAGCAACGGGAAGCTACCACACCTATAATTCCCTAGTAAAGCTGCAAAGCATAGAATGAAAATGCTATGATTGCAGTGAAAGACCTGTCCTCGGACAGAATTACTATGGATGGATGGATTATATCTGGTTCCCCATTAAGATCATGTACAGAGTGATTCAGAAATATGGCTATACGTTTGATCGAATTTTGTGACGAAAATATTATTATTAAAGGAAATATGATGTTATCATTGCAACGGGAATCCTTCAAATTACAACAATAGAACAAAAACAAATAACTGCTCACGTGCAGCTTGGCGGGTTGATTTTTGTGGGCTAGCGTCGAACGCCTCCACGATTCTCTTCGTTGTTTCTGCATCCGTGCTAATGCGAGACCTTCCAGGTGGTTTGATTTTCTGCATCCTTCCCGTTTCCAGCAGTCGTTTTCTCCACTTCCCCACAGTCGACGGCCACAATGCCACGTTAAACTCACGTCTTGCGGCCTCACGATCATTAGCATACCCATGCAGCAATTCTAATTTGCTGTTGCATATTCAACGCCATTTTGACTAATGACGTAAGTTCTACACTGTTTTGTTTTATTCCATTGTTGTAATTTGAAAAATTGCCTTTCCAACGGTAATTTCATATTTCCTGTAATGGTAATATTTTCATCACACAACGCGATCAAACGTATAGCCATATTTATGATTCACCCCATAGCTCACTGTTATATAGACTTCTCCGTTCGCCTGTTTATTCAACTCTCTTTGGTCCAAGTACTTTGCTGATAACTTTTTTTATGAAATACTCGTAGTATTTTTCTTTCTCTTCAAGTAAACGTCCATATTTCACATGCATGTTATATTTATTTATGTATCTAATGCCTGGCATTGTGGCCATAACACCTTCAACCTACAAAGACAATAACGTAAAACAAACAACACATAAACAGTTAATATAATATAAATTATGGTGAAATTTGATATCTTCCTCCTAGCCTCCCAGTATCCTTCTGTGTTTGACTGCAGGACAGGGCATGTTGTAAGGTGATGTCGCTCCACATCTATATGGTTGCAGCTCCTTATAATATAACTGGGAGAAAAACAGTTTTATACATTAATATTAATAGATTGCGGGTTATGTGGCCGTGGCCTATAACAGGTGTTTCTTCCAGACGTTTCTCTCAACTGCGGAGGGCATCTTCAGTGGAGAGTGCTTCTAGGTGCTGTTACCTTCTCGTAGACTCTACTGTGAGTCGACAAGGAAACCACACCTAGAAGCACTCGCCACTGAAGATACCCTCCGCAGTTGAGGGAGAAATGTCTGGAAGAAACACCTGTTATAGACCACGGCTACATAGTACGGAATCTATTAATATTATGATTGATTATAAACCAAAAGGAAGAAGAATGTTGGGAAGACCATTGAAGAGATGGAAGGACCAATTCGACCTATAATGAAATCAGAACAGGCCATTGGGCTTAATCCTAGTTGCTGATGATGATGATTACCGGCCGTGAAAGCCTGCATTCCACAGTTTTATACATTTTTAATTTAAGTTTTTGAAAGTAGGGTCCCTGTAATGTATAATAGCATGCATTTCCAGAATTGAGCCTATGTTTAATTTCTTTGTGCTTCTCAATCCTATTTGTGATTACTGTTCTTAAGTATTTGATATGACTATTTAACTCATGCCCCAAATGGGAGTCAATGAACAATCAAATTTCATTGATTCTTGATTTACAACCAATCACAGTCGTGTTTCGCCTAGAATTTATTAACCAAAGTTTATCATATTAAAGAAAGTACCTCCTTTTTAACATTATTTTGCAGTGACTGACCCTATAAGAAATACGGCTACCAGATTGTATATATAGTGCATTAATGTCAGCAGATAGCGCATGCGGGAGATAATATAAAAAAACATTTGTAGCAATTGATTATACCACAAAAAAAAAGAAATAAATGTTTGCACTTTCTTAAACGAATTATTTTCCAGGAAATGACGTTGCAGAAAAATATAATTGACATATTTACATCGTAGGACATCAGAAATTAATTAATACCTATAATTTAATACACAAGTGATCTTCGTGATAAAAATATTAAAACATATATACAGTCAATATGCCCAATTCACCAATTAATGTTATAAAGTGGCCTACACGTTTCCACAGCCAAGCTTCATTCTCAAGACCAGATATTGACCAATTAAAACATTAATTGGTGAATTGGGCATATTGACTTATATATATATAATGTTGGTTATACATTGCTCCACTAGGGTGCATTCTTACAATATTGCGATTATTTGGCAATAAATAATATGATCTGGTTGCGATGAATAAAAGAAGCAAATGAAGCGTACCAATCGTTTCTCATTTGTTTTCAAACATCGCCGTTTACATTAAATATATAAATATTTTAAAATGACTATAGTTAAATAATGATTTGTGAGTAAACAGCTTAATTTTATTCGTTAAATAGTCCTAACAAATGTTTCTCTTGATTTCTAAATTCTCTAGATAAATTCACTCCTCACTTCGTGAGTCGTGAATTAATCGATAATTTGGAAATCACTCGTGACATTACTTGTGATAATAGGTAACATTTCCATTCCATTAATGCAGTTTAACCTCTAACCTTATAGGCACTTTTTACATCACACACGCCACCAGTGGCACGACTTGTCGGGAGAGGAATTTTAAACTATGGATCACACACATACTTTTTTGATCACACAAGGGCATGTAGTGGCTGCCCGAATGAGTGTTCAGCTCAATGTCAAGGCCTCCTACGAAATAACAAAACATTAAAACGAAACACACCATTCACACATACATCCATACTAGACATGCGAATTTGATAGTCGTGATTATGATGATCAGATGATGTTCGGGAACCGTTTGGGCCTTAACGTTTCCTGACATTTGTTTGTTAGATGATATGAAACCCGAAAAAAAGCATTACCCAGGAAACTTGTCCCGTCTGAGCATTAATTTAATAAGATAATGGATGATATTATCTATGGATGTGAAACCTGGACATTAACAAAGGCAGATAGTAAACAAATAGAGGCTGCTGAAATGAAGATGTTGAAAGCAATAGCAGGATACCAAAGGACCGATAAAAAGAAAAACGAAGATATAAGAACAGAACTTAATATATTTAATCTCTGTGAAAGAATAAAATATTATCAAAATGCTTATCTTCAGCACGTATTACGAATGAATGAACAGCGCATACCAAGAAGAATGTATAATTATAAACCAAAAGGGAGAGGAATGTTGGAAGTCCATTGAAGAGATGGAAGGACCAATTCGACCTATAATGAGATCGGAACAGGCCATTGGGCTTAATCCTTGTTGTTGTTGATGATAATGGATGATAATAACAATAATAATATTAATAATAACAATAATAATTATTATTTTAGTTTATTTCAGGATTGTTTCTCTTATATACACTGGTATCCTCAATTAAAATATATAATTTGATATTTTAGCATTAAGTTTTCTTTGTGCAATTTATGAGGAGCCGGCCCATAGCATCAACCCCCAACCTGGAGGACCACAGACTTTTTCTAGAGTCAGTTGGTTTCACTGCAGTTAAGGGTCTGATCAACCCTTTCTTGCCTCATCCACCGCCTGCACTATACTGTAGGTCTCCTACTCTGCTGCATCCGCCGTTGGGGTCTTCACCGTAACCCTGGATAGCGAATAATAATAATAATAATAATAATAATAATAATAATAATAATAAAAATGATAATAATAATAAATAATAATAATCTTTTATCTTCTTTCTTATTTGTAGTTCAACTTCTCCCGGTCTCGGCTGTCTGGGCGTTAAGTTTCTTGTCTCTGGGCCCGAGTTTCACGAGTTAAAACCCGGCTGAGATCGATTAATTTTTAGGATGGAAAAATCCAAGGACGAGACTTTAACCTGTGAGTCCCGAGTCTGAACATTTTAGAGCTCGTAAAAAACTTCAAGCCATAAATTAGACCTTCTAAGTATAATTTAATCGACCTTCCGCATCCAAGTAATACCTTACTCGATGTCTCATTGAGGCAATATGCTGACATCTGTAGGGAAATAAGAGTAACTAAATTATATAGGAACTTCTTTACACAAGAAACAATGGAATTCTAGACATTAACTTCATTTAAAATAAATTTAAAGTTCTTTCTAACTGATGGATTCTGAATATAATATTTTGCTTCCCTAACAGTATTGATTGATTCATCATAACTTTAGTTTAATTTGCATAAATATTTACTCATATTTTATACGTCATGATCTTGTGTAAATATTTTGTGTATTTAATACTTTTCGCGGGTTCGATCACCGGTCGTGACAAATTTCTCAGATTATATTTTTTCACGGTATTTCCACGCCTGTAAGACAAATGTCAAGAAACCTTGGGGCATAAACGGTCCCCGAAAATGATATGGACATCATAATCATCATTTCATCATTTTCACATTCGCCATCTTTAGTATGAATGTGTGTGTAAATGGTGTGTTCGGTATTAATATTGTGTTGTCTCGGAGGAGGCCCTGACATTGAGCTGAACACTTGTTCGCGGAGATCTTACATGTCCTTGTGTCGTCAAGAAAAAAAAAAGAATGCGTGTGATCCATAGTTCAAAACCTCTCCCTACAAGTAGTGCAACTGTAAGGCCGGGATAGCGTATAGCACGTAAAAGGTGATAGGTTAAACTGCGTTAATAGTTGTAATATGTTTCGCTGGTTGAATGGAAGTGAAGGCCTTATGGTCTTAACTCAGCCATTATTATTATTATTATTATTATTATTATTATTATTATTATTATATTATTATTATTATTATTATTATTATTATTATTATTGTCAAATAAAGAAATAAGGGAAATTATGGGTGTACAAGAGGAGCCGGACATCATAGACATTATAGAAAAGAAAATATTACAGTGGTGTGGCCATGTCAAAAGAATGCCAGAGCAAAGATTGCCTAAAATTGTTATGGAATGGATCCCAATAGAAAGGAGGAAGACCGAAGAAAACTTGGATAGAAGGAGTACAAGCAGCTATGAATAGCAGAGGATTGGAGGAAGATCAATGGATGGACAGAGAGGAATGGCATTTGGTTTCCAGAAGACGGCGGCAGCTGCCATGATACCGGATGATGATGATTATTGTTATCATTGTTATTATATTATTATTATTATTATTATTATTATTATTATTATTATTATTATTATTATTATTATTATTATTATTATTATTATTATTATTAGGGATACATTAGAGGATGTGAAGAATTTGAGTGTTTGAGGGTAAAAGTCGATGAAGAGGATAGGCAAGAAAGTGACACTAAGAACAGAATAAGTAAAGGTTGTGATGAATTGTGTCCTATGGAACGAACATATAACAATAAGTTACACATATATACAATAAAAACTCCTTATTTGCGATTCCCTTATTCGCAGGTAAAAAGTGCGACACAGTTCCTGTATTCGCGGCTAAAAATGTATTTATTCGCGGATCTAGTCGGTGTATTAGAAGAATTAGTATTCTTTATTATCGCATCGGCAACTTTTTTACTACAGGCACGTGTCAAGGCGGCTTTTACAAACCAAATGGACAAATTAATATCAAAGTAAAACAAACCTTATTGTGACTAAACCTAAAGTTGTTGTTAAAAGCCACCGCCGCAGTATTTCACGTGCCGCTATGTCCGTTGATAAATACCGCCCACATCACGATCGGTGTTTCATTGTTTCAACTTGTCATTCTTTGCAATAATTTTGATTGAATAACACGTGTCTCTTCTGCTCCGGTGCAAATTTATAATGTCGAGTATAAGGAAAGAAAATTAGTTTTGAAGCGCAAAAAAGTAGTGTTGCAGCTTAAAGAGAAAATAGAAATGCTTGACCACTTACGCGTTGGCGAGTCGTTTGCATTCATATCACGCTGTTTCTATGTTAATGAATCAAGATATCAAAAGAAAAATTAAGGAATTCTATCGCAGAAATCACAGCTGAATATTAATCTTAATTGAAATACCTTTTAAAAGCGGCAAAGCAGAAAAAATTACTAAGATCTTTAAGACCTTATCTAAGCATGACAGTAATAATTAATAGAAATTGTTCAAAATCTCTCATTAATTGATTTTATTTTGATAATTTTTATTTTATTCTGTAACCTTGGAACGTATTCTCTATGTACCCAAACAAATTTCTATTCCATATTCGCAGTTTCTGTATTCGCGGATCATATCCCCGCGAATAATTTATTGTAATTCAATAGTGAGAAGTACTGTCACATGTGGAGGTGAGGTATGGAAATTCAACAAAAACGTAGAGCAAAAACTTATGTCTATAAAAATTGATTTCTTGAGGAGAGCAGTAAGATGTCTAAAATAAAAGTAAATAAATACATAAAAAATAAAAAAAACTAGAATTAAACTCATTCCAGAAAAAGTGAACATTAAATATTCAATAGTACATTGCATAAGATATAAGCAATTAATTTGGACTGGACATGTACGACGAATGCAGAGAAACATAGGAATGATGTTCACCTGGAAGAAGAAAGGAAGGAAGACCTCGAAACTCGTGTATACAAGAAATAAGAAGTGGAATGAGAACAAGAGGACTGGAGGACATGAAGTGAATGGATAGCGACGAGTGGAGAAGGAAAATAAAACTTTAGGTACAGAAAGATATGTAAAAATTGAAAATATGTAGCCCTTTATAAATAAATATATTATGATTGTTGTTATTATTGTTGTTGTTGATTAAGAATTCCCCGCTAGGGAGCACCCATGTCCTCACGTGGGACATATGGGTATATAAGTTACATACAAGAAATTATGGTAGCAATTCTGAAAAAAGAAGTTTTGTCATGGGGAAAGCAAATTCGTCAGCGAATTGTCCGATTTTGTTGGTGACCCAATCATCCTATCTCCTTGAAATAAATGAATGCGCATTGTTAACAGCTGTTTGCTTTGCGTGATGCATAAAATCTATCAAGAGATGGCTTTGTGATTTTTTCTCGATAGTAACTTGCATATAAAGTCAGTGGTCATGATACCAAGTTGGTTACTGCACGAAAACACGAACTCCACTCCATTCATGAATGAACATTGTGCGGCGGCTGTTTAATAGCGTGACAACGTAACAAACGCTATCAAGCGATAAATCTAGCTATGTGTAGGTTTCTATTAATATCTGGAGGCACCTTTACAAATCACATGTTGATTCAGAGCTATCAATAAAATTAAATGAATAGCCTAAAATTTCCTCGCACAGAATGATGAGTAGATCCCGGTTTTAATGTAATTACATATTTAATGCTGTCCAGCGCCGTTGCCGAACGGTTTAAGGCAACATGCCTTGGCGCAAAATTGTGATACAATGGTTCGAGTCCACATTGTTTCGAAATGTTCTGATGAAATGTCGGGTAGTCTGTAACCGGTGCCCAGCCAGAACCTCGAGGACTTGGGGGTAGTTTTTTTAACCTGGATTCACAACTTACTGTAGCTATATATAGTCCACCGCTGTGGTCTCGAGGTAACGTGCTGCCTTGTCACGCAGCGGGCCCGGGTTCGATTCCCGGTCGGGAGAGGCTCCTGGGTGAGGTTTCTTCGGAGTTTTTCCTCAACTCTAAGACAAATGTCAGGATGCTTAGAGCTCAAAGGTCCCCGAAAATCATCCGGCTATCATCATCATATTTATCACCTTCATCACTATCGTCATTCACCGGTGTGGAAAGCAACGGGAAGCCACCGCACTTATAAATCCCGAGTAAAGCTGCAAAACATAGCATGAAAACGCTATGATTGCAGTGAAAGACCTGCCCTCGGGCAGAATTGCTATGGATATATATATATATACGACAAAAAATATTTGTGTTCGGATTCCTGAGTGGCTCAGATGGTTAGAGCGCTAAACGTACAGAGTTTAGAGACTCGGATTCAAATCCCGACTCAGACATTTATTTTTCTCTTTTCATGGCATATATATATATATATATATATATATGATATGAAAAGAAAAATGAATGCTTGAGTCGGGATTTGAACCCGAGTCTCTAAACTCTGTACGTTTAGCGCTCTAACGACCTGAGCTCCTAAGTATTCCAATTCAAACATACATTTTTATTATATATGTAGTATTCTCAATTCACACAGGAGGTAGCGGAAAATCGTTCCGACTGACATCTAGTGGCTAACATAACAGTTAAGCCAATTTTTAAAGAGAATATTTCCTTTATAGCAGTAACGCTTGTATATTTAGATGTTATAACTATATTTTTTATATTTGGCAATGAAGGCAAATAAGATATGAAAAGAGTATATATATATATATATATATATTCTTCCTCTTATTCTGCTTCTTTCACTGTAGCCTCTGCCCGCTCCTGGAATTCCCTCCCTCAGGATATCAGGGGATGCCGCACACTTTACATTTTTAAGTCAAGCTTATACAATTACTTGTTGTTAAATAATTAATTTTTCTAGAGAACTAAATTTATTCTATGTCATTAATAGTTTTTTGTATTTTCTCATTTTTATATCTTGTACATTTTATACTTCATTCGTTAAATCTAGATTAAATAAAAATATATTGTAGGCCTAAATAATAATTATATTGTCATATTTCTTGTTGTAAGTTATACGTAAGAATATCTTCTGTATTTTTTTGTAACCTGGTTGAGTGGTACACAAGGCCTTAACTCAGCCAGGTAATATAAAGCTATTACTATTATTTATTATTATATAGGCCTACATAGCTATGGAAATGCATGCTATTGTGCATTACAGATAACCTTGTCTTCCCAACCTCTCTCATAAAACATTAAACACTGGGGAACAGCAATTTCGTTATACCTGTGACTTTTTTCGACTTTTTTTCAACTAACGTTTGGCCTCTGGATCCAAAAATAACCGTAGTTTTTGTCTATCATGTGAACTTTTTAAGCTACAGAGTACCATCAAAAATCACACAAATTGTGCATATAAGAGAAAATACATTAAAAACTTACCAAATATACTGTTTCTAAATAATTGTATTTATACAAAGGCTATAATAGTGTAGTGTAAAAGTTGTGTTAATACACATAGTTGTTTTTTGTATCGAACGCCAATTATACATATTAAGGTACAAATTTTTGCTTACAGCTTTGTCAGGAGTGTTTAATCTGTTGATATTCGCGCTTGAAGTTCAAACAATAGTCAGCCATCATATGTACAACACATCTACCTTGGTTTCGTGCCACCATGACCTTGAAATCTTGGTGGAATCGCTCACCCTGCTCATCACTGACTGCACCAAAATTTTCCGGGAAGTTAGCAAGATGGCTATGTAAAAACTGCAACTTGATGCTCATGTTCCAACCGAGCATTTTGAAGCTCTCCAAGAGTTGCTGGACAATTTTGGTGTAATTCTGTGCATTTCAAAGAAAGTCTTTAACAAATGTTTTTGAATGCCAACCAAGCATTCTTTTGAATTTGTGACATTGTTCCGAAAAAAAATGTTCATATTTAACAAGCTGCCGAATCTGTGGACCATGAAATAAATATCGGCCTTTTTCTTTTCTAATGTCAGGCTAGGAAATGTCGAAATGAGATACTTGAAACAGTCTCCTTCAATTGGCAAAGCTTTAACGAATTGCTTCATGAGACCCAATTTGATATGCAGAGGTGCAAATACAATGTTCTTTCTGTCTACAAGTGGCTGATGTACATGTTTGGTTCACCAGGTTTCGGGTCAGATCTTTGCGGCCAATTTGACTGTACCCAATCCCACGAGCTCTGCTGTCCCACATACACAAAAAGCAGGGATACTTGATATATCCGTGTTGCTGCCCAAAAAGGAAGTCAACCATTTTAAGGTCAACGCAAATGATCCATTAGTGCAAGTGATATTTCAACAACTCCGAGACTCTGTATGCTGTCATATTCTCCTCTCAAACGAACTGAATGGCCTATCGGGACTGAACCAAATACATTTATATTGTGGAGGAGAACACACTTCAAGCTCCGCTTTGTGTCGATAAACAGTCGCCATTCAGTTGTGTTAAGGCTGAAATTCCCAACTCTTCATTTAAAACCACGTACGTTATGATAATAGACAAATGCATCATCACTTCGAAAGTATTGCAGAAAATTATTCGAAAATAGGATACACTAGAGAAGGTTTGTATCGGCCAATAGGAGAACAATAGTGCTTCTATGATCCAAGCTCGAGTCCGCGGAGAATAATCACATTATCATAAGGTGTAGAGAAAAAACGTGACGTGGTAGAAGAAAACTTACTTTAATCTTGAATACCTAATTATAACTATAAGACAGCTCAACAATCAAACTCAACAGAAATGGTGTTAAAAATTGTTCCCCGGTGTAATGTATAAAACTGTAATTCTCCAGTTATATTATATGGCCGCAAAACATGGACTCTTAGTTTAAGAGAGGAAACGAGATTACGAGTGTTTGAGAAAAAGTTCTTAGGAAAATTTTGGACCAAAGAGAGACGAACAGACATGTGAATGGAGAAGACTTCATCACAGAAAGTCACATAACTTTATAGGAAACCAGATATAATACGAGGAATTATGTCTAGTAGATTGCGATGGACAGAACATGTGACACGAATGGGGAATGAAAGAGGAGCAAGGGAACTCGTTCCAGTAAAACGTCCAGTAGGCAGGCCAAGAATAAGGTTTGAGAATAAAATTAGCCATGATTTGAGGGAAATAAATATTCAGTGGATGATTGAAAAATATTAGCTCAAGGCTTATTTCGGTGCAGCTATGAACCCATGGGTTCGATAGTGCTAGAGAGTTAGTAATAAAGTAATAACTGACATACTGATGCATCTTATGAGTATTTATAGGAAAAAATGTAATTAATTGTATCATAATATTAAATTTATAATACAAAATTTAAAAATTTAATCTTATAATTTCAATATATTGGCTAGGAGAGCGAAATATATTTAGATACTCTTCTCTACGCGGATGACCAACTACTGCTAGCACAATCAGAAGATGAATTACAAATCATGGCTCATACATTTAATAATACTGCAAAAACGATATAATATGGAAATGTCATGTCAAAAGACAAAATCGATGGTCATGTGTTGGAAAACCATATTAAGATCGTAATAAAATCGTAATAGAGAACAATGTCATTGAACAAGTAACTAATTTTAAATACTTAGGCAATTTGATATCAGAATTCAAAACTGATTTAGATACCAAAATTTAAACATATAATAAAATTGACAGACCCATTAAACGCCACTTTTGAAAACATATTTTTTTTTACAAAATTACGAACTCACATCACAGCAAAAGCAGCATTAAAATTTGGCAGTAAAATATGGATACTAAGAAAGAGAGATACACAGAGGTTGGAAGCAGCACAAATTAAATGTCTCAGACATATAATGGGAGTGTCCACCACTTTGGTGCCGAGGTAGCGACCTGCCATGTCACGCAGCGGTCCCGTGTTCGATTCCCGGTCGGGATGGGCACTTGGGTGAGATTTTTTCGGGGGTTTTCCTCACCTGTAAGACAAATGTCATTAAGCTTAGAGCCCTAAGGTCCCCGAAAATCATCCGGCCATCATCATCATACTTATCATTATCATCATCATCCTTCACCGGTGTGGAAAGCAACGGGAAGCTACCACACCTATAATTTCCTAGTAAAGCTGCAAAGCATAGCATGAAAATACTATGTTTGCAGTGAAAGACCTGCCCTCGGGCAGAATTACTATGGATGGATGAATGGATAATGGGAGTAACACCTATAGATCGTATAAGAAATGAGTTTATAAGACAAACATTTAATGCTATATATATATATATATATATATATATATATATATATATATATATATATAACAGTAAATTAAAGAATACCAACAAAATTGGCTACAACATATAAGAAGAATGACCAAGGACAGAATATCTTGGTAGACTTTAAACAGCAAACCGAGAGGTAAACGAGGCATTGGACGACTACTGACAAGATGGAGACTACATCTGGAAGAAACATGAACAGGCTAATAAAAAGCCTAATGCTTAACTGTTCATGATGATGATGATGACATTTTGAGTAACACGTCAAATGAGGTTAACCACGAATTTTTATTAGTGTTAGTTATATTAATTGCTACCGTATTTTACCGACTATAAGACGCACTTTTTTCTTCGAAAATTTGCCTCCAAAATTCAGGTGCGTCTTATACTCAATTCATACAAAAATGTCCAGTGTGTGATTTAAAATTCCCGCCAGTCTTAAAAATTGCCATATATTCGGTGCCGCGGGAAACCTATCTCTATCTGGCAACATTGGATTCAACTGGCAGCAGTAGTACACCGATGCGATGAACATGAGTTGCGGGGATTCACAAGCTTGCTAAAACTGTCGCCCCCCGCCTAACCATCACAAACCCAGAACATTGTCTAGCCTATGATACGTCAATGCAGTCTACGATGCCAGTGAACTTGAACAAATGGATGATGGAAGAAACCAAACATGACTTCACGCCGAAGGGAGCTTTAAAAGACAGACAATCAAACAATTGTGTTAGTGGATAACAAAGTTGTGGTCTAAAGCGAGAGAAGGCATTATTGTTAAATCTTCCAAGAAGTGCGGCGTAACACTCTCTGGTAGTGAAGACTTTCTTATATATGAAGAGGACAACGATCACAACGAAGAGGAAGAAGAAAGAGAAGAAGAAGAAGAAGAAAGTTCAAAGTACGATTTTCAGGGTTTTACAAACTAAGATGTTTTAGTCTGGCTTTGCAATCTAATAATAAAAATGGTAAAAATGTTATTTAAAAAATGCTTAAAAATTAAGGTGCGTCTTACAGTCTGTAGCGTCTTATAAGTCCGTAAAGTAGGCAAACAAATGCTATTATAGACCCTGTATAAAATATTATAGGACTGATGTAGTCAGTGTAGATATTTGATTTTAAGGTAGATGATAATGTAATAATTTGAGAGAGAAACGACAAGAATTAGAAACGATTTATTCAGAGGATATAGAGGAAATGCTTGGAATCTCATCAGATATTCCAAGCAGTACCTAAGTACTGTAATCCGGATTATCGCTGCATCAGTTATTACTATTTATACTTGCTAATAAGATAAGGGATTCTCTTGTTCAATAAAGCATCAGTTTTACATCTTCGAATAATATATACAGAGCTCTCAACTCAAACGATAGCATGCATCAAAACAGAATTGTAAAACCTGCCTCCTTAAACAGAATTTCTGCTGAGATACAGCACTTTTGTGTAAACAATTTTATACGATCAGTGTGAAGTAAATTCACCGTAGCTTGTTCAATTTAGTGAATTGCGAAGGAAAAAAGCTAATGATGTTGTTCTTCTGACTTAAAAAAAACACAGCATACACCGAAAGTGAAATGACAAAAATGTATTTATAGGGCCATAATAATAATAATAATAATAATAATAATAATAATAATAATCCATCCATAATAATTCTGCTCGAAGGCAAGTCTTTCACAGCAATCACAACATTTTCATGCTACGCTTTGCAGCTTTACTAGGGAAATAGAGGTGTTATAGCTTCCCGCTGCTTTCCACACCGATGAAGGATGTTGATGATAATGATAAGATTGAGAATGATGGCCGGATGATTTTCGGGGACCGTAGGGCCCTAAGCTTCCTGACATTTGTCTTATAGGTGAGGAAAAACCCCGAAAAAAAGCCTCACCCAGGACCTGTCCACCGGGAATCGAACCCGAGCCCGCTGCGTGACAAGGCAGCACGCTACCTCGACTCCATAGCGGTGGACTAATAATAATAATAAATAATAATAATAATAATAATAATAATAATAATATTTAAACTGGCAGGATTAAGGCCATAAGCTCTTCTCTACTAATCAACCAGTGAAAAATATTAAATAGAGAAAATGTTTATACGAATTAAACAAAAACTAAGATGAATCAATAAACACAGGCTTAATTCTGGAAATTCATGCTATTATGTATTACAAGGACCCTTGTCGTCCCAAATTCTCTAAAAAAAGTTTAACTAAAAATATATAAAAATGTTATTCTGCCAGTTATGTAGTCTTCTTCATTCAACTTTCTGTTCGTCTCTCTTTGGTCCATTTTTTTTCCGAAAGGCTTTATTCTCAAATACTCATAATATATTTTCCTTCCTTAAAGTAAGAGTCCACGTGTCACATCCGTATAATTTAACTGGAACAATAACAGTTTTATATATTTTCAGTTTGTTTTTAGAGAAGTTGGGACTACAAGAGTCCCTGTAATGCATAATATAATACGTTTGTAAAGTTCAGCCTATGTTTAATTTTTTTGCGCATCTAATTCCTGTTCCCTCCATGGTATCTTTACCGTGTCGTGGTAGAATGGCTTGCATGCTTAAATGATCCTGAGAGCTATGCCGGCGGTAGCATTGCTGCCGATAGGGTTACCCATCCCGGACTTGTCGAAGGTGATCAGCCAGACGAAAAAAGTACCTTCGTCGAAACAGTGATGATCTTTCACCGTAAAAATACAACCGTCCAGAAATGCGGACATGGGTTCCACTGGGGTATAATGGAAATGGACAGCTAATGACAAATGAGGGAAATTTTGAAGAAGTGGCTGAATTCAAATACTTAGGAACAATAATCATAAATAGGAATGACATGGACAAGGAAATTAAACATAGGGTCATTTCTGGAAATGCGTGCTATTATGCATTACAGAGACTTTTGATGTCTCAACTCCTTAAAAAAAAAAACGTTAAACTGAAAATATATAAAACTATTATTCTACCAGTTATATTGTATGGATCCGAAATATGGACTCTTACTTTAAAGGAGGAAAGGATATTACGAGTATTTGAGAATAAAGTACTTAGGAAAATGTTTGGACCAAAGAGAGATGAACAGACAGATGAATGGAGAAGACTTACATAACAGTGAACTTCATGGTCTTTATAGGAATCAAAATATAATAAGAACAGTTAAGTCTCGTAGACTGCGATGAGCAGGACATGTGGCACGAATGGGGAATCAAAGACGTGAATGGAAGCTTGTTGTAGGAAACCCAGAGGGTAAACGCTCAGTTGGTAGAACAAGAATGAGGTGGGAGAATAACATTGACTATGATTTGAGGGAAGTAGATTATACAGGGAATGATTGGAAAGCATTAGCTCAGGAGAGGAATGTATGAAGAGCTTATGTCCGCGCGGCCATGAACCTACGGGTTCGATAGTGCCAGTGAGTCAGTAATTCCTGTTTGTAATTAAGTTCCTACTTATTTGAATTCAGCCACTTCTTCAAAATGTCCTTGATTCGTGATTAACTGTCCATTTCCATTATATAATATATTTATGTTTACTTCCAGTCACAGTTTCTTAGTATTACTCAACAGAGTGTGCTTATAGTATCTCCTCGCAATCGTCTAATAATAATACGTCATACACATAAAAACTAACAACTTAATACATTGAGTTGTAGGTCTTCTTTATCGTCTCACCAATCATTCCCAAAGTGGATTCTGACCTTAAAAAGGACCATATCAGCTAAAACAAAGTGAATTGGACTGTGTCATCTGTCTAAAACTAATTTGATTTAGATGTATTTGTAAAAATTAAAAAAAAAAAAAAGCAGCGTATCTACGCAGAACAGAAAACAATTGGCACATGGTTTATGTCAGTTTGGGAATTTAAGATTTTTTTAAGATTTTTATTTATTTAGCCTGGTGGAGTTAAGGCCATGTGGCCTTCTCTTCCACTCACCAGGACAAACATATATTACATAAGAATATAACAATCTTAATTAACTCTAATATTAAACACTAAGTAAAAATTTGATCAAAAGATAATATCTAATATACATATTACGATCTATAATACAACCAGTTAATATTAGTTAAAATTAAGACTAAAACTAATAATAATAAAGTATACAAGCAAGACATATTAAATTTTTCCTGTCTAGTGTATATAAAAAACAGGAAAATAATGAGATATAGAAAACTAATTTTACGATTATACAATATTTAAAACAAAACAAATAAAAATATTTGTTATTCTTAATATTATTTACATAAATAATTAAATATATTAATATTGCTAAAAGAGTACTATCAGTGAGGTGTATAAGTTAGTTTGTTATTAAATAATTATTTAGTTTGTTTTTGAAGGATGTTATAGTTTGACAGTCTCTGACATAGGGTGGAAGGGAATTCCATGTTTTGGTAAGCGACACCGTAAAAGATAATGAATAATATACAGTGTGATGAGGCGGGATATAAAGGACAATGTGCTGATGGGATCGAGTGTCAAGATTATGTGTGTCGGATAGTCTGATGAAGCGGCGTGATAAATAATTAGGCGATGATGTGTGAAGTATTTTATAGAGAAGGGATAGGGAATGGACAGTTCTACGATCTCTTAGACGAAACCACGATAATTGTTCCAGGGACGGTGTAACATGGTCAAATTTGCGAATACCACAAATAAAACGTGCGCAAGAATTATGAACACGTTGAAGTCTTTGAGTGGAAATAATATTTAAGTCTGTAAAAAGAGTGTCACAATAATCAAAATGGGGCATTGCAAGTGTTTCTACTAACATTTTCCTAAGGGCGAATGGCAAACAATTTCGTACACGATTTAATGAATGTATTATTGAGAAGACTGTTTTGCATGTATGGTTTATTTGTGTATTCCAATTTAAGTTTTTGTCAATAAATGCTCCTAGAATTTTTACTGTCTCACTATAAGGGATTTGAACTCCGTTTAGTGACACATGCGAAACTGTGTTTAGGTTAATTGTAGATAATAGTCTCTGATGACCCATAATGATTGATTGTGACTTTTTAGGATTTAATTGCAGTCCATATTTAACTGTTCAAGTCATTAGTGAGTCAAGATCCTCGTTAATTTTGGCAACAGCGTCATTTAGTGAATATTTGTCTGTGTGGATGTAGATTTGCATGTCGTCTGCAAATAAATTATGTTTGCAATACTTTAGGGAGTTAGATATGTCATTTATGTAGATTGAAAAAAGCAAAGGTCCAAGTACCGAACCCTGTGGAACCCCAGCTTTACGGAAGGACCAAGAAGAACATAATGTATGATTTCCTATAAACAGATTGCTGGCGCTCATGAAGGTAGGAATTGAACCATTTCGTGGCACTATCAGAGAGTAAGAGGTTTTTAAGTTTATGCAACAATAAGTCCAAGTCTACCGTGTCGAATGCTTTACTAAAGTCCAGTAATGTAAGAATGGTAAGTTTTCGATTATCAGCAGCTTCGCGTATGTCTTCGCAAATATTTAGTAGAGCAGTATTTGTATTGTGTCCTGTCCTGAAGCCTGACTGAAATTGATCTAGAAGGTTGTAATCATTTAGGTATTCAGTCAGTTGTTTATGGACTAATCGTTCCAGAGCTTTTGAAAGAGTAGGTAAAATGCTAATGGGTCGAAAGTCGTTCGGGTTGAGGGCGTTTTAACTTTAGGCAGTGGACGTACGAGGGCTTGTTTCCACAATGAGGGATATGTAGAAGTTTGTAGTGAGGAGTTAAAAATATGAGTTATAGTAGGTAGTATAGCTTCGATTATTTTATTCAGTAAAGTAATATTTATACGGTCAGTTCCTTCTGCTTTGGTTTTTATTCGCATGATGGCTTTCTTTACGTCGTAGTCTGTAACATATGAGAAGTGGAAATGTTCTCTGTCGGGTTGATTTGTCAGTGATAATTCATTTATTGTTTGTTCTTTATCCTTTGGAGTAGTAGTTATACCTGTGAAGTGATTATTGAGTGTGTCCAGGGAAACAGGTAATTTGTCTACCTGTGTGTCTTTTGTCCCAATTCCCATTCTATTCAAGTTTTTCCAGATTTCTGAAGTATTGGTATTTGTTAGGTTGTATAAATGTCTAAGTTTTGGCGTTTCTTATAGCTTGATTTGTCTTGTTACGTAACTGTTTATATTGAGTGAGACTTGTGTCTGTTTTGTTGAGTCTATATTTCTTATGTGCTGCGTCTCTATCAGTCATCAAGTTACGAATTGAAAGAGTCATCCAGGGTGCAGGGCGTCGTTTCACGAGTTTAGTTTTTGGTGGGGCATGTCTGTTGTATAATTGTAGTATAAAGTCATTTAGTGTCTCAACTTTTTCATCTACAGAATGCAGCGTCCATATTGAATGCCACGGCATCTGCATAGCTTCTTCAATTAGGGTTGCATTGTCTATATGTTTTAAGTCTCTATATCTATACGTAATAGTCTTTCGAGTCGGTTAGGGCACTGCAGTGAATATGCTAAGAATATAATATCATGTGCTGATATTCCCGGGGCTGGCAGTTGCCCGTGAGTAAGTACTCTGTCTGGATTATTAGTTGCAATTAAGTCAAGTAACGTCTCAGAGTGATGAGTGTGATGTGTAGGTCGTAGGGGTAGGAGTGTCATATCACAAGCCTGGAACGTAGCCATCAGTTGTTGTGTATGTCTGTTATCAGTGTCTAGTATATTTATATTAAAGTCGCCCATAACGATAACGTGTTCATATTGTATTCGCGCGTTTTGTAAAGTGGACTCAATTTCAGCGATGGCTTTTATTTTAGGAGGTTGGTATACTACACAGAGAAGACATTTTTTGAAACTGACAAATATTTCTATGAACATAATTTCGGCAGATGGTTCGTTATTAGATAGATACACAATTTTAGGAGTAAGGTCTGTTCTAACGAAGGCTCCAATACCGCCCCCGCGACTGTAAACACGATCGTGTCTAAGAAAAGTATAACCATCCATGTCAATTAAAGAAGAGGTAATGGTGGGATTTAGCCACGTTTCGGATATGAGAAGAGCATGAATATTTAAAGAGAAGAAAATAGTTCTGATCTCATCTATATGAGCAGTAATACTCTGAGCATTGAAATGGGCTACCTGCAAGGAAGTAGGGGAATCTCGGTCTTAAAAGAATAAAGATGACAGAGAGATAAAAAAGAAGAATTTTCTCTAATAAAATAGCAGGAGCCTATATTTCAAATCCACAAGGATCTTTACCTACCAGCTGGCCTCACATCCACATGTGAAAATAACATAGGTGGAATTATCCTACCACAATACAGCCTCCAAATAAAAATAAAAACTTCAATACCATATAAAAATACACGTGATTACGAGACAAAAAGTTTGGGTACCTCTCTAAAGGCTTGATGTTATAAAAGGTAAAGTGATCCCGCTACAGGCCTTAGGAGACCTTTCGGTAATAGGAGGCTAAGACTCCCTCTTTTTCCAGATATTCGGAACTTATGAGCCGGGTTGTCAACTCTGCGTGATGGCCGCCTTTACCCTAGAACAAGTATCTGGTACTAGTTTCTGTTAGAAGCTGAGCCGACCCCAGAGTTTAAAATTGTTGACCACACCGGTTTGATGTTACGCTATCGTAAAAAAAAAAACCAAATACTTCAGTCTTAAAAGTGAATCAAATATTTTATCAAATGAAGATCAGCTGATTAAAGATAAGGAATTTTCACGTTCATTTTTTTTTTTGTGCTGAGTAGAATCAGCTCATAAATTTCTGAATGATTACTCGCGATGCTTTTGTTCTGGCAGAACAATGAAAACTAGAGGCTCTTCATTCTTTCCAAGTGGTCGATATACCAAAATGCCATTATCGGGCATTCCGCACTAATGACGCAACGCCACTGACCCAATGCCCGGGGCAATGGCATTAAACACATCAACGAACACAGCTCCACCACTCACGTATTGTTTTCACAAACATGTGACCATCTCTTCTTTTCTTCTCTATTTTTAAATGTTTCTCTCACTTGTTCATAATTTGCTAAGCGGAGAAGGCTATCGAGTGAGAGGTGCAGGAACTGCATAAACTAAGCAAATTGAAGCGAGAATCTGATTTTGCTGGATTATAATTATAATATGTCCACCGCTGTGGTCTCGAGGTAGCGTGCTGCCTTGTCACGCAGAGGGTCCGGGTTGGATCCCCGGTCGGGGCATTTTTTCTGGGCGAGGTTTTTATCGGGGTTTTTCCTCACCTGTAAGACAAATGTCAGGAAAACTTTAAGGCCCAAACGTTCCCCGAAATCATATCATCATAATCATCATCCTTATCATTATCATCATCCTTCATTGGTGTGGAAAGCAACGGGAAGATACCACACCTACAATTCCCTAGTAAAGCTGCAAGCATAGCATGAAAATACTATGATTGCAGTGAAGGACCTGCCTTCGGGCAGAATTACTATGGATGGATGGATATAATATATATTTGTTTTAAATTTGAAGAGAAAAATTTTCGCCCAGACCGGGACCCGAACCCGGGACCTCTGGATTACCGTACCAATGCTCTTCCAACTGAGCTACCGGGGCGAGTTCCAATCTAGACGCAATATTTTCTCTTATATACGTTGTAATTCCCGCGAACCAAACGCTTGAAGCTATGGCTTCATCTTTGCGAATGGCGTATATAAGAGAACATTTTGCGTCTAGATTTGAATTCGCCCCGGTAAGCTCAGTTGGAAGAGCATTGTTACGGTAAACCAAAGGTCCCGGTCTGGGCGAAGAAAATGTTTTTTTTTATCTTCAAATGTAATGTATCCTTCAATGGGATGTGTTAAATTAATAATAAAAACATTAATGTATTTGTTTTGTTAGTTAATTGTTAACTGCCTATGCCAATTTGTTTAAACGTGTAGGACTGTTGTGAAAATAAACCATCATAACCGTAGATTATCACTAGAGTCAGGATTTTTATGTAATGAAAGAGAAGATTGCAATGCATATAGTATATGTTATTCAACTGTTTATTTGTGAAACCAAGATAAAAGACAGGCAGAAGTCTAACTTCTCATTATATTATTCAACTCTTTGTGTGTGAAACCAAGACAAATGAAAGTCAGAAGACTTCTCATTATACTATTCAACTGTTTGTGTGTGAAACCAAGACAAAAGACAGTCATAAGTCTAACTTCTCATTATACTATGTTGCAATCTTACCTTTAGTACACAACAATCCAGACTCTATAAGTTACTTCTTCCGAGCTAAGTTCCAGTTGTAAAAATAAACCTGATGTATGACTTAATTTTCATTGGTCGAATAACTGTTTTACATTTAAAAGTGTAAGAAAATTTAGTTCGCTCTCACTCGAAATAAAGGAAATAAAATTAACAAAGATATGTTATTATCTATCAAATTACTATATAAGTTGCATAGGAGAAACTTAAAATATATAATTACAATTTTAATAGGTTAAATAAGCATTGTTTCATTTTTACGCATGCGCAATGCTGAATACGTTGGGATTTCTATTGTTTCAAAATGACCGATTTCTGTAGAATTTCTTAAAACATCGGAAAATAATGTATTTGAAGAGCGAAGAGAAACAAATTATTTTTAATCTTTTCAAACATTTTAGTGAAAAATATCCTACGTTAGCCATTGAGGATGTGGTGAAGATAAGAGCTGAAATTACAGATGAGTCAGAATAGAGCATATATGGTTATAATGAAATTGCAAATAAAGGAAATCTATCGACATATTGAAAAAAAAGCATAAACGTCTGATTAGGTAGGCATATAGGCCTATATAATTTTTTGTCATAAAAAATATCAAATGGAAGAAGTTCCTAATTATTGGTACTACGTTATCTTGTATTCATTCATATTTCCCCTAAAGCACGATGTTATTGTATTTTTTGTATTTATATGTGACATGTTTGTCCTGGTGAGTGGAGGAGAAGGCCACATAGCCTTAACTCCACCAGGCTAAATAAATCTATTCTATTCTATCTATTCTATATTACTCAACAATGTTTCTCTCGATGACAGTTCCGTACACAATTCAGTCTTATGGCGGGTAAAAGTAGCACCATAGTTCCACAATACACGGAGTAATGCCTTATGCAAGTTTGTTTAAAGTACAACTGGAACTTAGCTCGGAATTTGTATAGAGTCACAATTTGTATATAATAAGATTGTTTGTGTGTGAAACCAAAACAAAAGACAGCCATGTCTTACTTCTCGTTATACTAAATTGCAATCTTACCTTTTAGCACGTAAAAATCCTGACTTTAGTTTTTATATGATTATATATTGTGTTGATAATTTCACAAAAATTTAAATACATTGTACGTAATATTTTTCCATTACTTCATTAATGAATGTATGCTGTATACTCCATACGTCCCACATGGGGACACGAGTGCTCCCTAGGGAAAGTTTTTTAATCAATATAATTTAGTTACTCTTAAGTACCCATAGATGTCAAAAAGTGGCATGTTGTTAGTATATCGCCTCAATGAAACATCCAGTAGGCAACTAAGGCAACTTGGCTAGATGAAGGTCGGTTAAATTTTGCACAGATACATTTTTTATTCAGACTTGAGGTTCTTTTATGAGCCTGAAAAATCTTCTGACACGGGACCAATGGCTTTAATTCCCTACCGGAGGACTTGATCATTGGAATTTTCCATCCTACAAATAATCAACTTGACTGGATTTTAACCAGCTACCCACGGAATTAGAGGCAAAGAACATAACCACTAGATCACCGCGGTCCATATGAAGGGTACAGGGAAAATATCAGATAAGTCACTTTTTTGTGAAATATGTATCATAAAATTCTCCAAGGAAACACTATCATTTACAATCGAGAAACAGTAAAATATACAATTAAGCAATGGGTTTATTTACTTGCAATGTTTGGAATTTAGTTAAGGAAGTACGGATGATGTTTAACTAAAAGTAACCCCTTCTTAAATTCTGTTTTATCGATTATTAGTAGATGCTGAAAATAACCATGAACAAAAAAAAATATATATATAGAACAGAATACATTTATTTGGCCTGGTGGAGTTAAAGCCATGTGGCCTTCTCTTCCACTCACCAGGACAAACATATATTACATATAAATACAATATATAATGTTAATTGTATTAAATTAAAGATGGATGGATATATATGAAAAACAACAATCACAACTAAAATGACATCGAGGGGGACATAAAATACGCATTTATACAAATTTTTCAAACGTAAATAATTTTCATGATATTAAGACCAACTTTTTTTTTTAATGGGAACCAACTAGGTTTTGTGTTGCAAACATAAAATGTACATTTTAAGACTGCGGAAATCCTGTATGTACATGCATATGTACCGTACTGTACTGTACAAATGGTCACATAAAAGTAGTGTACTGTAAAATAAAAAATTAAACACGATTAATCTCAAAATAAAGATCAGTGTCAAAAATAAAATCACAACATGCTGCACAACAATACGTGTCTTGTATTTGCAATCAGATTCCTCAAAACAGAAACTTTACAATTCATGTTCGAAGAGATGGCCATTAGCTTCACAACACCTTTGTGTACGCACCATCACTGATCGACCAAATTTGTCAGTGATTATTGTGTTAGTGCAGCACATGCTGCGGTAATACGCTCTTTCATGTTTTACACTATTATTGGAACCTGCTGGTACACCGCATTTTTCACATGTCCCCAGAGAAAAAAATCTGAAAGGGTAAGGTCAGGCGATCACGCTGGAAATCTCTGAACAGGACTACCACGTCCTATCCATCGATTTGGAAATTGTTGGTTTAGTGAATTTCTTGCCACTATATGAGCAGGGCATCCGTCATGCTGATACCACATCACTTGATGCAAATTCAGCGGTAGATCTTCGATAAGTACAGGTAAAGTACCTCTCAAGAATCGCCTGTACTTTCGCCCATTAAGTCTCTCATCAATAAAATACGGTCCAACGATGTGATGTCCAAAAATACACCATACATTACACTCTAATGACTTTGATGTTGTACCTGGCGAAGCCAATGCGGGTTTTCTACTGCCCAGAAGTGCATGTTGTGTACATTTACATTCCCATGATTTGTATAAGTGCCTTCATCGGTAAACAATATCCTACTCATGAAGTCATGTCCTTAATGCAGAACCCACTGACTGTAATCCAGACGAATTTGAAAGTCATTGTCGTGAAATGCTTGATGTAGAGAGATTTGGCATGGATGTAACTGATGCCGATGAAGAATGCGCAGCACGCTTGTGCGACTGATTCCAATCTCTTTTTCCATTTCGTCAGAACTGGCATGAGGGTTTATTGCAACAGCTTAAAGAACAGCTGCTTCATTTGTCACAGTTTTGTTTCGAATCCACTTTCACGAGCTCAAGCTTCCAGCCTCTCGAAGTCTACTAGCAATATTAGTGAAGGTAGGACTGGATAGATGACGTCTCTCAGGGAAACGTTCAGCATACCGCTGTTCTGCTTGTGTGGTATTTTGAAAACATTCCCCGTAAATTAATAGCATATCAACCATTTCTTCATTTGTGAAAACCATTTCAAATGCCTAGAAATTATGGACAGAATAAAGTAAAATTGCATTAAAAATGTTAATATCAATTACTGTACTACTGTACTACTACAGCCCCCCCAGGAGCTATCACCTTGACGTGGTGGGGGGGCTTAGTACCCGATGAACCAGACGACTCTACTGGGGAAGATTGACTTAGGTTAATCTTGCTGGTGGGTAAGAGGCGAGGGGAACTAAGTATAGCTCACAACGAAGGAATGGCGTCTGTATCCATATTGGGCGGCCACATCTTCGTCAAGTCAAGTCTTCAACGGTCAACAGGGCGACAAGGAATAGCACAGCTAAACTTGTAGGGCTTGAAGAGCGGAAGAAGCAGCCCTCTCTTGGGGGGTGGATACCCAGAGGAGCATGTTTGGAGGCTCAGAGGAAGCAGCCCTTCCACCATCCTTGTCCTGCGAAGCGCTCGTAACGCTTCCAGGAGACATTTATCTTACTGAGAAGCTTCATGGAAATCAGCCGGATTGTCATAAAAGGAACCGACCCAAGCAAGATAAAGAAGTATATAAAATATATTTATTACAAGATCAAAGTATTAGACAACATTATGAAAGCAGAATGAATAAATATATATCAGAGATAGCGACGTCAGAAGATATAAATATTGAATGGGAAAATATATCAAATGTAATACATAAAACAGCAAATGAGATATTAGGAAAGAAAAATAGAATAAGGAATAGGAAGGGCTTGAGAACTTGGAATGCGAATATACAAAATGCAGTGAATGAAAAACAAAAAGCATATCATACATACTTACGACTGAAAACAGAAGAAGCTTATGAAGAATATAAAATGAAAAGGAGAATTGCTAAAAGCATTATAAGAAAATCCCATCAGGAGTCATGGGATAAATTTATAAGCTCAGTAGAACATGATATGTATGGAAGACAAGAAATAGGTTATAAATTAGTGAAACATCTAAATCAGACTGAGAAAGATTCTGCCAGATTGAATATAATCCCAGAACAAGAATGGATCCAGCATTATGAAAAACTTTGGAAAAAGGAGGAAATTGAAGGAAAAGAGAACAATGAGGAAGAAATAAAAGTGGAAAATATTGATGTAATAGACATAAATGAATTAGAAATGGCTTTGAAAACCACTAAGAATAGGAAAGCAACAGGATTAGATAATATAAATATGGAATTAATCAAATATAGTGGAATATTGTGTAAACTACGAATACTTCATCTAATTAATATATGTTGGCAGACCTATGGGATTCCAACCACTTGGAAAACAGCAATTGTCAAGAATATATTCAAAAGAGGAGACCGGAGAAATTGCGAGAATTACAGAGGGATTAGCTTAATGAATACTGGCTACAAAATATATACGAAAATAATAAATAATAGATTGAGAAACATAACAGAAGTAATAATAAGTGAAAATCAAAGTGGATTCAGAAAGGGAAGGTCATGTATAGACACTGTCTTTACACTGAAACAACTCATAGAAAAGAGAAGAGAACATAACTTAGAAACTCACATAGGATTTATAGATTTGGATAAGGCCTTCGATCGAGTAAACAGACAAAAATTATGGGAAATATTACGAATGAAAGGATACCCGCTGTGCCTTGTTGAAACAATAAAGACATTATATGAAGACACAAATATAATTATAGATACCGGATTCAAAAGAACAGATGCAATCAAAACAAATACTGGATTACGACAAGGATGTAGTTTATCACCCACTTTGTTTAATATATATATAGACGATATTTTTAATAAATGGAAAGTTTTAGTAAATCCAGGAATAAGAATGGATAATAAAATGTGCATAAATAATCTTTTATTTGCTGACGATGTAATCATAATACAGAAAAATGAAGAGACGACTTACAGAAATCAATGCATGCATTAAATGAAATATGTAAATTATACGATCTAAAAATTTCTGTAAGGAAAACGAAGACCATGGCTTTTAGAGGAAGAGATCCAGTGAGAACCAAAATTATTTTAGAAAATCAAAGTATAGAACAGGTGTCTAGTTTCAGATATTTGGGCTGTGATGTTGGCTACAATGTGGAAAGAGATATTGACTCCAAAATAAATAAATTTCAGGACGGTGTGTGGAACAATACAGAGAACATTCAAAAATAAAATTAGAAAAGAAACCAAGATAAAAATGTATAATGTTATGGCGGTTCCCACAATATTGTATGGATGTGAAACTTGGGCTCCAGTGAAAAGACAGAAGGATAGAATACAGACGGCAGAGATGCGGTTCCTAAGACAAGTAAAAGGATGTACAAGACTTGATAGAATAAGAAATGAGGATATAAGAGAAGAATTGAAAGTACAGCCTTTATTGGATAAAGTCACGAATTACAGACAGAAATGGATTGATCACATGGATGGAATGAGCAAGGAGAGATATCCATTGTTAGCCAGAAATTATCAAGCAAGAGGAAGGCGTGATGTTGGAAGACCTAGAAGACGTTGGGCTGATGCAATATGAAGTCGGAACGGGCAATTGCCTAATCCCTGGAGTGATGATGATGATGATGACTACAGCACACTACTGAGAGTTAGCATAACGTACCTACACACAAGTAAAACTGAAACTCTTCACCAGTGTCGTTGCCTTCGGCTGTGCACTACAGAACTGAAGAAATAGGGGTTGTATTACAACTATTGGGTAGTGTGGTATGGGTGTGTTCGATCTTCAATGTCAACATTATGAACTAGACAAAAGGAAGGGTGCATCAGACATTGTTTATGTTTACGCGTCTCAGTGACACCGAAAAAGTCAGTAATATAGTCAGTTATTATTAGACATAGCTAACTAAAATTTGTGACACAAAACCTAATTGGTTCCCAATTAAAAAATAAAAGTTCACCTTCATATCTTGAAAATAACTTACTTTCGAAAAATAGTATATTGCGTATTCGATGTCCCCCTCGATGTCATTTTAGTTGTGATTGTTGTTTTCTACTTTTCAGAAACATTTAACAAACTATCAGAGGTGAAAGTTTAAAGTGGGCCACCTTGTATATATATATATATATATATATATATATATATATATATATATATACTTAGGCCATATCCGAGAAAATCTACAGTAGCCTATAACATAAATAAATGAATTTACATATCTGGTTAGTATAATGTTTGTGAATGCTAGCTCACATAAAGATGTTGATGCCAGAATAAAGAAAGCAAGATATGCTGATTTTCAATTGAAATTAAACAAATCTCCTTATGACTTATATATATATATATATATATATCTTTATTCTGGCATCAACATCTTTATGTGAGCTAGCATTCACAAACATTATACTAACCAGATATGTAAATTCATTTATTTATGTTATAGGCTACTGTAGATTTTCTCGGATATGGCCTAAGTATGATTAAGAAAGTTTTCTTGGGTTTTCCGCATCATGGATTCAAGGTCTGTCTCTGGTCTACGATTCCGACGTTTCGGCATGATCCCACATGTCATTATCAACGAACGATAATGATAATGACATGTGGGATCAACATCGGATCAATGGTCAGAGGCCGACTTTCTTAATCTCATATATATATATATATATATGGAATGATAAGAAAAATAAATGCCTGGACGGGATTCGAACCCGGATCTCTGAGATCCGGGTTCGAATCCCGTCCAGGCATTTATTTTTCTTATCATTCCATATTAAGCTTGCATTGCTCAATGTTAAACATTTAATTATAACATATATATATATATATATATGTGTGTGTGTGTGTGTGTGTGTGTGTGTGTGTCTGTGTGTGTGTATGTGAAGCTATAGAGGTGGTTCTCATGAAAATATTTTTGAATTTTTTTGCGGATATTTTCTAGGCTTCAAGGGGAAAAAAATGGCTTGCCTATATGTTTCCCCCGTACCTTGCAGGAGGCCTTTGGATTATGGCTCCCAGATTTTTGGCAACAAACGACACGAGATATCAGACGGGCTGTCAGACATTCGTAACGGCCGATTTTTCCCCATAGCTTAATACTCTTAGAGGTTGAGTCGATCTCGGTCATGGTACCACCAGATGGTTTAGGCCAGTTTAAAAATCCAGACCCAACCGGGACTCCTACCCGCTTGTGGCGTATTGCCTTAACTAGCTATGCTACCACGTGTCACCCTTGTGTTAAAAATGTACATACATAATGGAAACCCAGCTGTTAAAGTAGATGTGTTAGATTAATTTAAAACAAACGAGTGTAATTTTTAACATGAGGTGATTGATAACATTTCGACACTTGTATAAATAATTATACAACTACTGCATTTCAAGAATAATTGACTCAATATATCATGTTGCTACATCGTTACAGAACTGCGTTTCATAAAATTGTTATCATATGTCACGAGTGATTTTCAAATACAATTAAGCTGTTTACTCAAAAATTATTATTTAAATATAGTTACCGGTATTTAAAATATATATATATTGTAAACGGCGATGTTTGAAAAAAATCATAAATGTGTGGTTATGTTTCATTTGTTTATTCACTGCTATTTGATCATATTATTTATTGCCAAATAGGATCGCAATATTGCAAGAATGAACCCTAGTGGAGGGGAAAAAAAGCCAAACTGTATATTATAACCAACATTATAGGTTATTAATTAATTTTTCTAGAAAACAACTGAGTGAAATCATTATTTAAAAACACAATTATTAAACACAGAATTATCAAATGTGTAATTTGAAGGAATCTGTTTATTATTTGCTATATTCAATGTACTTGTTGGAGAGTCATTCACTGCAAAATAATGATCTGACCTATTCAGAATATTAAAAAAGGAGGAGATTTCTTTATCACAAAGACAAGAGCTGGTAAAGAGAATTCGATAAATAGCGAGGTGGAACACGACTGTCATTTGTTGTAAAACAAAAATCATTGAAACGTGATTGGTAAATTAGACCCATTTGGAACATGAGTTAAACAGCCAATGAAAATTCACAATGGAATAGACATAGGAACTGCGTAAACTAAACATATACCTCAGCAGGTCGAATTTACGGTCCCATTTTCTGTTTTACTATATATATATATATATATGTGTATATATATATATATATATATATATATATATATAATCAAAATAACTCACTGGCACTAAAAAACCCATAGGTTCATGGCCGCGCGGATATAAGCTCTCCATATATCCATATCCTGATGTTTTCCAATCATTCCCTGAATAATCTACCACCCTCAACTCATAATTAATGTTATTCTGCCACCTCATTCTTGGTCTACCAACTGGGCGTTTTCCCTCTGGTTTTCCTACAAGAAGCTTCTATGCCCATATTTCATCCCCCATTCGTGCCACATGTCCTGCCCATCGCAGTCTACGAGACTTAACTGTTTTTATTATATATCTGGTTTCCATAAATATCATATAACTCACTGTTAAGTAAACTTCTCCATTCCATGTCTGTTCATCTCTCTTTGGTCCAAAAATATTCTTAAGAACTTTATTCTCAAATACTCGAAATCTTTTCTCTTCCCTTAAAGCAAGAGTATATATTTATTTATTTAATACAGAAGCATTGATATAAATATCATTGGTCTCTTACGATGATTAGAGTCAGAATTTGTATGTAATGAAATATGCGATTGCAATACAGATGTATATATTATCCAACTGTTTGTGGGAGAAACCGAGATAAAACACAGAAGTCTTTCTTCTAATAATTATACAATTATAATTATTATATTATTTAACTGTTCATTTATGGAACTAAAACAAAAGATAGTCAGAAGTCTAACTTCTCAATATACCATGTTTCAATTTTACCTTTTAGTACTTAAAAATCCTGACTCTAACAATGACAAAATGAAAAACAAAACACACAGAAGAAAATAATATTTATATCTAGGGCTAGGATTTTTAGTACTAAAAGTTAAGATTGCAATTTAGTATAATGATAAGTTAGGACAGTCTTTTGTTTTTGTTTCACACACAAACAGTTGTATAGTATAATGAGAAGTTTGACTTCTGACTGTCTTTTTTTTTGGTTTCGAAAACAAACAGTTGAAAATATACAGGGTGTAACAGGACCTCACCGACAAAATGATAGGGATGATAGGCCATTCAGAGAGGATAATTTTTTGCCAAGGAACATATAGTCGCAAACACGTCGTTTATGAGTTATGCGCAGTTGAAGAGGTTCGCCCGTAAGGGTCGGAATAATACAAACAATTGTATACGTATCATATTATTGAAAAAGACATGTTTTTTAAATAAGTATTCAAACAATAAGTGCTTTTACGACGTCAAAAAGAATCCTGCCATGATCGGCCGTGCTGTCCGATAATTGCTGCGACGATATCAAACATGCAGTGAGGCACAGGGTCGACTGTTTGAACACTTATTGTAAAAACATGTCTTTCTCAATAACATGATACGTGTACAATTGTTTGTATTCAATTCCGACCCTTACGTGTGAACACCTTCATCTACGCATAACTCATAAACGACGTGTTTGCGGACTATATGTTCCTTTACAAAAAATGATCCTCTCTGCATGGCCTATCATCCCTATCATTTTGTCGGTGAGGCCATGTAACACCCTGTATATTTTAAAATACAATAAGAAGTAACAGTAAGAGGTTTGTTTAATAATTAAAACATGTTGTCTGTTCATTCTTACCTCTTACAAGTACAGGTCTTCTTAACCCCATCGTCTGTAATTGCTGACGATGGGGCTAAGAAGCCTTGAAATATATGTCCCACAAAAACAACTATAAGAGGTAAGAATGAACAGACAAAATGTTTTAATTATGAAAAATATATATACCTGCATTGCAATTTTATCTTTTTTTAAAATAAAAATCCTAGCCCTAGTTATAATACAATGTCGGGGGTATTTATCCATCATATTTTGTCTTGGCTTCCGATACTTACTGACTAAAGTTTCACTTATCAAAGCAGGGCAAAAAGACAGATATTGCATAAGGGGCAGTGGAGACTATTGGAGATTTCAATGCGGTGTAGGTGTTTAGTCAGGCAATCATGACCAGTAACCATTCGGACTTTTGCTACTGCTTCTTTCCTTGGCCAGTCTGGGACAACTTTTGTGAGTACTTTCCATGCTCAATTTTCAGACTGTTTCTTAAAACTGTTGTGATTGTTTTCCTGTATTGAATATATTTATTTTCTTAAACTGCAGAAATTATATTAACTCACCATTTATTTTGTAAAACTGTAGAGCTAAATATTTTTTCTAGTTGATAAACTCGTATAATACGAGTAAATCAATATCTGAAATTTATTGAAATCACAATTGAGGTTATGTATTAAAATTATTTTATAATGTTAATAAAGTAAAGTAAAGTAAAGTGATCCCACAACTGGCCCGGAGGCCCTTGGGGTAGTAGGAGGTTAAGGCTCCCACTTTTTCTAGACAATCGGCACTTTATGTCAGCCAGGTTGTCAGCCCTGCGTGACGGCCGCCTTTACCCCCAGAACAAGCGTCTGGTACTCATTTCCGTTAGAGGCTGAGTCGACCCCAGGGCCATAGTGCCGCCAGAGGGTTTGTGTCAGTTTAAAAATCCTGACCCCAACGGGACTTGAACCCTCGACCCTCCGGCTTGTAGTTCAGTGCCTTAACCACTACGCTACGGCGTGCCCCCCTAAATATAAGTAATTTTTTATACCCGTCTTCCTAATTTAAATTGACTTCTGTTTAAAAAAACTGCGTTGATTATTCAAATCATGTAGGCCTTTGAAAACATATTTCATCTTCGGCATGAAATCTAATATATGAAAATGAATGTTTGTTTGTTTGTTTGTTCTTTCGTACTTTTTGCGCGGCCATACCGTTGATCCGATTGTGATGTTTTTCTTTTTGCAAACTGTTCAGGAGATTCCCGGGATGAACATAGGCCTTAAAAACACCGTTTGTAGTGAAAAACGCGAAAAAGTCCCTTTTTTACCCTTAAAATACTTATGCTACCTAAACCATAACAAATATACAAAATTATTGTACACAGAATTGAATATCTCAAAACACTCTACAGAAAAGTCCGCGACAGCATATGTTCATCTTTTAAGGATAACTCACAATAACCATTTTTGTCTTTCATTGATGCCAAGAAGATCGGGATAAGTAGATTCCCGGACAGGCATAGCAGCGCACGGCGGGTATTCTTTTATGGATAACTCAAAATAACGAATTTTGTCTTTCGGCTCACTTATACCAGGTACAACTGGATACTTAGATTCCCGGGCAACGCCAGCAAGGGGTATCTAAAAATAGTAACGATATAAATTTATTTTATTTTTCCTTTTACTTATTCAACTAAATACAAAAAAGCATTAACATTTATTTAGGTGTAGCAGAGCAGAACAAAGTAACAAATAAAATGCGAAAGATGAAAAATGATTTGAAAGGCCTACGTGATTTGAATAATGAACGACGTTTTTTAAACAAAAATAATTTTTAATTGAGAAAGACGGGTATAAAAAGGTACTTAAATTAATAATAAAATCAAAATTAAACACTACAAATCAGTTTTAAGCTCACATAGACCTCCACGTTTTTATATAAAAACTATTTTACATTTATCTATAAACACAGTATTTATAATTACATAACGTTCTTCAAAATGTCTATCTATTGTTGATCACAATTACAATTTTTTATGGAGACTATTTAACTCATAGACCGATAATCGTGCCACTTACTGTTATTAATCGTGCATTTTCCTGTTGGCAAGAGAGATATCTCCGCAAATTAACATCTTTGACAACTTGACAAGGATATCGATTCAACAATATACGATCGAAATGGTACAGCAAGAAATGCCAAAAAAAAAAAAAAAAACTTGAAAAATTACAAAAAAAGTTAGTTCTGTTGCTCTAAAATTATTAAATGTTGTGTAATGAATCTGCATTGTTGTTAACAATTATTTCTTATACAATCATCTGTCATTGATTTCCAAAGCCCAAAGAGATTTAACGGCGAAGATATGCTATTTATAACTATACAGCCGACTTACAAATCGCCAGGAAGTAAGATCGGAATACATAACCTCACATTCGGTAAATATTAAACATTATGATTATTTTTTAGCTAAATAGTTATTCCAAATCTAACGCGACGTTTAGTTTTTCATTAGACAAAAATCACTCACGAGTTTGTCGCTCATTTTTTCAGAAAAACGCAACTTCTTTTAGAATACTGTTGTTAATTTAAAATCAGATAAAAAAAATCCTGAATTTTTGGTAGTTGTAAGATAAAATAACCTTTTCCCAATTATGTTAGAATTGTTTACCATATTCTGTGGAATCTAATACTTTAAGACGCAAACACTTAACTCAAGATGGCGCGCGAATCTCTCTCCGCAGTGTGTTTCGCTAAACTTATTAACTCGTTCTAGAGGAAACAATTCAATTAACTTGAAAATAAAATGGCTAAGACAGAGCGGAACAAAACCTTATGAATTTTCTTAAACTCTACATTCTCCTTCTAGCATGATATAATATCAGTTTACTCTGATTTTCTTGAGGTGGCACATCGAGTGAACAAAATCGTACAGGGTGTTCTTAACAAAATCTTAGGAACAAAGAGATGAAGAGACAGGCGAATGGTGAAGACTGCACAATGGTGAGCTACATTATCTTTATAGGAAAACATATAACAAGAACGGTTAATTTTTTTAAGTAAATAAAACTATGAAAGTTTTATATGATTTTCATAAATATTTAATTTATTCAACATTCGTAACAGCTGTTTCAATAACAACTAACTCACTGGCACTATCGAACCCGTAGGTTCATGGCCGCGCGGACATAAGCTCTCCATAAATCCCTATCCTGAGCTAATATTTTCCAATCATCCCCTGTATAATCTACGTCCCTCAAATCATAGTTAATATTATTATCCCGCCTCATTCTTGGGTTACCAATTCGGCGTTTCCTTCTGCTTTTCCTACAAGAAGCTTCCATGCACGTCTTTCATTCCCCATTCGTGCCATATGTCCTGCCCATCGCAGTCTACGAGACTTAATTGTTCGTATTATATCTAGCTTCCAATGAAGATCATGTAACATGTAGTTCATTATTATGTAAGTCTTCTCCATTCACTTGTCTGTTCATCTCTCTTTGGTCCAAACATTTTCCTAAGAACTTTATTCTTAAATACTCCTTTCCTCCCTTAAAGTAAGAGTCCATATTTCGCATCCGTATAATATAACTGGTAGAATAATAATACACTGTATATTTACAATGTTAAGTGATTCCGGGCTGTGTGGCCGTGGTCCATTACTGGTGTTCTTACCAGACGTTTCTCCCTCAATTGTGGAGGGCATCTTTAGTGGCGAGTACTTCTAGGTATTGTCTTCTGATCGGAGGCTCGACTGTGAGCTTCCATGGAAGCTTCTTGTAGGAAAACCAGAGGAAAATCGCCCAGTTGGAGGACCAAGAATGTTATGGGAGAATAATATTAACCATGATTTGGGGGAAGTATATTATACAGGGGATGATAAGGATGTGTGACGAGTTATGTCCGCGCGGCCAAGAATCTATGGATAGTATCAGTGGGTTAGTTATGCAGTTCCTGGGTGACGGACTTTTTTTTTTGGGTTATGCAATAGAACATATTTGATGGCAGTTCGTGTAGTAACAGTTGTAAACTTGTTTTGAGAGGAGATGGTCATTTATAATTCCGATGACGGAAAGAGAAGCCATCGAGAAGACAGATTGCAGTGAATTCGTGACCGGGACTCTATCATATCTGGTGGGGACCGCGCGTCTTTGCTTTATGTACCTTAAACACAGTCAATATTTCATTCCTGATACAGCTACTTCAGCGCTATCTACATTCTTTTCAAATATCTTCTCCATTTTATAAACCACTTAATCGTACTCTTACGTAACATCCTCCATTCACCTCTCTCTTCGCCTCTCTACAATCCTAAACACTTCATCTCCACAAGGGAACTGTCAATCATTGCATGCCTAAACACCTATAAATTCCTTCCAGAGAAATGTTGTGATGTACAAAGGCCATGTCTAAAAAAAATATCTGCCGTTTTTAACTGTGAGGCACTATCGTCCAGCGCCAAATCTCTCATTTTAACTATAGAAAAGTAATACAACTCATTAATTCATATATTGAATAAACCCTCACTACCTGTCGTCCGAGCCGAGGCCCGCCTCGCTCCTTCACTCCTAACTTACTCAATCAGGGAGTTCATCTTCTCCGTACAGTGGGTTGGTATTGCTGGATTGTGGCTTCTATTTCTGTGCCTTTCAGTTGAAAACGACGTATATATATATATATATATATATATATATATATAAAGCAAAGTGATCCCACAATAGGCCCGGAGGCCCTTGGGGTAGTAGGAGGTTAAGGCTCCCACTTTTTTTTAGACAATCGGCACACTTTATGTCAGCCGGGTTGTCAGCCCTGCGTGACGGCCGCCCTTACCCCCAGAACAAGCGTCTGGTACTCATTTTCATTAGAGGCTGAGTCAACTCCAGGACAATAGTGCCACCAGAGGGTATGTGTCAGTTTAAAAATCCTGACCCCAACGGGACTTGAACCCTCGACCCTCCGGCTTGTAGCTCAGTGCCTTAACCACTACGCTACGGCGTGCCCCTGACGTATATATATATATATATATATATATATATATATATGGTATGATAAGAAAAATAAATGCCTGGACGGGATTCGAACCCGGATCTCTGAGTCTGTACCTCAGCGTGATATCCATTACACTACCAGGCGAATCCAATTCAAACACTTATTTTTCTTATATATGTATTATATTCTCCATTATTACTAGATGTCGCGAGAACTCGGTCTTCACTGCCATCTAGCAGCTGACTATAACAAGTAAGCAAATTAAAGAGAATATTTATTTTACTTTATAGCAGTGACACTTTATCGATGTTATAATTAAATGTTTAACATTGAGCAATGCAAGCTTAATATGGTATATATATATATATATATATATATAAACAGGTTTGTAGCAGGACTTCACCGACAAAATTATAGGGATGATAGACAATGCAGTGAGGATCAATTTTTGTGAAGCAACATATAGTCGCAAACACGTCGTTTATGAGTTATGCGCAGATGAAGGTGTTCACCCGTAAGGGTCGGAATTGAATACAAACAATTGTACACGTATCATGTTATTGAAAAAGACATGTTTTCATATTAAGTGTTCAAAAATCCTGCCATGCTAGGCCGTGCTGGCCGATCGTTGCTGCGACGATATCAAACATACAATGAAGCACAGGGTCGACTGTTTGAACACTTATTGTAAAAACATGTATTTTTCATAAGTAATGCCACGTGATTTCCAGTTTATCTAGAGAATTTGGAAATCAAGAGTGGCATTTGTTAGGACTATTTAACGAATAAAATTAAGCTGTTTACTCACAAATCATTATTTAACTGTAGTTATTTTAAAATATTTATATATCTAATGTAAACGGCGATGTTTGAAAACAAATGAGAAACGATAGGTACGCTTCATCTGCTTCTTTTGTTTATCACTGCAACTAGATCATACTATTTCAGAATATTAAAAAGGAGGAGCTTTCTTTAATATGGTAATTATAACACTGATAAATATTTCGTGAAACACGACTCTGATTGGTTGTAAAACAGAAATCATTGAAACGTGATTGGTCATTGACTCCCATTTGGGGCATGAGTTAAATAGTCAATAAAATGATACGTGTACAATTGTTTGTATTCAATTCCGACCCTTACTGGTGAATACCTTCATCTGCGCATAACTCATAAACGACGTGTTTGTGACTATATGTTCCTTCACAAAAAAATGATCCTCTCTGAATGGCCTATCATCCCTATCATTTTGTCGGTGAGGTCCTGTTACACCCTGTATATATATTTTTGACACGGCCTTGGTACATCACAACGCTTCTCTGGGAAACATTTCAAGGTAGGTTTAGGCATGCAATGGTTGACAGTTCCCTTGTCAGTCGACCTCGGTGGCCACGTTCCTTGCTTCTAGTTCGGAAGTCGACGAATTTTTACGACGATTAATATAAGGTACAAGTTCTCCGAGAGACTCTTCAAGTCGTAATCCCGAGTCTGAAGATTTTCAGGTTCGTAAAAGAACCTCAAGCCTGAGTTAGTGCTTGGGAGCTAAATTTAAACTAACTTCCGCATCCAAGGAATACATTAATTGCCTAGTATATATCTCGTAGAAACTAAAATGATATAAAACAGTTATTCTCCCGGTTATATTATAATGATGCAAACATGGACTCTTACTTTAAGGGAGGAAATAAGATTATGAGTATTTGAGAATAAAGTCCTTAGGACAATTTTAGGGCCAAAAACAGATAAACTGACAGGTGAATCTAGAAAACTACATAATAGTGAACTAACTACATCATATGTATAGGAGGCCAAATATAACAGCAAGATTTTTATCATTTTTTCCCCCCATTATTAATTAAAAAGGTTTGGTTAATAAATGATGGACAGTACATGTGGGACGTATGGGGGATGAAAGAGGTGCATGGAAGCTTCTTGTAGGAAAACTAGATGGAAAATGCCCAGTTGGTAGATCAAGAATGAGTTGGGAGAATAACATTATCTATGATTTGAGGAACGTAGATTATACAGAGGATGATTGGAAAACATTAGCATAGGATAGGGATGTATGGATAGCTTATTTCCGCGCGGCCATGAACCTATGGGTTCGATAGAGTCAATGAGTCAGTTATATCTCACAGATGTGATGTACTAACCATACTTCCCTCACTGACATTTGTAGAGAAATAAGCGTAACTAAATAAATCTGTTTAAGAAACTTCCCACTAGAGGATCGCTGATGCTCGGAGCAGGACGAACGTGAATCAAAATGTAGGAAAGTAAGGTATTACTCGCATGGATGAATGTCGATTAAATATTGCTCAGGGGATTTTATTCAGACTTGAGGTTCTTTTATGAGCCGGAAAAATCTTCAGACTCGGGACACACGGTTAAAGTTCCTCCCGCAGAACTTATTCCTTGGATTTTTTCCATCCTAAAAATCCGACCCCGGTCGGATTTGAACACACGATCCTCGGGACTAGAAGAAAGGACATAGCCACTAGGGAATAACCGAGTTAAATGGGGGAATATCGATCACTTTAGCAATTAGTGGAATAAATTAATATTATTCGTAAAAATGGTATTGAAAAAAAAAGGAAAATTCTCTCTTTCTATTACTCGCTTGGGTATACATAAAAATACAAAAATATTATCAACTAACCTGAAAACAACTTGTATTCTCTACACGAGTTTGATCGGAGTTCCCGACACTTGGGTAATTATGATTGCCTTAATGAAAGCTAAATAAAAAACGGAAAAACAACATAAAATGCAAGAATCACTGTCTCTGCGAACACAAATCACACACGTAAGTCTGTGCTGTGTCGTATCCACTTATGAAACATCTGAACATGAAGTGAACCTGTACCACAATTTGCTGTCCTGGTCTACATCACAACACGTATCTTTCATCAGGTGCTTAATTGCATTGCTTAAACGTTAATAATTAAAGTAAAAAATATTCGAACAATGCTGAGTCATTTCTACCACTAGGGGTAATTCCGATCAGTATTGATCAGAGTCACCCCAATGTGACATGTTGGAAATGATTTGGCATCATTTCGTATTGGACTTATATATTGAAACTGTGAGTAATTATTTCATATTAATATTCACCCTGTTATCACAATCTGGAAATGAATACATTTAATTCATAAATACTTCATTTTCCTGGCATAAATCGCTTAGCTTCCGTACAAGAAAAGTAAACACAAAATGTCCACCACACTGCAGAGTTGCTGCTCAACTAGCATTGAGCGATGTGCACAGTGCTTGAAACACTTGACAGAATATGCAGAACGCAGCTCTAATAGCGGTGTCTGAACTAAATTGTGATTAGAATTACTTCCATAATCGGAATTCCCCCACGTTATCCCTATGTCAAATATTGGTGAAAATTTGTTACGACCAACAAATTAGAAACATAGATGTGAAATTCTGGGCAGACGAGATTAGGAGAGAATTCCAAAAGATTGGGATGGGAAAAAAGGACTGAAAATCGCAAGAATGTTTTGAGAAAAATAAGGAGGAGGTATGTAGATATAAACCAACAAGATATTTTCGCCGAATGTACGGGAAAACGCTCACTGTTTTTACAAAGGGACCTAAAGTATGTTTGGGGAAAAGAATCTTATATGCTCAACCTAGGACTTAAAAGAGATCCGGGCTTGCTTGGTTTAGGTTAGGGCATGGAAATTTCTAAAAATTAGCGACGATCACGATATGCGAATATGTCCAATGTGTGGGAGCTTTGAAGACGAGATACATATATTAGGTAAATGTAACGATTTAGAATATTGGAGGCGTCAATTATTACCGGAAGGATTTCTTAATTCAAATCGTGAAAGATTGGCAAGGTATGAGTTAATGATAAATCCAGAAAATTAGATAAACTTGGGTAAATTTCTGGACAAAACGCGGAAAATAAGAACAACACTCATTCATGAATAAATACATGTTATCGAAATGCAATACCATTAATTCTTAATAATTCTATATAATTAATGTTTAATGTTATTGTATTATTATTTAATTGCAATATTACTGTGTTTTCTTTATGTAATTGTAATATTATTGTTTCCTTTTTTTTGTTTTTTGTCTTTATACTATTACCAATTATTACTTTATTGTAACGGACTGTCAACAGCAAGTACGACTTACTGCCCGTGCGACCCATATTTGTAAATAATATTATATGTATCTTACTTGTAGTATAATACAGTCCTATCTGTACTATATTGGTGAATGTTGAGGGCTATTATATATATTTTCAGGAGTTTGGATCATTGTCTTATCCTAGGAAGGTGTTTAAAAAACGCTCTATGTTGATATTTGAACTTTTAAAAACATTGTTTTGCATATCAGAATATAATTAATTGGTTTCATGTGTTTTCCCGTGCATTATACGTTACGTAATTACATTTCTAACCGTCTACATATTTGCTGAATACAATTTTTTTATTAAAATTAATTTATGGTCGCAAATCGCAAATAACTTACTTACATAATTATTAAATCACCTGAATTACTCCGCAGTGGCATAGCTTTTATTACCAGCTTTATTAATTTTATTAAAATATAAATGTACTAAAATAATGAATGTAAAAAATAACCAGTTAATAATTTATAATCAAATATTAATATACCTTAATTAAACATTTTGATCTAATTCTCTTAATGGAATTTGTCCATCGCGGTGGACCATTCGTGATGTCATTGCCTAGAACATAGTTCACAACTTATAGTTCATAGATTATAATCCGTAGTTCATAGATCATAAATCATAGTTCATTTTAACAGGTTAAAATTTCAGTGACATTATCGTCAGCAGTAAACATATCACCTTGCGATAATGGTTGTAACCCCCGAAGGTATCACGGGGAAAAATTCAAATAAAAAAACTGAAAAACACATAATTTATTTTTAATCAAAATTACACTGGGAAGTAACACTATGATGTAATTTTTAGTCTATAAATAAGTTGGATAAAATGTTCTTAAATCTAACAACATAAAGTTCTGTGTTTTCACAATACCGGTTTCGAAGGATTTTACCTTCACCTTCAGTTCAATTGTTGAAATTATGCCGTTACCACCAACTTCCGAACTGCCATCTGGTGCCGAATTTATGAATTTGAAAAATAAATGTTGCTCGCCAGGAAGTTAAAAAATCATGGTTCTATATTTGTTCTTCTGTCTCGAGGTAGCGTGCTGCCTTGTTACGCAGGGGACCTGGGTTCGATCCCCGGTCGGAACAGTTTCCTGGGTCAGGTTCTTATTGGGTTTTTTCCTCACCTGTAAGACAAATGTCAGGAAACTTTATGGCCCAAACAATCCCCGAACAGCATGCGGCCATTGCAATCATCATTCATATTCATCTTACGACGCAAAACAAAAATGCCCATTCGGGTGAACCTTTCATTTTATTATATTCATCTTACTCGTAGATTAGGGAATCTCCTGGCTCACCACTATCATCATCATCACCAATTAATTTATGGTCGCAAATAAATTACTTACATAATTATTAAATCATCTGAATTACTCCGCAGTGGCATAGCTTTTATTTTCAGCTTTATTAATTTTATTAAATTATAAATGTATTAAAATAATGGATACAAAAAATAACCAGTTAATAATTTATAAACATATATTACCAACTCAAATATTAATATACCTTAATTAAACATTTTGATCTAATTCTCTTAATGGAATTTGTCCATCGCGGTGGACCATTCGTGATGTCATTGTCTAGAACATAGTTCACAGCTCATAGTTCATAGATTATAATCCATAGTTCATAGATCATAATTCACAGTTCATTTTAACAGGTTAAAGTTACAGTGACGTCAGTATCGTCAGCAGTAAAAATATCACCCCGCCTTCCAGGCACCCCAATCTCATAAGTGTGTTACAATTACGCCAATGCCAGGAGAGAACACCAGAAATGTCAAAAAGGTCAAACTGGGGCATTAAAAAATATATATATTATACATTTGTTCTTCTGAATGTATACATTTTCCCAAACTGTTAATTCCAAAGGCTTCTCAAAATGTTTCAAAAGTTTGTCTTCCATTTTTTTGTCATTCTTATTGCTAGGTTCTGGCATCTGTGTCTTGCAGTTAAAAGAGAAGGATGACTTTTTGTATACGACCTTGCTACATCACAAGGCTTCTCTGGGAGAACTTTCAAGCTAGCTTTTGATATGTAATGGTTCACAGTTCCTTTGTAAGTTTAATTTCTTTCTGAACCTCATTCTTCTGTGTTATTATTCCTAGATATTTGAAGTCAGCCACCTGTTCAAAATTTCTCTCACATTAATTAATTTCTGCGGCTAAACTGGTGTATTTTTAAACAAAAATAAATATACTGTACTTTTTTGAACATGGGAATTTATAAATGAGACAGTTGTTGGATTTCAAATAAATCGATTGCAGCGCCAGCCTCTGGGAGCAGATATGTGCTACATATGTTTGTTACCGCACAAACTCAACTGAATTTCTCACCGGATGAACTGTAACAACATTCTTGTTAGAGAAATTCGTGGGCTGAATACTATATATATATATATATATATATATATGTGTGTGTGTGTGTGTGTGTATGTGTGTGTGTGTGTGTCTGCAACAAAATATAGCGAGCACACCTTTCATATTTTATAGCCCATTGAAACACTCTATTCATCATGGAATTAGGATAAGGGTAAATTCATTGCCCCAAAAACAGTAGTACCGGGTTCGATCACCGGTCATGACAAGATTCCTGCGAGATACATTTTTGTGGGTTTTCGTCGTCTCTAAGACAAACGTCAGGAAACTTTAAGATCCAAATAGTAACCGAAGATCATTTCACCATCATGTTATTCCTATCACATTATATATTAATATTTTAAATTGTTTCAAATATATACAAATTTTTAATTAATTTATTATTCGCTGGATTAGGTGGAAGAGAAGTTCTTATTGTATCAACTTTGTCAACTTAAATTAAGCATTATCAATACTATTATTATTAATTATTATTATTATTGTACGAGATACATAAATAAATTACACATAGGCTCAATTTTGGAAATTTATGCTATTATGCATTACAGGGACACTTGTCCCAACTTCTATCAAAAAAAGTTAAACTGAAAATATATAAAACTGTTAATCTCAGAGTTATATTATATGGATGCGAAAAACATAGACTCTTCCTCTAAGTAAGGAGGAAAAATTTAGAGTATTTGAGAATAGAGTTCTTAGGGAAACTTTTGGGGCAAAGAGTGATGATCAGACAGGTGAATGGACAAGACTAAATAAAAGCGAGCTACATGATATTTATAGGAAACCAGATGTAATAAGAACAGTTACGTCTCGTAAACTGCGTTCGGCAGGACATATACCACACAAATGGAGAATGAAAGAGGATCATGGAAGCTTTTTACAGGAAAACCAGAGGAAAATACCCAGTTGGTAAAGGAAGGATGAGGCGAGAGGATAACATCAATCATTATTTTGAGAGAAGTAGATTATGACTGAAAAATATTAGCTCAGGATACGGATGTATCAAGAGTTTATGTCCGCGCGGCCATAAACCTACGCGTAAGATAATGCCAGGGAGTTAGTTAGTTCTAGAACCAGTGCGCCCCCAGTATTGTGAGGACATTGTGTAGCTAAAAGAATCACAATCGCCAGGTTGGGAACAGGATCTGACATATTGACCATATGAGGTATCTCCTCTATACTGGCTATATGATTGACCACTTTTACCGTTAACAAATCTGGATGTGCGACCAATAGAACAAAGACCATGCAATTTTGCTTTATTACTATTATTATTATCATCATTTTCTTCTTCACTCCAAGATTTTGGCGATTCGCCTGTTCGAATTCACAATGATTCCTTCCATCTCTTCCTAGGTCTTTTTACCATTCCTTATCCTTTTGGTTTATAATGATATGCTATCTTTGGCAATCTTGTTTATTCCATTCTCTGAACATGCTCTTCCCAGCTGACGCAGTGTTGTTGAATTCTATCATTTATTGAATACTATATTTCTAATTCACTTTTTATTTCTTCATTTCTTATGTGGTCCAATTTTGTGCATCCTTTGGTCCATCTTAGAAAGTCATCATTTCTGCACTTTGTATTCTACTGGAACTCCTCTTAGTTGTTACCCAGGACTCACTGCTGTATAAAAGTACGGTATCGCCATTGTTTTGTAGAACTCCAATCTTGTATCCTTCCTTGTTTTATGTTTTAATGTTCTATGAAGCGGAATTATTATTATTATTATTATTATTATTATTATTATTATTATTATTATTATTATTAGCGGTGGACTAGTGGTTATATTCCTTGGCTCTGGTCCCAAGGGTCGCAGGTTGAAACCCGACCGGAGACAATGGATTTTTTTTAGGATGAAAACATTTAAGGAAGAAGTCCTTCGGGAGTCTGGAGATTTTCAGGTTCGCAATAAATCCTTCAGTTTGAATAAAGAGACCTCTAAGCAAAATTCACCACCACCTTTATCCTAGTAATACCTTAGTTGTCTACTAGATGTCTTATTGGGTCGGTATGTTAACCGCATACCATTAATGACATCTTCAGGGATATAAGAGTAACTAAATTATCTTGGTCTAATAACACCTAAAAAAGGAGAGGTTATGGCACAAAACTAGGCTGTTACGCCATTGTGTATTCAGATTTTCATGATTATATTAATTATTATTATTATTATTATTACTATTATTATTGTTGTTATTATCATTATTATGGTATGGGCACTTCAGAAGAATGCAGGATGGAAGACTACGAATGGCCGTCCATGGATGGAAAATTGAAAGGAGGAGCAGAAAAGCAAGACCAAGAACCACCTGGAAGAATACAATTCAACATTCAATGAGGAAATTTGGTGTACGGATCAAGACACAGAGGACAGAAAACGATGGGGAAATTTAATTAATGGAAATTTGTGAATGTGCATTACAAACTGATAGTCTGTAAGTCCGTAGTCATTTACGTATTTTTTAAAACTCATGTTAATTATTAAGATTGGTTGGAGAAAACACTCAATGACGAGGAAAATTCTCAATGAACAATAATACATTATTATTATTATGGTTGTTATTATTATTATGATTATTATTATTATGGTTTATTATTATTATTATTATTATTATTATTATTATTATTATTATTATTATTATTATTATTATTATTATTAAGGCGGCTTCGTGGCGCAAGCGGTTAGAAGCTCGCTTCTCACTGCTGGAGTCCCGAGATCGAGTCACGGTCACTCCATGTGGGTTTCGTGGTGGACGAAACGGAGTTTTGGCAGGTTTTTCTCGGTGTTTTCTCCTGCCACAATTTCATTCCACCATTTCTCCACACTCATCTTATTCATTTCGTTCATCTGCCCCCATGATGGTGCGTCTGACATGGTCGGCCGGCATCCTTGTCATGCACAGACCTCTATATAGGGGGCTTCATCTCATCTCATCCCTCGACCTTGGACATGAGTTGAGGATATTTAATTTAATTTATAATAATAATAATTATTATTATTATCATTATCATTATTATTATTATTATTATTATTATTATTAATTTGTAGGTCATTGAAACGTACAATGAAATGCTTATTGATTTAATTAGGACTGCTGCAGTGCTGGTAGCTTCACTTGCAAATCCCTATTCGGTTCTAGTTCGATTCCTAAAGGATTTGTGGGCATTACTCGATCTAGTCATGTGGGAATTGTGGTTGACGAGTGTGCCACACTTTTTTCTGTTCCCTGTTATCCTCTTCCATTACAGCAGACACTGTTCAAACCGCGAATTGACAATCACTTCAAATAATGCGGTTCACATTTTCATTTACAACAAATGACACTTGACTCAAAAAGTAAACAACAATCAATTTTGTTGGGAAAAAATCAACAGGCAAGTTTTATTCTCTACTAAAGCTACTGCCCCAGGTGCGGTGCCACGCCTAAATTAATGAAACGTGTTTTTATGTTTAGTTGAATAAGTAAAAAGAGAAATAAGTATACATTTGTGTCGTAATTATTTTTAGATACCCCGTGCTGATTACTCGGGAATCTACTTATCCCGATCTTCTTGGGATCAATAAGTTAAAAGACAAAAATGGTCATTGTGTTATCCGTAAAAGATAGACATATGATGTCGCTGACTTTTTTGTACAGTGTTTTTGAGATTTTCAATTCTGTGTACATTAATTTGGTGTTGTTTGTTGTTATGTTTTAGGCAGAGTAAGCCATTTAAGCATCCAAAAAGCTACTTTTTAGTACACACCGATGCATTTTTTTAGCTCCGGCCCTATTGTACTGCTCTATTGAATAGGTTATGTTATATATGTTAATTGTCCCAAATAAAATTCTCAAAATGTTGGTAAAAACTCCATTCAAATGGGTCAAGTAGTTTTTTGAGTCCATTAAGAACAAACAGACATATTCACAGACACGAATTTTTATACGTAAAGCTCATTGCCTTGTGTTACCCAGATTTATATTTATACCCATTTCCTTGTTACCAATCCGTTCATCAATCCAGAAAACTATGAAATCTCTATTCTCTTTGATATCTTAATTTCCATCGTTTTTCACTCCAGTTGAGAGTGCCGCGAGTCAAACTTGGGCTTGAATGTAATGAGGATTGACACCAAATAGATTAGAGACCTCGAAAACTATGTAATGGTCAGTAATATCGGTCCCAACTGGGATTTTATTTTTTACCCATTCTTATACTTACTTGGCCTCCTCTTCCGAGCTAAGTTCCAGTTGTAATGTAAACAAACCAGGTGCATGAATGTATTTTCATTAATCGAATAATGGTTTTAAGCGTGTAAGAAAATGTAGTTCCCTATCTATCACTCGAAATAAAGGAAATAAAAATATATATTATCTAGCAAAAGTCTATATAAGTTAGGCCCTATATGGAACAATCTTAAAATGTATAATTACAATCATGATTAATATATCTTAAATAAGCAGCCAAGAGAGGTTATTGAAGTGTTCGGAAATATTATCATAACGACGGATATTGAAAATGAATCGAACGCAATGATTATGAACACGCTGCAGTCTCTGCGACAAGTCATAGTTTAGACAATGTTATATATAACGTCACAGTAACCGAAGTGTGGCAATACAAGATTCTGCACACGGATACAAGAGATGATTGGAAAATATTAGCTCAGGAAAGGGATGAATCTACGGGTTCGATAGTGCCAGTGAGTTAGTTAGTTATGAGGAAACAAAGTTTATTGAGGGAGCTGTGGTACACTCTGTAATATAGAGTTGTTTTTAGAGAATTGGTGATGCGCCCAGTCTGTCTGTCAACACCACGAGTACCATCTGTTATTCATGGTTCACGTATATTGATTTGCAATACCTCTGTAGAGTACATTAAATTCTACCTGTTACGTCACAGTTCTTGTTACACGGCATGCATAGTTATTTATGTTACGTGCTTTCAAAGTGACGAGTTGGCATATTAGCAACACTTGGGCCGAAATTTCCAAACGAATTCATAAAACTACAATAAAATCTTGTAACATAAAAACTTTAAAATATTGGAAATAACTTCATTACAAATTTGATAGACTAATAATGGCATTTATTACTTTTTTTTAGTAGTTTAATCTAAGTACACTTGTGTTTTTGATTCCGAATGTGCCTATAACATTATCATAAGTAATCGATAAATTCACGAGTCACGAAGTGACTCTTTGCCTCTATGGGCCCGGGCAAAGATGTCACAATTTGAACAATCTATGCTTTCCAATCAAAATAGTTATCAACAATAACGGTTTGATCCAGCACCTATACGGTGCAGGGTGAATGTAGGCAAACAGTTTTCGGGCACTTTTGAAATCCACAATAGGTTGAATCAAGGTATTTAATTTTGTACTAGAGAACGCCATTAAATCTTTAGAGGATGAAGAAGACCTAAAACTCAATGGTATTAATAAGTTGTTAGTTTATGCTGATGATGTAGTATTATTGGCCGATATCGAGGAGATACTAAATGCTAACACGCACACACTATTAACACTAAGAAATTGAGACTGGAAGCAAATATCAATAAAACTAAATATAATGTCACACGTAGAAATACATTAGATAATGGAAATGGACAGCTAATGAAAAATGAGGGAAATTTTGAACAAGTGGCTGAATTCAAATACCTAGGAACAATAATCACAAATAAGAATGAGATGCACAAAAAATAAACATAGGCTCAATTATGGAAATACATATTATTATTCATTACAGGGAATCTTGACGTTCCAACTCCTTTAAAAAAACGTTAAACTGAAAATATATAAAACTATAATTCTACCAGTTATATTATATGGGTGCAAAACATGGACTCTTACTTTAAGGGAGGAAAGGGAGTATTTGAGAATAAAGTTCTTAGGAACATTTTTGGACCAAAGAGAGATGAACAGACAGGTGAATAGAGAAACTACCTAACAGTGAACTACGTGGTCTTTATAGGAAGCCAGATATAATAAGAACAGTTAAGTCTCGTGGTCCACCGCTGTGGTCTCGTGGTAGAGTGCTGCCTTGTCACGCAGCGGGCCCGGGTTCGATCCCCAATCGGATCAGTTTTTTCCGGGTGAGGTTTTTATCGGGGCTTTTCCTCACATGTAAGACAAATGTCAGAAAAACCTTCAGGCCCAAACGGTCCATGGAAGCTTCTTGTAGGAAAACCAGAGGGAGAACGCCCAGTTGATGGACCAAGAATGAGGTAGGAGAATAACATTAACTATGATTTGAGGGAAGTAGATTATACAGGGAATGATTGAAAAACTTTAGCTCAGGATAGGGATGTATGGAGAGTTTATGTCCGCGCGGTCATGAACCTACGGGTTCGATAGTGCCAGTGAGTTAGTTAGTTAGTTATGAGTATTGTTCTTATTTTCTGCGTCTCGCCCAGAAATTTACCCACGTTTATACAATTTTCTTTGTTTACCATTAACGAGTGAACAGGGACTTACGATGAGGATATTCCGGACCGCCACAACTGAAGAAGGCAAATTTCTTGAAGGTGATGGAAAACCACTGTATTGTGGATAAATTCCGAAATTAAAATTATTCTGTGGTCTCGAGGTGGCGTGCTGCCTTGTCACGCAGCGGGCCCGGGTTCGATCCCCGGTCGTGGCAGTTTTTCTAGGTGAGGTTTTTATCGGGGCTTTTCCTCACCTGTAAGACAAATGTCAGGAAAACTTTAAGGCCCGAAATCATATGGCTATCATCATCATCATCATCCTTATCATTATCATCATCATCCTTCACCGGTGAGGAAAGCAACGGGAAGCAACCACACCTACATTTCCCTAGTAAAGCTGCAAAGCATAGCATGAAAATGCTATGATTGCAGTGAAAGACCTGCCCTCGGGCGGAGAATTGCTATGGATGGTGGATTATTATAACTCTTATATTATTATTATTATTATTATTATTATTATTATGGAAGAAGAAAGAAAGGAAGACCTCTAAACTCGTGGATGCAAGAAATAAGAACTGGAATGAGAACAAGAGAACTGAAGGACATGGAGTGGATGGATAGGGACGAGTGGAGAAGGAAAATAAAACTTTAGGCACATTGAGCATCTGTACATCAATATATTATTATTATTATTGCTATTATTATTATTATTATTATTATTATTATTATTATTTTTATTATATCATGTGAAAAAGTTAATATTGGAAGACAGTGTAATTAAATAGAAAGTTTTAATTGAATTAACGAGAAAGCACAGCTTTCAACCTAGTTAATGAAGAAGTGTGTATTAAAATAATAGCAAAATATGAGGCAGACGGAGACTGGAACAAATGAGACAATACGGACCTCTGTATTGATGTTTAGAAAGGAAGTTCTAATGAGACCAATTTGGAAGAGAGCTTGCACAGTAATGGGCATTAACTTCGAAGCAACTCGCCTCACATGTAATTAAAATACACTAACTAACTCGATGTCACTATCGGACTGAAACGATCATGACCGCAAGGAAACAGTCTCCACATACATCTCTCCTCTGACCCATAGCAGCCGAAACCTCCTCATTAGCATAACAATCCTGGATGGGTCAAGGCTTCCTTCACAATTTTTCTGCAGGTTTCTCTATCTCTGGCAACCGTCCACCAATTCTTGAGTTTTAAATATTTGACATCTTGTAGTACTTTTTTCAATTTTAAGATTTGTACCTTATAAAACAGTTGTCCTCTATAATAACTTCTGTTATAAACGTGGTCATACTGTTAAAATTCAAGGCCTTTCAAAGACATGTTTCATCCTCAGGAATTCTTATGGTACTGAAATTACTTGTATATTTCATACCAAAACCGTCTGCATGAAATACACAAATAATTTCAGTACCATATGAATTCCTGAGAATGGAACATGTCTTTGAAAGGCCTTGAATTTTAATAGCGTGACAACGTTTATAACAGAAGATATTATATTTTGAGGACGATTGTTTTATTAGGTAGAAATTTAAAAATTGAAATAATTTTAACCTCAACGGTGTTCAAACGTGATTAATAAAAGTATAGATCTTGTAGTACTCTATCCATCCATTTCAAATTTGGTCTTCCGGTACTCTGTCTTCTTTCTAGCTTACCATCTATAATTCTTCCAGTTACTTCATTTTTGGTCATCCTCTGCGTATGTTCTACCCATTTTAGTTGTATGTACCAAGGCCGTCTCCAAGAAAACAATCTGCCGTCTTAAACTACAAGGCACTAAAATCCAGCGCCTTTCCTTTCGTTTAAAGTATAGGGAAGTAATACAACTTACGAATTGGTAGATTGAATAACCATCACTATCTACCGCCCGTGCCGCGTTCCACATCACTCCACTCCGACCTTACCCATGCAGGGAGTCCATCTGCTCAGAACAGTGTGGGTTACCACTGCTGGATTCTAGTTTCGATTTCAGTACCTTGCTGTTAAAAATGCAGATTTTTTTCGGATACGGCGTTGATACATCACAACAATTCTCTGGGAGACAATTCAATATAGTGGTTTGCCATTGCTGGATTCTAGCTTCGATTTCAGTACCTTGCAGTTAAAAATGCATTTTTTTGGACACGGCGTTGATACATCACAACAGTTCTCTCGAATAAAATTCAAGCAAGGTTTCAGCATGCAATGGTTGACAGTTCCCTTGTCAGTATACCAGTAAAATCGATCCGTAACGTTGATTTTCTCAGGAATTTACATAGTTTATGCAGTTCCTACGTGACGGACTTTTAAAATTATATTTAATATCTCTAATAGTGTATAAAAAGGTCATCTAGAGGTCACGAGTTATTTCACTGCATATCTCGCACAAGAGAAAGTTAGAAGGAGTCATGAGTAATGGGAGGTTTTAGAGGTTGTACCTCATATCTTGACATTGTGAGGTCATCTTCAACTGCTAGAAGCAACCGCAAAACATAGTCTGGTGAACCCCAAAAGGATGATCCACTTACAACCGTACATCAAGGAGGAGCGTTTACAATCATTCATTTCTACTGTTAATTTTAAGACGTGTAAACCAAGTTTTACAAAGAGGACTTGAGGGTTCTACGCTACCATGCCACCTACAACAATTCATAAAAAAAGGAAAAACACGCTATTCATTGTTGCAGTATGTGAACAGTTACCCGAGATAAATATATCATCATCATCATCATCCTTCACGGATTAGGTCTTTGCCTATTCCGATCTCACATCTGTTCAGCCTAGCGCTTTCTTGACCTTCCTACCGATCTTCATCTTCCAGGATTATACTTCAGTGCCTTCTTTGGTATCCTATCCTCTGTCATTCTTTGCAGATCTGAGAAGTATATAACTTGCTTTATTAAAAAAATTATAAATGCTTTAAAATAAAGTGAGAAGTTTAACTCAAAGTAACCTAAAATCACCATAATTGCTATGTGAAACGTGTATCAGTCATTGCTCACACAGTGCAGTATCACAAGAACCTGATAAGAAACAAGTGAATGCTATACTAATCGGGTGCACTAATTACTCAATTTTCTCACCCTAATTTGCCCATTAATGAAGCTAGACTCTTGGGATAGAATCCCCTTATATGCGAGTAAACGTGTTGGCAACTGGTTCTAGCGGGAATGTGTGTCATCACATTTGCCAACATAACACTAGCAGTCACATATTCTCCAATCGAATATTCACAGGTGGTACTGTAGCATAGAATAACCCAGGCCTTAATTGGAGAAAGAAATTTAACATAGACTCAAATTTGCAAATGTATTCTGTTATGCATTACAGGGATTCTTCACAACCCAACTTCTCTTAAAAAAAAGCAGGCTATGCATGAACTGCGTAAAGTAAGCGAATTCCTCAGCAAGTTGAATTTCCGGTCAGATTTTGCTCGTTTACCCGAATATGCGGAACAACTTGTGAAGTTAGATACCCTTAAAAATTGACCAACTGCCATTTCTATGCAACAGTACACTCCGCACTGTAATTATGTAAGGGAATTCTGTCAATTGTTTTTTGTAATACTTGCATCATGTTCTGTCCAGACGCATACCCAAATATGTTGTGCTATCAGTTAATGGGGTGTCTTTTTATTAAAGGTCACCACAGCAGGACATTTGTTCTGTCGGTTCTTATTCCAAATATTATGTGGTCAGTATAATAAAATTGCAAATAATTTTTAATTGATTTAATTTCTCCATCTAAGATTAGACGATCATGAAATTTCGACTTCCTTTAAGGTTTTTTAAATAAGGTAAAGATAAAGTGATCCCTCTACAGGCCATAGGAGACCTTGGGGTAGTAGGAGGTTAAGGCTCCCACTTTTTCTAAACAATCGGCACTTCATTTCAACCAAGCGTGACGACCGCCTTTACATCCAGAAGAAGCGTCTGGTACGCATTTCCGTTAGATGCTGAGTCGACCTTAGGGCTATGGTGCCACCAGAAGGTTTGGGTCAGTTTAAAAATCCTGTACCCACCGGGACTCGAATCCTCGACCTTCCGGTTTGTAGGCACTGCCTTAAGCACTACGCTATTGCGTTATGTTTAGTAATTCAACTTATTACAAGAATCTTCCTAGCAATACATAATTGCCCCTGTTTAGTTTCGCCAATTAACTAGAACAAGAAATCAAGTTTCTTAATGTAAGAGCTAACAATATATATATATATATATATATATATATATATATATATATATATATATACATACATCCTATATACAGAAAAAAAACATGTATATCTAGGCAACCCGCGCTATCATATAATTGGCAAGATTATTTAGGTGGGGAACTTAAAAAAATAATCATTCACCTGTCAGTTCGTCTCTCTTTGGTATAATTTTTTCCTAAAAACTCTATTCTCAAACACTCGTAATCCTTTATCCTCCCTGAAATTAAAATCCACATCTCGCATCTATATCATATAACTGGGAGAATATAACTAGCAAGGGAACTGTCAACCATTGCATGCCGAAACCTACCTTGAATTTTTCCCAGAGAAGCGTTTTGATGTATCAAGGCCGTGTCCAAAAATGATCTGCATTTTAACTGCACGGCACAGAAATTGAAGGCAGAATCCAGTAATGGCAACCCACAGTGCAGAGCAGATGGACTCCCTGCATGAGTAAGAACGGAGTGGAGTGAGACGATACGCAGCGCGGATGGCAGATAGTGACGGTTATCTAATCTACGATTAAACCATACGGAAATAATACAATACCAATTATTTCCGTATGGTTTAATGAGAGATGTGGCGTTGGATTTTAGTGGCTTGTAGTTAATATTTCCTATAATTTTTCGGACACGGACTTTGTACATCACAATCCTTCTCTGGAAGAAATTTCAAGGTAGGGTTCGGCATACAATGGTTGTCAATTTCTTTGTAAGGAGAACATTTATGGCTGAACCGGGATTTGAACTGAAGTTTTCCAGCTTTGCGAGATAGCACTCTACCTTTGATTCAGTACTTCGTTTTCCTCCAATACATGTTTGAATTTTTAAACAATTTTGTTCCCAGCTCTTATTTTTAGCTTCCTATCCAGTCTCTCTGGACTGAACACTTGTTGTTTTCCGACCCCGATGGTATTAGAATATTCGAGGCCGAGGGGATCTTTTCATCTTATGCTTTCTGTCAAATTCTTCCTAAAGGGCAGATCAGGCTCTTAGCTGTAGTGAAAAGCAACTGATCTAAGAATGGACACCTGAAAAAAATCCCTGGTCCTCCATATTGGGGGTTGATGCGGTAGGCCAGCTCCCTCCCATCAGAAAAAAATTGTAATGCTAAAAAACCCCAATAGAGATAAGCCGGTCAGATTAAAAGGAAGACGAATCAAGCCACGGAAAAGAATTCTGCTAATTGGAACATGGAACGTACAAGGCATAAGGAATAAATTGGAGGAGGTCCTTAAACAGATGGAGGATTTGAAGCAAGACATAATCGTACTGACAAAACAAAGAAGAAAGGAGAAGGAATAGAAACTTTAGGATATTATTATTATTGTTACCATTATTATTATTATTATTATTATTATTATTATTATTATTATTATTATTACTAATCCCAGATTGGAAAGCTAATGAAATAAGCGGAAGAGGCAGACCTAGAGAACGTTGGATAGATGGAGTGAGGAGAAGTATGGAAGCTAGAGACTTCAGGGAAGAAATGCTTTAGATATAAACCTCAGGAGACAAATCACTTTGGGTTGAAAGAGAAGCGCTGTAGTGTCGAACATTCCTAATTTAAAATAATAATAATAATAATAATAATAATAATAATAATAATAATAATAATACCTTTAGAATTAAGGTGCATACGTGGTAAATTGACGAAGAGGTCAAACCAAAGAAAAAAAAGTAGAACAACATAAACAGATGAAAGCAAGCCCATAGCAAAAAAAAAAAAAAAGTAATATAGGTTCGAATGAAACGCCTCTAAGTACGAGTAGTTTGCATAGTCCTACATGGGCTCATTCGCAATAAAAAAAAATAATAACATGAAGAAGTGCGCACAATGTACAAAATTCAAATATTGTTAGTCTATTCGACAACATTTTGTGAGCGATTGATGACGTTAATGCATGGTGTGTGCCACATTTATTCCTCCACAGTACGCACTCACACGCTGGGTTCGTGGGAGAAAGAAATAAACAGACAGAGGATGAGAGAAGTTAAGGGTAGGGAGAGAGACAACCAGAAAGACGGGGGAAAAATCGTACACATACTATAACGTTACATTTAAAAGTGCAAAATCAATTAAGAATCGCTATAATTTCCGGTCACATCCCATTTAATTTCATGATAAATAAAATGTTGCAGAACTGGGAATTTGTTTTTTTAAGCCAAACACTTGTGACACGAACAAAGCGAACTTATTAAATGGAAGCTGAAAGGAATTTTATTTCAAGTTTGATTGCTCACAAAACTAACAATCCCTTTCAATTATTTCCTAGTGACGTTTTCTTTTTCAATGCAATTGGAACGTTACGTTGCGAAAATTGGACTTTTATTTCCAATTTGTATCACAAACAACGTTACATGCATAACGGCTGTCTTAAAAATGCGATCCTTTATGGAACATGAATTCACTGCAAACTGTGTCTCATATCAGAGCAAGTTAGGACGAGCCACGTATTACAAACCTCTTAGATCATTGCACAGCAATCCACTATTCTAAGCCAACATTTCTCAATAATCCCTTGTATAACCTACCTACATCAATTCCTGTTTACTTTTATCACCTCATTCTTGGTCTACCTACTGGTCGCTATCCGCTTAAATCTCGATATTTAATTAAATGTTTTAGGCCGTGGAAAATATTATTAATTAATGCAAATTGAAAGGATTTTTATGCAAATGATGTCGTTCTCCTTTCAGAATCTAAAGATAATTTACTAAGATCTTTACATCAATTTAATATAAATGCCAGAACAGAAATGCAATATGGAAATTGCTTAACAATATCAAAAGAAGCAGTAAGATGTAAGTTAGAAGTGAAAGGAAAAATTATGAAAAAAGGATCCATCCATCCATAGAAATTCTGCCCGAAGTCAGGTCTTTCACTGCAATCATAGCATTTCCATGAAGGATGATGATAATAATAAGGATGATGATGGCCATATGATTTCGGGGACCGTTTGGGGACTTACGTTTTCCTGACATTTGTCTTACAGGTGAGGAAAAACCCCGATAAAAAACCTCACCCAGAAAAACTGTCCCGACCGGGGCGGGACCCGGACCCGCTGCGTGACAAGGCAGCACGCTACCTCGAGACCACAGCGGTGGACAAAACAAGTATAAGAATTTAATTACTTAGGTGTATTAATAACAAACACTAAAACTTTAATAAAAGAAGTAAAGAAACAAGCAGACAAAGCAGCACAAATATCAGGATATAATTTGGCGCAATAAACATATGCCAATAAAAGGCAAAATCCGCATATACAAAACGATGGTTCGACCAGTTATTGTATATGGAGCAGAAACTTGGGCTGATAAACAAAAACTAAACAAATAATAAGCACATGTGAAATGAAGATCTTAGGAACTATCCAGAGGAAAACATTATTTGATAAGATACAACACAGAAATGAGGGACAAATGTCATATTCAAGACATAACCAAATTTATTATAGATAGACGAAGATATTGGAAAGGTTATATAGAAAGAATGGAAGACAATCGACATGCAAAAGGAGCTAAAGAATGGACGGGAGAAGAACAAGAGGAAGACCAGTCAAGAGATGGATAGACAGTGGATACACATCCAATACGTCTTCCTCCGAGGAATGATTTTGGAAATAAACAGGATGAAAATCCTATAAATTATGAGAGAAGAAGAAGAGGAAGGATTTAATTTTAGTGATGATTTCATTATCAAATTCAAATGTTTTTGGATTTTTTACCTCTTTTTACAGGGTTAACTGTTTGTTACTCATTTCGTTTATTTTACTATTCAATATCTAGTTTTCCTACAGGAAGTTTCATGCCCCCCTTTCAATCCCCATTTCTGCCATATGACCTACCCATCGCAGACTACGAGACAATCTTATTATATTTGGTTTCATATAAAAATCATGTAGCTCACTGTCTTGTAGTCTTCTCTATTTATCTGCCTGTTCGTCCCTCTTTAATCAAACATTTTCTTCAAGAACTTTATTCTCAAATACTTGTAACATTTTCTCCTCCCTTAAATTAAAAGTCCATATTTCGCTTCTTTGTAATATAATTATCTGGGAGCTTAACAGTTTTATACATTTTCAGTTTAATGTTTTTGAGAGAAGTTGGGACGACAGGAGTCCCTGTAATACATAATATGGTAGTGTGTATTTCCAGAACTGAACCTATCTTTTGTTTCTTTGTAAACCTCATCCCTGTTTGTATCTATTGTTCCTAGATATTTGAATTCAGCCACTTGTTCAAAATTCCCCTCATTTGTCATTCCCTGTCCAATTCCATTATATAGTGTATTTCTATGTGTGACCATATATTTATTTTAATTGATGTTTACTTCCAGCCCCAATTTCTTAGTGTCACTTAATAGAGTGTGCGTTGTTGGTCCTTAATGTTTCGTCGCTATCGCCTAATACTACTACTACATCATCACTAGAGACCGGATTATATGCAACATAACAAACTCAAAATATGCATGCAAATATGCATGAAAAATGCTTAAAATATGCATGAAAAAGTCACTATATGCAATATCAAGCAATAAAAAACATAATATTTATTACTTTATTAGATATTTTATTTCTAAATTAACATAATAGTTAGTATATTTATTATATATTTATTAATATTAGCATTTATCACTGATAAATTATATCAATCAGTATCAGGCAAAAGTACTGTTCACTAATTAAAATATTCTACATTTTGCTGATATTGTAAACAGAAACGATCAGGTACTGTTCCACATGTTCGGTTGTAAGGTTTTGTCTTCGATCGCTCAAAATATGTTTATAAACAAAAAAGAACCGTTTTACGCCAACTGAACTAATTGGGCAGTATTTGAATTTGGGTGCTATTTCGGTATTTATTATTTCAGGCGAAAGCTCGCCCGTCCTATTTATAAAACGAATAATTTAACAACAAATGTTCAAAGCCTGGGTTATCGTTCCTTAAGTTTTCTTGGGAATACCTCCGGCAAAAACGAGTTCAGTTGACGGATTTTATCCACTAACTGAATAGATTAAATCAACGTTAAAACTTAAGTTTCAAGCTTTTTAATAGTTGCAGGTATATGGGAAAAATAGTGCTAATCAACAGCAATGTTTTTAACACTGAAATCGTTAAATGTTTCTTCCTTGCACTGACAAACTCCCAAACCCTCTGCACTATCGAAATCGTTTACTACACTTTTGATGGCCTCGAAATGTTCATTGTAGAATAACAGAGATTTTTAAAATGTTGTAAATATAGCGCAAAAATATGTGTTATCACTAGTTTTTAGTTAAAATATGCAATAGCAGGTGAAAAAAGTGTAAATATGCAAATGCACGTGCAACATGGCAATGCATATAATCCGGTCTCTGATCATCAACATAAACTAACAGCTTATTACATACAGATACAGCATTCAACATTTGAATTCGAATATAAAATACTGGTTTATTGAAATTTTATACAGAAGAATATCTTTACGTATTGTTAGTTCTGTTAACAGGATTCTTGGGAAAAAATTATAGAGTAAGCCTACAAGAACTTGCATTATTTGCCATTTTTTATAATTATATATAACTTTCTTAATTAGAGGATTGCCTCAAGGACAAAGTGATACAGACAATTAAATTTTGAAATTGATGAAATACATTTTGTAAATATGGTTTCTTAAAATTGAAATTGAATCCTTCAAAATAACACCAGATGGCAGTTTGGATAATTACAGGCAAAACAAAAAATTGACAGATGTAAAAACAGCTGAGGTGGTGACAATGGTCGCTGATACTGCAGTGCTGTGTTTAAAAAAACATAGAAGTACGGAGGGTTGTTTCCGATCTCTGATAACGATTTGCCAAGTAGATTGTGACGTTGGAGTGCGAGTCATCAGGACAGGAGCGTGCGAGGTGATCAAACCAGTCAGTGTGCTGCTTCTGTTACACTCGCATGTGTGTTGCTTTCATAATGCCTAATCAGATAGACCCGTTTTGGGAAGGGTACATTACTGCCCTTTCCGACGCTAATTATAGTTATTCCGCGATTATTGAGGCTTGCAAGAACGTAATTCTATGGTGTTAAAGTGTGGAATTAGCTCAGTGCTTAATAAAAAGGGAAAGGGTCGCTTGGGATTAATTCCAAAAGGAATAAAACGAGCAAATCCACGACCTTCTACTACCCGCACCCCAGATGTAATCAGAAATGTCAAGTCCCTTATCTCTGGTGGTAACCCTGCCACACAAAGGGTGATTGCGAAGAGATTGGGAATATCCCTTGAAACTGTAAACACCATAATAAACAAAGATTTAAACATGGAGAAGCGCCACAAAAGCAGGGTTCATAAATTGTTGCTCACGTCACATTGCTGATTACCGCAGCAACGCAACAGCAGGAAACTATGAAAGGCACCTGGCAGGAGAAAAATGGAAATTTTTGGTCACACTTGATGAAGCATACGTTTATCTAGGAAACTGCAACTAACCCCGGGCAATTTACTATAGAGAAAGGGGTGACAAAAATTCAAAAGTGTTATGCCGAATGAAGAGAAAAAGTTTCTTCAATGGATTTGTGGTCATCGCGGGATATTGCTACAATGAATGACTGACCATTCGTAGAGTAGCTAGAAAGACCACACTCAACTCCCAGTACTACCAGGAAGAAGTTCTCACCCCAATTTATCCGACTGAAATCCCAACTCTCTATGGTACAGACAAAAACCAAGTCTGGGTGCACCAAGACAAGTCCTCCTGTCACACTTCAGGTTCAACCTTGGCGTTCCTGGAGAAATGGAGCAGGAAACTGGAATACATGCTATTCCATTCAGCAACATCCCAGTGAAGTCTCCTGATGCATCACCGATGGACGTTGTGTCTTTGGACTCTTCAAAAGGGCACTGGGAAACAGGCGTCCTCGAACAATAGACGGTCTCTGGAAAGCATATAAAGAGGAGTGGGAACTTCTAGACATGGCAGTGCTGCGTAAGAGTTTTCTGCAGCGGAAACTCCGAAGCCGAACCATAGCTCGGGTGAAGAGCCATCAATTAGAGCATGCTCGATGGTGGAGACACGGCTTTTCTTAAGGTAAAACTTAAATTTCATTTGTTATCTGAGATCAGAAACAACCCTCCGTATGAGGTAAGAAGAAATCACGATTCATTTAATTCTTATGAATTAAAAACCTCATAACGTTAAAAATTCCCAAATTTATTATATAAATTTAATATATTCAATATTGTAAATCGTCCTCTGAGGGGGTACTCAAAAATACAAAACAGAAAGGTATATACTTTTTTCAAAGAAGGATGAAACTTTAAGCTTGGAATCGTATCGCCACCACGTAAAGGTTAAGAAGTTTTGCGAAATATTCAAATCATCATCATCGTCGTCGTCGTCGTCGTCACTTCAAGGATTAGACAATTGCCCGTTCCGACTTCATAATGCATCAGCCCATCGACATCACGCCTTCCTCTTGCTTGATAATTTCTTGCTAACAATGGATATCTCTCCTTACTCCTTCCATTCACGTGATCAATCCACATTTGTCTATAATTCGTGGCCTTATCCAATAAAGGCTGCACTTTAAATTCCTTTATTATATCCTCATTTCTAATTCTATCAAGTGTTGTACATCCTTTAACTTGTCTGAGGAACCTCATCTCCACCGCCTCTATTCTATCTTCCTGTTTTTTTTTATTGGAGCCCAAGTTTGACATTCATACAATATTTTGGGAATTGCCATAACTTTATAAATTTTTATTTTTGTTTCTTTTTAATCTTACTTTTAAACGTTATCCACATTGTTCCACATACTCTGAGATTTATTAATTTTGGAATCAAAATCTCTTTCCTTATTGAAGCTAATATAGGAACCCAAATATTTTAAACTAGAACCTGTTCTATACTTTGGTTTCCTAAAATAATTTTGGATCTCACTGAATCTTTTCCTCTAAAAACCATAATCATTGTTTTTCTTACGTCTTCGTATTATTCATAATTTGTATGATTTTCATCCTGTTTGTTTCCGAAATCACTCCTCGGAGGAAGACGTATTGGATGTGCATCTACTGTCTATCCATCTCTTGGCTGGGCTTCCTCTTGTTTTTCTCCCGTCCATTGGTCTATCTTCTTTAACTCTTTTTTGCAAGTCGGTTGACTTCCATTCTTTCTAAATGACCTTCCAATATTTTCGTCTATCTATAATAAATTTGGTTACCTATTAAATATGACATTTGTCCCTAATTTCTGTGTTGTGTATTTGATCAAATAATGTTTCCTCTGAATAGTTGTTACGACGGTTTTTCTTACGGATATCTTTAAATTGTATAAATAAGTACATATTTTATTTAATTCAAGCAAAGATTTGTGTAAATCATCTTAATTTTTCATTCATCATTCAAATGATGAATTTTTAAATAAATGTAAATTGTAAACGTCAATGTGCGAAACATATTGTATTGATTAACTCCAGCAGTCCTTTTTGAAGCATTTGATGAGTTAACATGTGCTGATAGATCCACCTATTACACGAAAATTAATGACGATTGAATAATGAAATAAAACTTGTGAGGGAAGGAAACCATCAAAGCAAAGCCATTAGACGTGTGTAGCAAAGCACTACGAATTTAAGCCGAGTACGTCAACTTGAGTGGAAAATGGGTTTTAAACATAAAACAGCCTTTGAATGCAAAACGTAAATTACTCCTCTGCTGTTCGGAGAATCTTGTTCTACATTCTCCGGGAAAGGATTGCATTTTTAACCGACTTTAACGCTTATTAAACCTTTGTGCAACAAGGTCGTTACTAGTTTTCCTTTCAACAGCAAAACCCTTTAAGTAGCCATATTGTAAAACCACTTGCATAAAACGTGATACATTCCACAGACAAAAGAGTTGTTAAAGTTAATTCTAGACACTTCAAGTAAGCAAAAGTTTTCAAATTCAATTATTCTGTCACATATAGAAATACCATATATAATGGAAATTGACAGTTAATGGCAAATGCTGATGATGGAACATTTTTAGAAAGGCCTATATTGTTTAATATTGGACAAAGTGTTCTAAAGAGAGAATTGTTTTAGTTGAGGACAAGAGATACGGATTTTAAATGTTAATATTTTAATCAAAATCTCAATTCTAAAAGTAAAATTCAGGGACATTTTGAAGAAGTGACTAACTAAACCACTGGCACTATCGAACCCTTAGATTCATGGCCGTGCGGACATAAGATCTCCACACATCCCTATCCTGAGCTAATGTTTTCTAATCATCCCCTGAATAATATAGTTCCTTTAAATCATGGTTATTGTTATTCTCCCATCTCATTCTTGGTCTACCAACCGGGCGTTTTCTCTCTCGCTTTCCTACAAGAAGCATCCATACCTCTACTTCATGCCCAATTCGTGACATATGTCCTGCTCATCGCAGTCTACGACATTTAACTTTTCTTATTATAATAATTTGTATCCTATAGAGATCATGTAACTCACTATTAAGAAGTCTTCTCCATTCGCCCGTCTGTTCATTTTCTGAAAGGTCTATATTTGTTCTAATCAAAAGTTTATTTAATTTGGGACGACTGATATATCAGGTACAGATGTTAACATTTCAACACTAACCTCAACGGATGTTTACCATTGATTTTAAAACTAGAAATGAGGGAAATTTTGAAGAAGTAGCTGAATTCAAATACCTAGAAACAATAATTACAAACATAAATGATATGCAAAAAGGAAATAACTTAAGCTCAATTCTGGAAAATGCATACTATTATCCATTACATGGACTTTTGTCGTCGCAACTTCTCTAAAAAAACGCTTTAAACTGAAAATAAGTAAAAATGTTATTCTTCCAGTTATACCGTAAGGAAAGCGAAATGTGGACTCGTACTTTAATGGAGGAGAAAAGTAGGTTATTGCATACTGAAATAAACTGTTATAACTTCATTAGAACATAAAATATTAAAATCTTAAAATGAGTAATATATTCGCCATTAACTAATTAAAAGCTTCACTTTAATCACATGAGCTCTCCATACATCCTTATCCTGAGCTAATATTTTCCAATCATCCCCTGTATAATCTACTTCCCTGAAATCATGGTTATTGTGCTAACTCATTCTTGGACTACCTACAGAGCGCTTTCCCTATAGTTTTCTCACAAGGAGATTCCCTGACCCTGTATCATTACTCATTCGTGCCACATGCCCTCCCCATCGCAATTTATGAGAATTAACTATTCTTACTACATCTGGTTTCCCATAAAGGTCATGCAACAAGTCATGTTATGCAGTATTCTCCATTCAACTGTCTGTTCGTCTCTCTTTGGTCCAAATTTTTTTCTAAGAGCTTTATTGTCATTTTCTAGTAACCTTTTATCCTGACTTAAAGTAGGAGTCTATGTTTCGCATCTATATAATATAACAGTTTTATATATTTTCAATTTATTACTTTTTGTTGTACAGAAGTTGGGATTTTGAAATGAATTTTAAAAGTAATTATTCGAAAATAGTTATTTTGGAAGAGAGGACTTGAACTACGTCTAATATTTCTACGTTCGTTTGAATTATTCATGATTCAGGGAGTTGCAATGTTAGCACAGTGAATTGATTTCTGTTCCGAGACGTTACATGTGTATAAATCACTGTGACTTGATCCTTCATTAAGAATGATGTTCAATCACTGCCTACAACAGAATGCTAATCATGTACTATCTGTCACAAAACTAGGTGTAAATATGAGGCTTTCAGAAACTTCAGCAATCAACGTTGCTTAAAACTGAAAGGGGAACCGTGTCGAAACCTAACTTGGTATTTCTCCGAAGAAGCGTTGTGATGTACCAAGGAGGTAAGTTGGTTAATAGCTTAAGTATGTTAAAATTTTATTTTGTGGGAATTATAATTTTCTTGTATTGACTTAGGCTTTCACGGCCGGAGTTGGTATGATGATCTTGAATAAGATTTCAGGGCTGTTGGCCGTGGTCTTGAGGCTTGATGTTCCCCGACAGACAGACAACTCTTGCGGATTCCGGACGGAGTCTCTGGAGAAACGTTGGGGAACTTAAAGCCTCAAAAGACCACGTCCAACAGCCCGGAAATCTTATTCAAGATCATCATTTTTTTTTAATTTTTACTATAATGTTTTAATTAAGATTATTAGAAATAATAATGATTAAATTGTTAAAAATAGTATCTGCCATTTTTAACTGTAAGGCACAGAAAAAAAACCCAGAATCAAACAATGGCAACCAACTGTACGAACAGGTGGACTCCCTGCTTGAGTAAGTGCGGAGTAAAGTGAGGCGGGACGTTGCGCGGATGGCACGTAGTGAGAGTTATTCAATGTACCTAGTCAAGAGTTGTATTACTTCCCTATAGTTTAAATCAGATGTTTGGCGCTAGATTATAGTTCCTTGCAGTTAAAAATGGCAGATAATGTTTGGACACTGCCTTGGTACATCACCACGCTTCTCCGAAAGATATTTAAAGGTAGGTTTTAGCATGTTACTAACTCCTTGGTGAGATATTACTACTCTCAGCCTGTTCCAGTTAGCAAAGGGTGACATGTGGTACCCGGCCATTAAAGTTTATACTTATTCATCTGTCTATAGATGTTCATGTGTGCTCCCTTACGGAAGTTACCTATTGGGCCCTATATAGTAAGAATCATGAAAAACTTTTTAATATTTTTATTGGCTCAAACGACAGAGTAAGAATTTCTCCAGCCTATTCTAAATTCTCATTTATAAATTCCAATTAATACTGATGATTAATGCCCATCTTTAGCATATTTTAAAGTACATATGAATTTATATTTACTCTAACCTTGACTTGAAAATTACATGTATTGTAAGTTACATGTATTAATTGGTGTTTCTCGTATAATTTATCATATCTATTATTATTATTATTAATTATTATTATTATTATTACTATTATTATTATTATTATTATTATTATTATTATTATTATTATTATTATTGATGTGAACATAAACGATATAATTATATTTAATGCAATACAAATGTATAAACATTAGGGTGGGACGAAACAACTCATTTTTTTATTTCGAAGTTGTAATAGCACGGAAAAGTTGCCAAATATGTGAACAAAAAAAAATATCAAAATCGGTTGACATCTTCCGGTCGCGCACAAGTCGGAAAATTTGCCAAAAAAATGAAAAAGTAACATTTTTACGCATTTTTTTGTATTTGATAAATGATCATCATTTAAATGTAACAGCTGTAATATGTTTTCACATGAACTGATAATGAGGTAGAAAAAAACTGTCAAAAACGGAATAGGAAAAATTGGAGCGGTAGACATAAGGGAAACAAGCATAACAAAACATTGGAAAGTAAGTTACGTGACAGTCATTTATACGTAAAAGATGTTTTAAAACCCTCATGCTCAAATTCTGTTTTAAATTTAGTCGAAACTGAAGATGAAGGACGATGTCTTCCTAGTACGGACAGTGATAGCGACAAGATTATACAGTTCAAATAAAAAAATCTTATAAACCTATTTGGCAGATGAGAGTTCAGTTAAAATCTACTGCTATAGTAAGCAACCGTTGTGTTTCCCTGCGATCGAATGGAACACTTACAAATTGTATGACTCAAGATGACAAGAAACACATAAGAGAGCTCGGACTTCGAATAATTCTGAAGGCAAGGCAGATAGATGCAAGAAGGAAAACAGTAAGAACATTCACGCCAACAAAAATCAACTTCAATGCGGAAGAATACTCAGAAATGATCTACTGGATGGACTGTGAATTATCTTCTCCCCCATTGTTGGCAGAAATCAGTGATGACGAGATCAAATCGCACATCGACACTGACTCAATCCCTGACTAGAATATTACTTTCAAGCAAATCCCAGTTCACACGCAGGCTGTTGAACGCTGTATAAAACTCGTCACGGAAGCCTCAGGAAACGTTTGAGGAGCTAAATCTCGAGACGGGTTTATAAGAACCACTCTGCTGTCCAGATCATCCATGCCTAACTTCACCTGCAAATCAATCTTCGAAGTACCTTCAGCTACAAAATAAAGGACAGTACTAATGGTCAAGTTCAACTAATATGGACTATTTATTCAGAACTCTATTTCTATTTTTATAAAAGTAAGTTTATTGTTAAAAACTATACTGTAACTTAAATAAACTTTTTAAATATAGTGCAAATCGAAGACTACCTTGCTCGTTGTTACTGTTATCATCATGTCATAAGCTATTTTTTCAGGTACTGTTTTTCTATAGCATTGGGGTTATTGCGCGACTGGAAGTTGTTAATTTATTCACACCATAGTAAAACACAATGTTCTCATGTTTAAAAATATAAATACTGTAACAATTACATTTAAAACATGTCTTTATAGAAAGCCAGATTTAATAAGAACAGTTAAGTCGCGTAGACTGCGATGGGCAGGACATGTTGCACGTATGGGGAATGAAAGACTTGCATGGAAGCTTCTTGTAGGAAAGCCAGAGGGAAAACACCCAGTTGGTAGACCAAAGAATGAGGTGGGATAATAACATTAACTATGATTTGAGGGAAGTAGATTATACAGGGAATGACTGGAAAGCATTAGCTCAGGATAGGGATGTATGGAGAGCTTATGTCCGCGCGGCCATGAACCTACGGGTTTGATAGTGCCAGTGAGTAAGAAAGTAGTAGTAGTAGTAGTAGTAGGACTTTATTAGACAAAAAGTAAGATATTTACAATATTATTTACAAATATGGGTCGCACGGGCAGTAAGCCGTACGTGCTGTTGACAGTCCGTTACAATAAAGTAATAATTGGTACTAGTGTAAAGAAAAATAAACAAAAACAGCAATAACATTACAATTACATAAAGAAAACACAATAATAATATTACAATTAAATAATAACACAATAGCATTATACACTAAAAACATTAACATTACAATTACATAAAGAAAACACAATAATATTACAATTAAGTAATAACACAATAGCATTATACACTAAAAAAACATTAACATTACAATTGCATAAAGAAAACACATTAATATTACAATTAAATAATAACATTACAATTAAGTAATAACACAATAGCATTATACACTAAAAAACATTAACATTACAATTACATAAAGAAAACACATTAATATTAAGTAATAACACAATAGCATTATACACTAAAAAAACATTAACATTACAATTACATGAAGAAAACACATTAATATTACAATTAAATAATAACATTACAATTAAGTAATAACACAATAGCATTATACACTAAAAAAACATTAACATTACAATTACATAAAGAAAACACATTAATATTACAATTAAATAATAACACAACAGCATTATACACTAATTAATTTATATATAATTGTTAATAATTAATGGTATTGCATTTTGATAACATATATTTATTCATGAATGAGTGTTGTCCTTATTTTTCGCGTTTTGTCCAGAAATTTACCGAGGTTTATCCAATTTTCTGGATTTACCAATAATTCTTAGCATGCCAATCTTTCCTGATTTGAATTTAGAAATCTTTCCGGTAATAACTGACGTCTCCAATATTCTAAATCATTACATTTTCCTAATATATGTATCTCATCTTCAAAGTTCCCGCACATTGGACATATTCGCATATCGTGATCGTCGCTAATTTTTAGAAATTTCCATGCCCCTAGCCTAAACCAAGCAAGCCCTGATCTCTCCTTAAATCCTAGGTTGAGTATATACGATTCTTTAAGTAAGTAAGTACATTAAAGATATAAAAAAAGAACTCGTAAAAATGTGACGTTTTCTATATTTTGGCAAATTTTAGGCCCTATGCGCGACTGAAAGATATCAACTGATCTAAATCAAATTAAAACACAATGTTTTAGGCTCTATTTGAAGACGTTACAAACTACTATATTACGAAAACATCTAATTCAAAAATTAAAAAAATAATCGCAAAAATGAAGTTTTTTTTTCATATTTTGTCAAACTTTAGAGCCTTTGCGCGACCGGAAGATGTCAACAGATTTTGATAATTATTTTTATTTTTTTTGTCTATATAATTCGCAGCTTTTCCGCGCTATTACAACTTCGAAATAAAAAAAATAGGTTTTTCGGCCCACCCTAATAAACATGCAGTATCTAAAATTCAAATTGGAAAGTGTGTATCAGAAGAAATTATAGTAGCAAAAGGCCTTCGTCAAGATTGTAGCATATCACCCACATTATTTAAGACATATATACATAAAGCTCTGTGAAACTGGAGCAAAAACGTTGAGGAACGGGAGTACCAATTGGAGATGGATCAACAGACACAATGTATACACTGGTATTTGCAGATGACCAGATAATAATTGCGCAAGAATATGAAGACATGGAGTTTATATTCAGAAAATTATTGAACGAATGCGATAATTGGCGTTTGAAAATAAATTTAGAAATAACATTTTATATGGGATGAGGAGAAGAAACCCTACATTTAATATTAGAAGGATGTGAAGAATTTGAGTATTTGGGAGTGAAATTAGATAAAGAAGACAGACAAGAAAGTTATATCAAGAACAGAATAAATAAAGTAATGATAAATGGTGTCCTATTGAACACATATATAACCAAGAAAAATAAGTTACACATATATCAATAGGTACTGTCTCATATGGAGCTGAAACACGGAAATTCAATAAAAACTTAGAACGAAAACTTATCTCTATGGAAATGGATTTCCTGAGGAGAGCAGCAAGATGTTCTAAATTAGAAAGAAAAAAGACAAATAAAGCCATACGAGAAAAAAAAGAATATTAAATATTCAATAGTAGACTATATAATACACAAGCAATTAAATTGGTATCGGCATGTATGACGAATGCAAGAAGAAAAACCAAAAATACATTGGAATGGTGTCCACTTGGAGGAAGAAAGAAAGATCTCGAAACTCATGGATGCAAGAAATAAGAACTGGTATGAGAACAAGAGGACTGGAAGACATGGAATGAATGGATAGAGACGAGTGGAAAAGAAAAAATAATACTTAAGTCATAGAAAGATGTATAAATATTGAAAAACTATACATAAAAATATTATTATTATTACTATTATTATTATTATTATTATTATTATTATTATTACATACTGACTTTGGCTTTAACGATCGGAATTCATATTATGACCTTGTAGAAGATTTCCGTGCTGTTGGCTGTGGTCTTGAGGCTTGAAGTTCCCCGACGTTTCGAGACTGCGTCCGGTATACTCAACTTCAAGCCTCAAGACAACGGTCACAGTTCGGATGTCTTCAACAAGGTCATAATATTATTATTATATTTATTGTATAAAATGTCGTAAGTACATTAAATTTACATTAAACGTATAATCTCGTTTTTACTATTTGTAATTAGTATAGTGTAAATATAATAAACTCTGCTGTAAATATATATTAGTATATTTGTGCTGGTTGCGTGGAAGGGAAGGCCTTAAGGCCTTAACTCTGCCAGAATAAATAAAATATTATTTTTATTACTATTATTATACAATATATTTCGTAAGGTTGTGTATGGAAATAAGCACAAGCATGTTGAAACTATAGAATGATTTTTTTTAAGTTTAATTTTTCAATACAAAAATCACAATATCTCGAGAACAGTTTGTTGGATTTCAATAACATTTTGCATACAAGTCCGTTATCACAGTCTCTAGAGGATGAACCTTGATGGTAGAATGTGAATGAAAATTAGGGGATCATGGGGCAGATCTACTTCAAAATGTTCTCGTACAATTTCTTTAAAAAAGTACATATTTAAAAATGTGTATCTTCAATACGTAGCCAATCAGAATCTACATTGAGGACCATCATCTACATTATAATTTCAGTTTTAAGTAAAAAAATACACAGAGCAATTAAACACAACAATAGTGAAATACAAAACCAACTGGAAAGAACACTTAGCAAGGATGACTGAGAACAGAATATCATAAGCAGCATACAACTATTCACCAAGAAGAAGAAGAAATTTGGGAAGACCAAAGAAAAGATGGAAAGAACAGCAATTTGGAGCCGGACGCAGGCTAGCAAAAACCCTAAACGGTGACGAAGAAGTAAAAAAAAATAATTCTATTTTTATTTACTCAGTTGAGATGAAATATTGTTTTTTTAGAATACAGAATACTGAAATGAAAGAATTTTGAAGTTGGATAAAATGCAAGATGAAATGAAGTATAGTAGAGTAAGATGTTATGGCCACGTTAAAAAAATGAATACTGGAATTCTACCAAGATTTCTTGTTCTTCTGCCTCCTGGAATTAGACCGTTGACCTGTTTTCTACATCAAGAGTCCTTCCATCTTGTTATGACACAAACAACATTTCTTTTGGTTTTGAAATAAAAGGTGTTGAATTCTATTTGGTAACATCATTTCAATGTGTTTCAATAATTACATTCTTGATATTTTAATGTCGTCTACTTTTCTTGTTTCGGAATGTATTCAAAATACAAATGGTTTTTTGTCACCCTCAATAAATTCTCCTTTTCATTTGTAACATCCTTATCTGTTCACTCATACTTCTTCTCATACCATTCATCCAAACTTCTTTAGGTCTTTCCCTTCTTCTTTTCCCATCTCTTCTCCATTCCAAGATGTTATTTAGGGATTACGAGCATATCAGATGTCATCTTCTTGGGATGTCCATAACTAACTAACACGTTTTATCAAACCCGTCGGTCCATAGCCGCGCGGAAAGAGCTCTCCATACATCCCTATCCTGAGCTAATGTTTTCCAATCATCCCCTGTAAATCTACTTCCCTCAAATAATAATTAATGTTCTTGGTCTACCAACTGGACGTTTTCCCTCTGGTTTTCCTACAAGAAGCTTCCATACACGTCTTTCATTCCCCATTCGTGCCACATGCCCTGGCCATCGCAGTCTGCGAGACTTAATTGTTCTTATTACATCTGTCTTCCTATAAAAACCGTGTAGTTCACTGTTATGTATGCCCCCTTAAAGTAGAGTCCATGTTTTCGCATCCATATAATGTAACTTGTATATATTTTCAGTTTAAAGTTTTTAAAGGAGTTGGGATGTCAAGTGTTCCTATAATGTATAATAGCACGCATTTCCAGAATTGAGCCTATGTTTAATTGATGTGTTTATCTCATTCTTATTTGTGTTTATTGATGTATTTGAATTCAGCTTCTTCCTCAAAATTTCCATTATGTGTCATCAGCTGTCCATTTCCATTTAATGATGTATTTTTATGTGTGACCATATAATTCGTTTTATTGATATTTACTTCCAGTCCCAATGTCTTAGTGTTAGTAGTGTGTGTGTGTGTGTTGGCCTTTAGTTTCTCCTCGCTATCGACCAATAGATTACATCATCAGCATGACGGACATATTAATGTTATTAATCTATGAATATGTATTTTAATTATTCGGACATCCAAAAGTTTACGTTTTAATTCTCAATGGATTTGGAATTATTTACCACCTCATTTGCGTCAGAGAGGTAAAGAACGAGATTTTTCACTCAACTCTTCCGTAAAATATAATTTTCAAAGAACGAATATGAGAAACTGTTTGGATAAGGTGTTTTCAAATTCGTAGAAGATGAGTTGTACAGTTGAGTGTGGAGTGGATTTTGGATGGAGCTGTATTCAGACGCAGTATCGACTGACGGTGGATGCCAAGTCCTTGTGCCAAGCTTTCGCTGGAATCCGATGCCAGGCCATCTAATTAAATTGTTCATACCTTACCTTCATCAAAGAACCAGGTATCACCAGCAATTCCCTTTCACAGTTCTTTTTGTACCTTTCATACAAACCCTGCTTGCTTCTGTTTAATTAGGTCAGTCTTAAATTATCATTTCCACATTCTTTCATCTATATGCATTTTGTCTCTTTAATTCTCTGAAATTATAATAAGTCAGGATTTTTTTGTTTTCCTTCAAAAGGCAAAGACTTACATCTCCCAAATTTTAATTATAATTTGTTTGGTAAAACCACATATATTCACATATTGATTTCAATGTGATTTGTTCAAATTTGTCAAAAAGTCCGTCACGCAGAAACTGCGTAAACTAAGCGAATTCCTCAGGATTTCGAATTAATCGTCCAATTTTGGTAGTTTACAGAATATATATCATCATCATCCGGTATCATGACAGCTGCCGCCGTCTTCCGGAAACCAAACGCCATTCCTCTCTATCCATCCATTGTTCTTCCTCCAATCCTCTGATAATCATAGCAGCTTGCACACCTTTTATCCAGGTTTTCTCTGTTCTTCCTTTCTTCCTCATTTCCATTGTCATCTATTCCATAATACGTTTAGGCAATTTTTGCTCTGGCATTCTTTTTCTTTTCTATAATGTCTATGATGCCCTGTTCTTCTTGTAAACTCATAGTTCCCCTTATTTTTTATTTCGTATTGTATCCATTCTAGATTTTCCAGCTGATATTCTTAAAACATCCATTTCTGTATTTAAAATTCTTTTTATTTCTCTGGTAGGAATTTGCCAAACTTCAGTACCATATGTTGAAATGCTCTGAACTATGGTTTGATGTATTTTTAATTTTCTATTTTTTGCAATATTTTTGTTCCACCGAACAGAGTTTAAAGCATTTATTGCTTGTTTATATATATATATATATATATATTTAATTTGGAAAAAAAACTATTTCTATTTACATAATTTTGCATAATTTGACACAAATTTAAATAATTTCTACTGATTTATTTTTCTATTACTTTATTAAAAATATTAAATAAATTGAACTAATGTATCTCGTAGGATGCGTTACCAATTCAATACCGGGACGAATTCCTATACAACACGAATACCGTCCTTTCATTTATTCATAAAAAATAATGCTTAATTTATTTATGAATTCCTGTAATAGCTAAATTATGTTTAGGGACTATTTGAGTCTTAATTTTCTTGGCATTTGTATTACAAATGAAAAAGAAAAACCTAAGAAACAATATTTCGGAAACCTGTTCCGTCCAATTATTATTATGCTTGGGCCCGCTTCGTCTGAGGTATTATTACCATTAAACTATAGCTGTGGACAGTTATCATTATTATTATTATTATTATTATTATTATTATTATTAATATTTCATCAATTCATTGCAGTTTAACCTCTCATCTTATAGTATCTTAACAGCCCCAAGTCACCCGGGCCTTACGCTGGTACAACATGCCGGGAGAGGGATTTAAACTTTGGGACATACACACATACATATTGACCACACAAGGACATGGAGGACCTCCTCGAATGAGTGATCAGCTCAATGATAGGGCTCATCCGAGACAACATGAATATATGAGACGAAACATTCATTCATAATAAACATAGATAATTATGATAATGATGATTATATCATACAATTGGGAAAATTATATAAAAGAAAAAAATATAAATTTCAAAGTATGTGTGGGACTATTAAAAGAACACTACAAACAAAAACAACAAAAGAAACAATGCTAAAGTTTTATAAAGTAATGGCATTTACCATTGTGACATATGGATCAGAAAATTGGGTCATGAATAGATCAGACAGAATATTACTAGAAACGTCAGAGACGAAGTTCCTCAGATACATTGCAGTATATACTCTAAAAGACCATACAACTGAAGAAACAATAAAGCAAGAACTCAAATTGTTTAATCTAAATGAAAAAATACAAAGCTATAAATAAAAATGACATGAATATATTTCAAGAATGGACTCTTCTAGGCTAACAAAACAAGCATTGTTGTGTACCAGTCTCTAGGCTATAGAGATGTGGGACGTCTTGGAAGACGATGGAAAGATTACTTCTGATAGCGGAACAGCCGAGGGCCTACCATGAAGAAGAATAAGTTATATGATGTTCGGGGACAGTTTCGGCCTTAAGGTTTCCTGATATTTGTCTAAAAGTTGAGGAAGGATTTTCTGGAAGGAAGTAAATCAAAATGGGAACAAAATATATCAATTAAAAAACTCAAATGAAAAAAAAAATCATATTTCACTTACATTTTAAGGTAGATGTTGAAAATGTCCGTCCAGATCTACGAATTTTTTATATCAATTATATTCCAGAAACACCTTCTGGAACTCTGCTTGTGATATTCTGCAGATTTATCGTAATAATTAGCATAGTCACTGATACTATCGAGCCCTTAGGTTCCAGATCGCGCGGAAATAAGCTCTCCGTACATTCATATCCTGAACTAAATTTTTCCAAATGTCCACTATACAATCTACTTCCCTCAAATCATGGTTAATGCTACTATACCACTTCATTCTTGACCTACCTACTGGAGCTTTCCCTTTGGTTTTCCTACAAGGAGTTTACATGCCCCTCTTTCATTCCCTGTTCGTGACGTATGCCCTGCCCACAGCAGTCAACAAGACGTAACTAATCTTATTAAATCTGGTTTACCATTAATATCATGTAGCTCACTGTTATGCAGTCTTCTTCATTCGCATCTCTATTCATCTCTCTTTGGTTAAAAAAATGTTCCTAAGAACTTTATTTTCAAATACTTGTAATATTTTCCTCCCTTAAAGTAAGAGTGCATGTTTCATATAATATACCTGGGAGAATAACAGTTTTATATTTTTTTCAGTTTAATATTTTATTGAGAGAAGTTGAGACTGCAAGAGTGTCTGCAATGCATCACAGCATGCATTTACAGAATTAATTGTGGTCTCGAGGTAGCGTGCTGCCTTGTCACGTAGCGGGCCCGGGTTCGATCCCCGGTCGGGGCAGCTTTTCTAGGTGAGGTTTTTAACGGGGTTTTTCCTCACCTGCAAGACAAATGTCAGGAAAAATTTAAGGCCCAAACGGTCCCCGAAATCATATGGCCATCATTATCATCCTTATCATTATCATCATCATCATCCTTCACCGGTGCCTGGAAAGCAACGGGAAGCTACCACACCTATAATTCCCTAGCAAAGCTGCAAGAGTAGCATTAAAATGCTATGATAGCAGCGAAGGACCTGCCTTTGGGCAGAATTACTATGGATGGATGGATGTTTAATTTCTTTGTGCATCTGATTCCTGTTTGTAATTATTGTTCCTATATGTTTGAACTCAGCCACTTCTTCAAAAGTTCCCTAATTTGTCATTAATTGTCCATTTCCATCATATAATGTATCTCTATGTTTGAACATAAATTTGGTTTTATTGATGTTTACTTCCAGCGCAAATTTCTTAGTGTTATTCAATAGTGTTTGTATGTTGGTCTTTGGTATCTCCTCGCTATCGTCTGATAACAGTACATCATCAACATAGACCTATATCAGTAGCTGTTTCTTATGTAATTGTAGTCTTTAATTCGTCCAGAGTGTGTGTGGATTATTACTATAAACAATAAATAAACTAACTAACCTACTTACACTATCGAACCTGTATGATCATGGCGTGCGGACATAACCTCTCCACACATCCCTATTCTGAGCTAATGTTTTCCAATCATACCCTGTATTATCTACTTTTCTCAAATCATGGTTAATGTTATTCTCCCCCTCATTCTTATTACATTATAGCATGAACTTTTTTTGTACATTAAAACACAAACCAAAACATATAAATAAATAAGTAAATAAAACGCTATGAACTTTTGTGGATAACATATACAAACCTTCTAGTGTCAGGTTTGATCTACTTCCTTCGGCAAAATCTTTTAGCAAGTCTGGGCGAACGGTTATTCCCTGCCCGCTGACGCTGGCATGGTGAATACGCTGATTGATTTGGGGATTCTATGCCGTCATAAATTAAATAAAAAACGATAAACAAATTGTTACAGTATGTGAATAATTACACTAACCAACAAAATATTACATTTTTTCTGTAACTGGCATGGAAACAGCATATATTTATGTTTTCGGGTGTGCTGATAACGAAAATGTAAATGAAAATGCAAGATTAGCTCTCGTTTTGAAGTTATGCTAACTTTACGTTATTGCTTTTATAAGCTTATATATGTGTTTACCTTGTTGTTATCCCTTGTAGGAAGATCACTGAAGGCGCAACCGCTTTGCCCGGCGTTTGTAATTTTCTGCTGGTGATTGCCTGATTAATGTCCAGCAGTTATCAGTTAACATTGATGTTCTCCACTTTCCCTGGTATCCCATTTTCATATCCGTAATTTGATGGTAGAATCTTTCCCCGTCCTCGTCGCTTACAGCACCACAATTGTCAGGAAAAATCCAAGTGGAAATCTACGAAATGTAACTTTGAGGGCATGCTACACCCCAGTCTGCAGAAGATTTGCTACAAGAACCTTATATTTTACTGCTCTCTCATTTCCTAGAAAGTTTTTTGACACTTGAACAAATACATCCCAAGCTAACTTTTCATTACCTATCAGGATGGTATTGAAACGTTCGTCTTTGTATATTTTGCGTATCTGGGTTACATTAAATGTCATCTTTTATTTCTCCTCACTAAGACATGGTTATTTCTAGCGCAGTAGAGAACTGCTTCCCCAGTTTTGCCCATTGCCTTAATTAAGTGTTTCATTAGGCCCAATTTTATATGTAAAGCAGGGAGAATTATGTTCTTGGATTCGACAAGTACTTCGTGCATAACATTATGAGTCTTGGTTCAAGTAATTGACGCTTTGGCCAATCTTTCTTTTTGTAATGAAATGTTTTGACGCTGCTATCCCAGAGGCGCAGGAAGTAACAAAACTTGGTGTGGTGTTGTTGTAGCCCATATCCCTCATACATCTTCTTACATCACCTATCCATTTAAATCTAGGTCGATCTTTCTTTTCTTTCCCAAGTGGAATCCATTCCAAAGCTTGTCTGGGCAATCTTTTGTCAAGCATCCTAACGTTTATGACTGTACCATTCTAGTTGTCTGTATCTCACAAAACCTAATATTAAATTTTGGACCTTCATTTGTTGTCTGATGATAATATTTCTGATTTTTTTTCAATTTAGAATGTCTAGTTGAACGTCTAAAACAATCCATTTCAGTAGATACATATATTATGCTAGCTAATACCTGGAGTGCGCTTCTATCCCAAATAAATAATAATAATAGTAATAATAAAATGAAGAGCGCGCAATGTGCATAATGTTAAGTTCACCATGGTCCACCGTGCAGTCCCCTCCACAGTGAGCCCTCAGGTACACGTATCGCCTCCGACACGACACAACATGGTAACGGACATAAATGTCAATGTGTTTTTACCACCAGCCGTGCGCTGTCATACTTGCCCGGGAATCTTTTTATCCCGATCTTCTTGGCATCAATGAAAGACAAAAAATGATTTATGTGAGTTATCCGTAGAAGATAAACATATGCTGTCGCGGACTTTTTTTGTAGAGGTTTTTGAGATGTTCAATTCTGTGTACATTAATTTGGTGTATTTGTTATGGTTTAGACAGCGTAAGCCATTTAAGCGTCCAAATAGGGTCTTTATTTCACGTTTTCACTATACAGGGTGGTTTGTAGGGGTGAAGGGGTTAACTATCACAACTCTCGTATAGCCTATGTTCATCCCGGGAATCGCCTGAACATTTTAAAAAAAATCCCATCAAAATCGTATCAACGGTATGACCGCGCATAGAATACGAACAAACAAACCAACAAACAAATATTGTTTTTTATATATTAGATTATTAGATGTATAATACCCTGTATTATCTACTTTTCTCAAATCATGGTTAATGTTATTCTCCCCCTCATTCTTATTACATTATAGCATGAACTTTTTTTGTACATTAAAACACAAACCAAAACATATAAATAAATAAGTAAATAAAACGCTATGAACTTTTGTGGATAACATATACAAACCTTCTAGTGTCAGGTTTGATCTACTTCCTTCGGCAAAATCTTTTAGCAAGTCTGGGCGAACGGTTATTCCCTGCCCGCTGACGCTGGCATGGTGAATACGCTGATTGATTTGGGGATTCTATGCCGTCATAAATTAAATAAAAAACGATAAACAAATTGTTACAGTATGTGAATAATTACACTAACCAACAAAATATTACATTTTTTCTGTAACTGGCATGGAAACAGCATATATTTATGTTTTCGGGTGTGCTGATAACGAAAATGTAAATGAAAATGCAAGATTAGCTCTCGTTTTGAAGTTATGCTAACTTTACGTTATTGCTTTTATAAGCTTATATATGTGTTTACCTTGTTGTTATCCCTTGTAGGAAGATCACTGAAGGCGCAACCGCTTTGCCCGGCGTTTGTAATTTTCTGCTGGTGATTGCCTGATTAATGTCCAGCAGTTATCAGTTAACATTGATGTTCTCCACTTTCCCTGGTATCCCATTTTCATATCCGTAATTTGATGGTAGAATCTTTCCCCGTCCTCGTCGCTTACAGCACCACAATTGTCAGGAAAAATCCAAGTGGAAATCTACGAAATGTAACTTTGAGGGCATGCTACACCCCAGTCTGCAGAAGATTTGCTACAAGAACCTTATATTTTACTGCTCTCTCATTTCCTAGAAAGTTTTTTGACACTTGAACAAATACATCCCAAGCTAACTTTTCATTACCTATCAGGATGGTATTGAAACGTTCGTCTTTGTATATTTTGCGTATCTGGGTTACATTAAATGTCATCTTTTATTTCTCCTCACTAAGACATGGTTATTTCTAGCGCAGTAGAGAACTGCTTCCCCAGTTTTGCCCATTGCCTTAATTAAGTGTTTCATTAGGCCCAATTTTATATGTAAAGCAGGGAGAATTATGTTCTTGGATTCGACAAGTACTTCGTGCATAACATTATGAGTCTTGGTTCAAGTAATTGACGCTTTGGCCAATCTTTCTTTTTGTAATGAAATGTTTTGACGCTGCTATCCCAGAGGCGCAGGAAGTAACAAAACTTGGTGTGGTGTTGTTGTAGCCCATATCCCTAGTAGTAGGCCTATGACTTTTAGATCCCTGGAAATCTGCTATTTAAACTTGTTATAGTTAATTCAATCGCAGTAGTAATTTTTCATGTTAACATCCATTTCTTTCATGTAAAGTGCATACCCAATCGGAATCGATGGTAACACGTTGCCATTATGCAGCAGGACACACCTGAGACTTACTTTGAGAGAGTAGATGAACAAATTCTCCACTCATTACTTTTATAGTTAGTGCCCATATATGGAATTAGTGTCTCTACATCACTACAGAATATCACGTTATTTTCACCTACGAAAAATGGAAGGAATAGCATATGGCACTTAAGGAAAACGCAGTCACATTTACCACCCTCTAACTTGGAAACGAGAGCTAATTCGAGCTTTTCATTGTATTTTTCGTTATCAGCGCTGTCGATATACGTACGAACCATTTATTTCATATGACTTATATTTTAACTGTTGGATAGTATTCCTGAGATAAATATATATGTTGATTTTTTTCCAAAAACATTGTGAAAAATAACTTAAAATAAAGTGAGAAGTTGAGTTCAAAGTAACCTAAAAACAGCATATTTACAATGTAAAATATGTATTAGTCATTGCTCAGACAGTGTAGACAACTTGTCATACAACCCAGCTAACACACGAGTGAACACTAAACTAATCTTAGTTAGCCTACTAACTCGCCCATTTTTTCACCCTAACTTCCCCAAACTAACAGTAATTTGCATATTTTCTCGCCCCACCTTTGCCACTAATGTACGTGGACTCCTGGGGCATAATCTCCTTATATGTTAATAAACATGTTGGCAATTGGCTACAGTGGGAACATGTGTTATCACATTGATAAATACGACGCTAAAAGTCACTTGTTCGCCGATCGAACAATCACTGTTCGGACGGTGCTACAGAATAGCAGCGCCTTATTTGAATCTCTTTGTATTAATGTTTCCATATTATTTTAAATAATCAATACATTGCTTTGAAGTGGTTTTTAAAAGTTACTACTGTAAAAAGCACTAGAGGTCATAGAGTTACACGTGGTTTGCCTCACAAGTATTGTTGTGTGTATTGTTTAAAGTTGTTTCTAACATGTTACACGGTTGGAAAAACAATGGATGGTGATGTGGCACAGGTTGGTTGAATTCAATGAATATTCCATTGTTCTAATTTGAAATGTAGAAAGAGAATTTAAACTCATTTCTTCCGCTTTACTCATCCAGCGTGCGGGTACAGAATTAATTTCTATTTGAAACTAAAATATATTGACATTCATAATTTATCTTAATAACAGCTAAAATAATAATAATAATAATATTTAATTTATTTATAAACAGGTTTACAGTGTATTAAAACATCTTCCTGTGCCCAAAATTTTTTTTAACTTTTATCTTCTTTCTCCATTCTTCTCTACCTTCCCATGCCAATTCTTCTAGACCTAGCTCCCTCATACATCTTCTTACATCACCTATCCATTTAAATCTAGGTCGATCTTTCTTTTCTTTCCCAAGTGGAATCCATTCCAAAGCTTGTCTGGGCAATCTTTTGTCAAGCATCCTAACGTTTATGACTGTACCATTCTAGTTGTCTGTATCTCACAAAACCTAATATTAAATTTTGGACCTTCATTTGTTGTCTGATGATAATATTTCTGATTTTTTTTCAATTTAGAATGTCTAGTTGAACGTCTAAAACAATCCATTTCAGTAGATACATATATTATGCTAGCTAATACCTGGAGTGCGCTTCTATCCCAAATAAATAATAATAATAGTAATAATAAAATGAAGAGCGCGCAATGTGCATAATGTTAAGTTCACCATGGTCCACCGTGCAGTCCCCTCCACAGTGAGCCCTCAGGTACACGTATCGCCTCCGACACGACACAACATGGTAACGGACATAAATGTCAATGTGTTTTTACCACCAGCCGTGCGCTGTCATACTTGCCCGGGAATCTTTTTATCCCGATCTTCTTGGCATCAATGAAAGACAAAAATGATTATTGTGAGTTATCCGTAGAAGATAAACATATGCTGTCGCGGACTTTTTTTGTAGAGGTTTTTGAGATGTTCAATTCTGTGTACATTAATTTGGTGTATTTGTTATGGTTTAGACAGCGTAAGCCATTTAAGCGTCCAAATAGGGTCTTTATTTCACGTTTTCACTATACAGGGTGGTTTGTAGGGGTGAAGGGGTTAACTATCACAACTCTCGTATAGCCTATGTTCATCCCGGGAATCGCCTGAACATTTTAAAAAAAATCCCATCAAAATCGTATCAACGGTATGACCGCGCATAGAATACGAACAAACAAACCAACAAACAAACAAATATTGTTTTTTATATATTAGATTATTAGATGTATAATAATAATACAATATTAAACTTGATGAAGTTAAGACTGTAAATCTTCGCTTCCACCTCACCAAGATTTAATTTTGAACCATTAAATTGGCAATGTATCCTATAATTAGGGAAAGGATTTTAAGGTGCAAATGTTGGTCGTAAAAGGGAGGAAAATGGTTCTGAAAATACATACACATCGTTTCTGCTGAAACAATTGATTCAAGGTTAAACCAGTTACATGAACTTTACATCAAATTTTTCTTCTCTATAGAGTCCATAAGAGGTAATTCATAGTTCTTCAGTTTATTACAAAATTTACTTCGCAGACGGAACAACGAAGAATGATGCCATCAGTTTCGATAAATTACGTTTTGAATTCATCTGAAAGTTCATACAACTTATGCTTCTTAACATATGCCATGTTACTGTTGTGAAAATACAGTTTTAATACTAAAAAATACGTTGTTAATTAAATAATAATAAAACTTACAGTTTTATTTGATTTTCATATTTATTAAGATATAATTCAGTTACAGCTGTTTCGGTACACTGTACCTTCTTCAGACATGTTAACAAATTATAAATTGTGTTATTATAGTACATATAAACTGATCTAAGTAACAATACGACAATAATTTATTTAAGTTTTTTAATTTAGCAAAGGCGATTCATTCAAATCAAGTTGAGAATTTAACAATTTATCACTACTTTTCAATTTATTTATTTCTACAGCCTCCAATAGGTCCAACTTCTTACCCTTATCACAGACATGTAAAATTTCAAAATTTGGATCGAAACAATGATTAAATTGGAATAGACGGTTAGCATTATAAATATAGATTTTCATCAAGTAAACACCAACTCAATTGATTATTAAATACGTTGTTGTTCAGACTAGTAAAAGAGAGCCAACAACAAGTCGGTAAATAGAAAACAGTTAAATTATTGCCAGCACTAACTGAACTTGCTGAGCACGACCGAGATCTTAGGTGTATATTTTATAACTTATATTTAGCATAGTGACCTCAACGGTGTTTCTTCATGAATTTTAAAAGTATTAACTAAACTTAATTTAAACTGTTACAGCAACATTGTTGAAATTTTAATTTGACTTCACAGCTGCAGATTTGCCATTGTTGATGGGATATAAATTATTGGTGGCTTATATACATTGTATTTTAATATTTATTATTTACTATTAGGTAAATAAGACACTATTTTAGATTATATTAAAACTCAGCAATTAAGATGGTACGGACATGTCCAGCGAATGGAAGAGGATCGACTACCAAAATCTGTTTTGGAATGGAAACCTGAGGGAAGACGAAGCAGAGGAAGACCTAAAACCTCATGGAGTCAGGGAATATGTTTATATATGAAGGAGAAACATTTACAACCAAGAGATGATCTATCTATCTATTATTTACTGTTCTTGACTTCACACTGCAGATTGGCTATTGTTTCTGGAGTATATATTACATAAATTATATTTTGATATGTATTTAATATTGTTGACTTCTGATTGAAATTTTAAAACTCAGCAATTAAGATGGTACGGACATGTCCAGCGAATGGAAGAGGATCGACTACCAAAATCTGTTTTGGAATGGAAACCTGAGGGAAGACGAAGCAGAGGAAGACCTAAAACCTCATGGAGTCAGGGAATGTTTATATATGAAAGAGAAACATTTACAACCAGGAGATGATCTATCTATCTATTATTTACTGTTCTTGACTTCACACTGCAGATTGGCTATTGTTTCTGGAGTATATATTACATAAATTATATTTTGATATGTATTTAATATTGTTGACTTCTGATTGAAATTTTAAAAAGCTGTTCAAGAAGAAAAATATTTCTGTCCAATCTTTTAAAAACGCAGAGAAGAGTGGAGGAAAAGAAGCTGAAGCATAAAAAAAGTAGCAAATGTAGTAATCTCACGAAAATGTGCAAAAAAGTGCAAACATTTTGTTCATTTCGCTTCATTTCATCCCCCCAAATAAATATATTGAACTATTGGTATTGAAAAAGCTGTATGTTTGGAAATGTGTCGCACCTCAAAATACTTTCTCTACCTACAAGATACCGGTATGGTTTAAATTGTTTAACAATTTTATGAAAGTCCACCGCTGTGGTTTCAAGGTAGCGTGCTGCCTTGTCACGCAGCGGGCCCGGGTTAGATCCCCGGTCGGGACAAGTATCCCGAGTAAGGTTTTTTAGGAGCTTTACCTCACCTGTAAGATAAATGTCAAAAAACTGTAAAGCCCAAACGGTCCCCGAACACCATGTGGACATCATAATCATCAATTCCATATTCGCCTAATTAGCTTAAGTTTAGTTTAAGATCTCTCCTGGCGCATCATTCCCATCATCATCATCATCATCATCATCACCTCTCATATAATCGGGGCAGCGTAACCTCGCCTTCCAAGGCGTCCCAACCTCAGAAATGGGGTATATTAAACAGTAATACCAGGAGAGAATACCAGAATGTCGAAATGACAACCTGGTGGCAATGAATTTAGAAATAAAAATTATTATTATTATTATTATTATTATTATTATTATTACTATTATTAGGCACAGAAAGATGTGTAAACATTAAAAAATCTGTATATAAATAAAATTATTATTATTATTATTATCTGAGTGAGACTATAAGGGAGAAGTATGGAAGCTAGAGATTTGAGGGAAGAATATGCTTTAGACAGGAACCTCTGTCGACAAACTACTTTAGGTTGAAAAAGAAACACTGTATTGTGGAATATTCCTAAGAAAAAAGTATTATTATTATTATTATTATTATTATTATTATTATTATTATTATTATTATTATTATTATTATTATTATCTAAGACCGTTTGACATGTAAACACACCATTCGGGGCTCAATGTACTATTCGCTAACAATTGAATTTAAATTTATTTTTAAATCTTTTATTTCAGTTACTTTATTATATTGTTCCCTCATTGTTCTTGTAATGGCTACAGCTAACGATATCATAACGAGATTTAATCTTGATATTAAAGCATCTATAAATATCGTGGAATAAAAAAGCAATTATGAGATGGAGAAAATAATGGTTGAAATTGATGTAATGAAAGTTCATTGGAACATGAACCGTTGCACGACCTTTAATTGTGACTATAAAAACGTTCCACTCTGTTTATTTAAAAGTACGTTATTTCATAGCTCTGCTGTAAATTTGTTTCCATAAAAATGAGGGAATTTTAATATCAAGTAATGTACACAGCTCTAGTCAATCCAATATAATTTTTTTACATCTGATTTCCCGCAAACATCGTGTACCTTACTTGCATAGTCTTTTCCATTCACATGTTTGTTCATCTCTCCTTTGTAAAAAAAATCCTAAAGGTGCGAATCAACCAAAATAGTGTGTAGCACATTTGCTTACAAACATTTTGTGCTAAACTCCAGCTGTGCACTTGCTAAGCTTTTAATGCCTTTAGCCTCTATCTCCGCCGGCATAAATGTGTATAACTTTGTATGCGCACAGAGCAGACCCGGAAACCTGAAGCTGATCCTTGACTCTGAGAATCTGATTACGGCGACGGCGTTAGAGACCAAGTGCCAATGATGACGTCATTATAATAAATTATCAATCTCCCTTTGCAATAAAATCTTGGTCCGCTCATCTTTAACTTTCCTTACTTTCATTGCGACTGATATCATCTTGTATCTTTTTTTTGTTTCCACCTGCTTGTTTACATTATCCATAATATACAAAGCATGGGCGATTTCATCAACAGCACGACGCTTCAGTGAGTGCTTCGGAGCCTTAAATTCTTCCACTGGCTTTTGTTGAGGAGATTCTTGATCTTCATTTTCTGTGTGTTCCTGGATATCTGTGTTAGCTGAAATAAAATAAAATTTCCTTTTTGAGACGCTTAACACTTTAGAAGAATGGATGATGATTGAGAGTCAATTTGATAATCTTTGCAATTTCCCTCATTGCATTAAGTCTCTAGATGGCAAACATGTTGTTATTCAAGCCCCAAATATTACAGGAAGTGACTTTTTCAATTACAAAGGTGATTTCAGCATTGTACTTTTAGCACGGGTCGATAAAAGTAAAGTAAAGTAATCCCACTACATGCCTCAGGAGGCCCTTGGGGCAGTAGGAGGTTAAGGCTCCCACTATTTCTGGACAATTGGCACTTAATGTCAGCCGGGTTGTCAGCCCTGCATGACGGCCGCCTTTACCCCAGATCAAGCGTCTGGTACTCATTTCCGTTAGAGGCTGAGTCGACCCCAGGGCCATAGTGCCGCCAGAAGGTTTGGGTCAGTTTAAAAATCCTGACCCCACCGGGACTTGAACCCTCGACCTTCCGGCTTGTAGCTCAGTGCCTTAACCACTACGCTATGGCGTGCCTAGCATGGGTCGATGCAAATTATAAATTTACATAAGTAGATATCGGGTGCAATGGAAGAATATCGGATGGTGGTGTCTTGAAAAAATATTAGCTTACAAGCAAATTTTCAACAAGTTAAATTAAATTTGCCTCAAATTTATGCGTTACCCGGAAGGAACAAACCAATTCCATACCGGTATGTCATCATGGCAAATGATGCTTTTGCATTAGATATGAATTTAATGAAACCATATCCCGGTCAACATGCTAGAGGATCAAAAGATAGGATATTTAATTTTTGTTTTAGCAGAGCGAGACGTGCAGTAGAAAATGCTTTCGGGATTTTGTCCGCTGTATTCAGCGTACTCAGGAATACATGTTTCCGATTTGAAGAAAAAACTCAAATTCCACAAAAAAGGTGATACATAAATATAAAGGTATTAACATTAATAATGGTTCTAATAATTTAAGTAAAATATTGGTCTTGTACCAATTCCGTTAGCTCCAGAAAAAGGCGCAATTGATAACATTGATTTGTTGTTACTTGCAAAATTTTTAATGACACAAAAGTTGTCTTCACAACTTTATACTTCGCTTGGTAGTTTTGATACTGAGAATCTAAAGACGTATAGCACTATCGATGGAAGTTGGCGGCGCGAACTTACTACCGTTAACGCATGTCGGAAGAAGACTATCTGACGATGCGAAAGATATAAGAGAAGAATTTGCATATTCTTTCCAAACTGACATCGGAATGGGGCCATGGCAAGAAACATTGGCGTAAAAGCATATGACTAAACACGATTTAAAAATGAAAATATGAAACGTACTGTTGTGTCCGGACTTTGTTATACACTGATTGATATTGCTTCTACGGTTTTTTAAGGTTATGTTACGAATGTTGAACGAGTATGTTTATGTCATTGCACGTGCATGTGTTTTTGTTAAAAAACTAAATAAATGAATGAATGTTTTGTTAAATAAAATTGCCTTGTACAATATGTGTTTATTTACGTAGCTGTTCAGTTATTTCATCTTGTGAGTTAATGCTGGCGTTCGGTTCATCCCTTCAATAAAAGAAGTTCAAATGTGTGTAACCAAACCATTTTGGCTTATATAACCTACGTCTGAAATCCCAGAACCTGAAGATTTTGAATCGACAATTTTCTTCTTCTCTCTTCGGTATTGAGCTAAAATAGTTTTCCATTTTCTCATTACTTCGGTCGAGTCACAATTAAAAATTTGAGCCAGGTTTTTAGTTGCATCGTGTTTTTTTTATCTTTGTAGTGAATGTAAGTGGAATAACATAGTAGAGGATACGTTTATATAGCTTCAATAAATTTTATAATTTCATAATTCGTCCAATCCACATTTAATGTGCGCGTACAAATAAATGTTTTCGCTCTGGTAGCGGAAGCAAGACTGAGTCCGCGAACAACATGTTCGTACGCGTCGAGCCGAGTCCACTCCTTGCAGAAGTGCGAGTACAAAAATACGCAGCTGTGCGCGAACATTTATAGAAATGTTCGCGCACTTTTTGTCATTGTTTACTTGAATGAGTCCACCGCAATAAATATTTGTGCTGTACACTGTACAGTACAGTGCCGCACAGTTCAGAACACTATGGAGAATATTCTGATGCACTCGAAAATCCGAAAAAAATGCACGAATTTTCCGAAAAATGGCTTAAAAAATCGAAAATTTTGCACCTTTAGAATTGTATTTTCAAATACACATAATATTTTCTCCTCCCTTAACCCTTAAATTCAAAATGTATCCTATAAGATACATCAATTGGTTTCATTAATTTAATAATTTTTAATAAAAACGAAATTACTTATTTTTTTTTAGAATTTCACAATTTACATGATAATAAAGTTACGCACCATTTCGTTTTCACTGCGGTCCGCCACGTTTAAATAACTTCTTCTTCTTCTTCTTCTTCCTTCCAAGTATTAGGCCAAGGCCTGTTACGATCCTATAGAAAATTTTCCCTCCAGCGTTTCATAGGACGGCCCAGTGATCTTCGTCCTCTTGGTATATAATTATAAACAGCTTTGGAGATCCAATTTGAACTCATTCTTTCAAGATAGTGCTTCCAATTTAGTTGGTACTGTTTAATATATTCCAAAATTGGCGTAGTCTTCAATTCTTTTAAGATATCGGTGTTCCTTTTCCGATCCCATCTGGTGTAACCCGCTGTTCTGCGCATGAATCTCATTTCACAAGCCGTTATTCTGCTTTCATGTTGTCTTTTTAGTGTCCATGCTTCACTACCATAGGTCAACACTGGTCTAGCCAAAGTGTTATATAAACGTAATCTGGTGTTTTTTTGTACAAGGGATGGTTTCATAACTTGATTAATAATTCCTAAACTTTTATTATAACTAGTAATTTTTTCAGGGATATATTTTCCATCCCACATAGAGAGATAATATCCAAGGTATTTAAATTGATTAGATCTCTCTAAAATTTTATTCTGGAGACAGATTTTACTTCGTATGGGGTCCTACCCATGAAATGCCATAATTTTAGTTTTGTTAATTGATATAGAAATCTATATTAAATTTGGCACCTATTTTTTGTAAATTATAAATTGATCGTTGCAAATCATTTTCAGAAAGTGCCAGAAGCGCTAAATCGTCTGCAAAAACAATAGCATCGAGTTTGAGGTTCCTATTGATGGGTATATATCCTCGTTGTGTTTTCCTCCATTCATTTATTAATTTATTCATATATATAATGAAAAGCGCCGGTGAAAGTCCACATCCCTATCTTACTCCAGTGCTGATCTTTTTCCAAGAAGATAATTTGCTATCTTGTTTAACAGAGATTTCATTATCTTTATAGATGTTGAAGATATTAGTAATATATTGTTGTGGAACGTTATCATCAGCTAAAATTTGTAGTAATATATTTCTGTCTACTTTGTCAAAAGCCTTTATGAAGTCAACGAAGGCGATATGAGTTTCTATATTGAATTCCTTGTGCTTTTCTAATAGTAGTTTTAGAGTGAAGAATCCATCTGTACAAGATCTACCCTTTCTGAATCCATTCTGCTCTTCTACAATTATATTTTCATGAATGTTTCTCAATTTATTCTTAACTATATTAGCATAAATTTTATATCCAGAGTTCAACAAACTAATTCCACGATAGTTATCTTTGATTTGGCGACTTCCTTTTTTGAAGATTGGTATTACAATGGATTTGTTCCAGCTTTGTGGTGGTTCTTGTCCTTCCCATATTATATTAAGGAGAATAAGAAATCTGTCTAAAAATTTTTTAGTTGAAAATTTAAATAATTCTTGATTAATGTGGTCTTCTCCAGGAGCTTTGTTATTTTTTAATGATTTAACAACATCAGTTAATTCATCTATAGAAATTTGTTCCAAAGCAGTGTTATTAGAGATTGGTATTTGTAATAAATCATCCTTTTGTGTCCATAAATGATGAAAGTAGTTAAGCCAAGATTCTTTAGATATTTTTGGTTGAGGCCTAGTGATATCATTTTCCAAAAATGAGACAAATTGTTCCCAGCTTTGTCTATGTTTTTTGCGAACTTCAATTTTAGCTATGGCTCTCTTCCTATGATACTCTACTTTATCTTCATCTTTTATTGTAGACAGAAATTTTTTGTATGCTTCATGTTTATCATCAATTACTTTTTTGATGTTTTCATCCCATATCCGTAGTCCTTTTTTTCGATTCCATTTCGTTTTGATACCCAGGCTTTCATTTAAATAACTGATAAGATAAATAAGCGTTTTGCCAATGTACATATACTATAAAACATTGTAGGCCTATATACAATAAAATAGTGTTTTATGGGATCAAAATATAAGTTCTAAAACAAACATTTTGATACAATAATAGAGAGTACAATGACATACGGTGCAGAAACATGGGAATTAAAATCTAGAAAATAAATTAATTCAATTCTGCAAAAATGGATTTTTGGAGGCGTTCATCTGGAATTTGTAGAAGACATAAAATAAGATACTGCGTAATTAAACAATATATGACTGTTTATATTTCAATTGTGGATTTCATAAAAAATGATTAAAATGGTATGGTCATGTAAAAAGAATGACAGTAGACAGATTCCAAGAAGAATATTAGAATGGGTGCCACTTGGTAGAAGAAGACGGTCATAAATAATGTAAATTGTTTGGTGTTTTGATCAGCGTGAGGGAAAATGGATTGGACATTGGAATTGGAATGACAGAGAGATGTGGAGGAGAATGACACAGATTAATTGGGCCCAGAAGCATATATATATATATATATATATATATATATAAAACAAGTATTGTCACATATGGAGCTGAAGCACGGAATTCAACAAAAGCGTACAACACAAAACATGTCGATGGAAATGGATTTTTTGAGGAGACCAGCAAGACGTTCAAAGTTGGAAAAAAGTAAGAAACAAAGTCATAAGAAAAAAATGAATATTAAATATTCAATAGCAGATTTATAATATATAAGCAATGCAAGAAGAAAGGTTACCCAGAAAAAATATTGGAATGGTGCCTACCTGGAAGAAGATAGAAAGGAAGACCTCGAAACTGAGATAAGTCGTAACAAAGTAGGTGTACCGGAAGGTGTAGCTAGAATGGTTAAATAAGTTAATCATTTTGTAAAGCAAGTTAACAAGTTATTCTAAGAGAGAACCTCAAATCCAACTCAGCCTCCAATAATTCTAACAAAAATTACTAATAAGTTTAAGTATAAAGGTAAGAAAATAAATGAAGGGGTAGGAAAAATTAACCATCTTAATATGGAGCCCCCTAAAATAACTATGATTAATAACCCTATTATTATATTCCTATTCTCTTCCCCCATATAATAAAAGACTGTAAAATTAAAATCACCACAAAATAAACGAAGCGAATAACACACAGTTAACCCTGTAGAAAAATAAAATAAAAAAAACAAATATGTTTAAATATCTTAATGAAACCATTTCCAAAATTCTCATGGATTCAGGAAATAAGAACTGGAATGAGAAGAAAAGGACTAGATGTCATGGGGTCAATGGATAGGGACAAATGGAAATGAAAAATAAAACTTTATACACAGATATATGTGTAAATCCGTATTTAAATAAAATATGTAGATAAATATACATTTATATTCTTGTAAATTGAAACATTTATGGATAGTGAAACATACAAATATGTTTGAATGTTCTGATCAAGTTAAAATGGATTCTGTCGTTCAGCAAATACGATTTTTTTCCCCCAATAGTCACATATTGTCTGAATAACATGTGGTGAGCATTTTTTTCTCTTTATTTTCTAGAGAGCTTAGCGTAAGCGTGAATTTCAAATGCTATTCATCTCTGGGTTGACAGTTCTTTCAATTTTACGCTATCCATTTTATCACAAGATGCAATCATGCAGTCACATCACAATACAATCCTACTTTTATCCTTTCCTAAATGCACATTGTTCTCCAGCGGGCTGTGTGCTAACATAATATTGACAGGAAAAATCAGCACTTTTTTTAAACGTTTCGTGTAAAATTTAAACATTTGTCTTTTACAACTTTATTTACTAAGTTGTTTGCACTTTTACATGAAACACGTGTTGGATTTTAATATAAATCATTTTTACAATATAAAATGATCATCATCATCATCATCATCGTCTTCAAGGATTAGACCTGTTGGTCTCTTCCGACTCAAAATTGCTCACGTCATTTTATTAGAGGTCGACCTATATTCTTGTCTTCCTCGGATTATAATATAAAACAGTTCTTGTCATCCTGGTATTTGGTATTCTTAGGACATGGTCTCTCCAATTTATTTTCTATTAATGTTGTGATTGGTTCTATCTTCAATCCCTTTCTGATATCAGTACTTCTTTTGTGATCCAATTATGTATAGTAATAATAATAGCAATAATAATATATTATTTATTTACTTATTTATAAACTTATATAAAACATATTCCTGTGCCCAACGCTTTTTAAATTTATGAAAAAATCCTAACAATATTATTATTATTATTATTATTGTTATTATTATTATTATTATTATTATTACTATACTATGAAATGGTTCGATGAAGTGAAAAAGGGCTTAAATTGGCAGGAACTACTCAGCAAGATATCATAAACAAAGATATCTTTAGAATTAAGGTACACAAGTGACAGGTTGACCAAGAGGACAAACCCAAGAAAAAAAACTGGAACATGGACAGAAGAGAGAAAGAGAGCTCATAGAAAAAAAAAGGAAAATATGGACTCAAAGGAAACGCCTCCAAGTACTTTGTGTAGTTCTACATGGTCTCATTCGCAATAAAAAAAATAATAACTCACATTCTTTTTTTATTTCGGAATTTATCGACAATACAATGTTTTTTTTTTTTCCCCCGCCACCCTCAACAAATTTGCCTTCTCCAATTGTAGCGGTCCTGAACATCCTCATCTGTAAATTCCAGTTCACTCACATACTTCTCAAACCATCCATCCAACCGTCTTTATGTCTTCTCTATCTTCTTTTTCCATCTGTTTTCCACTCCAAGATCTTCTTAAGGATTCTATCAGATGTCATCCTCTTGATATTGTCCGTACCATCTTAATCGTCTCTCTTCAATTGTTTGTAATACGTTTCTTCCAACTTTCATAAATTTCCTAATTTCAACGTTTCTATTTTTTTAAATTCTGGACTTTCGCGATGATCTTCTCCAGGAATCCATCTCTGTTGCTAATGACTTGTTGGCTTGGCCCTTTTAATTGTCCATGCATCTGAGTCATAATAATAGTTTCTACAATGGAAATAATGCTAATAATAATAATAATAATAATAATAATAATAATAATAATAGTGACAATAATAATAATAAGTAACTTACTGGCACTATCGAACACGTAGGTTCATGGCCGTGCATTAATTTCCCCATACATCCCTATCATAAGCAAACATTTTCTAATTATTAATTAAATAAAAATAAAACGTAGTTTTATTTGATTTTCATATTTATAATTATTTCATATTTTCTAATTATCTCCTGTATAATTTAACTCTGAAATCATGTTTAATGTTATTCCCCCACCACATTATTGGCCTACCTACTGAGCGCTTACGCTATGGTTTTCCTACAAGGATTTTCCATGCCCCTTCTTCAATCCCCATAATTAAAAAAACAAATATATAATACATATATATATATGACATGATAAGAGAAATAAATGCTCGGAAGGGACTTGAACCCGAACCTCTGGGTTGAAATTCGGCACTGGCCAACTAAGGGAGACAACCCTGACAGAAAATACTGGCCCTGAAGGATAGTCGGAGGTTGGCACCCCTGTCCCGTAAAAATACCATCGTCACGAAAACAGTAGAAGCATAGTATGACGGACGGATCTTATAGGACAGGAATGTCTAGCATAAGCTTCTGTAGGCGGCTGTCAAGCCATTGATGATGATGATGAACATAATGGTTTCTTTTGTAATTACTTTATTTAATTCATCATGGACAGTTTCACGCCGGCAAACTCACAATAAGAAATTAACACCAGAGATGGAAGGTATTACTCCACCAAGTAGTCTGCGAAGGTGGAAAATATGTTAACTAACATGCTGTCTTTCTCTTACTCTTCCTTACTATGTTGCCACTTCCTGTCCTCTGTATATGTTCTTTGTCTGGCAGGTAGAGAGCTGACAAATCCTAAGGATTTTAATGATCCGTCCTTCTAGGCGGTCATTGGTAAAATGACTAATTTGACAACCCTGTTACTATTGGGTTATTTGTAGGAATGGGCTGTCCCTTCTCATTATATGTTGCCACTCGTGATTTATTGTGAGACTGCTAACGGAGAGACGACCGCTTGAGCGTTCCGTGCTTAAATGACTAATTTGACAACCATGTTAAGATCTTTCACACGTGTTTAGGGATTCTCCGCCCACACATGCAATTGAACTATTTCAGTACGTGATCGGATGTACAGCCTTCTCCTACATCCCTTCCATAGATTCAGTAGTTCGGCAACACTAGCGCTAAAACTCTTCCCCTCCGCCGGTGCGAAGTTAACTTGGTGGTATAATATTAGCGAAGCAATTGATTTTAGGAACAGTCTCTGGGAACACTAACTGAGTGTAATTGTAACATACTGTGTCAGGAAAGTGCTCGCCCATTGAAGAATAACGTATTGCACACCCTACACAAAGAGATATCTTGAAGCCTGAGGGGGTGAGTGAACTCATGAATTTTTCTGCCTGCATTGCTTTCGTCATCGGAGTAACACTATGCGGCAATACGCCACAAGAACACTGTCCTTAAACGGGAGATTCGGGCCACATTGTGACGTGATACACATTTATTTTTCTTCTTAACACTGTATAAAAATAAATTACCGTAATCTAAAATGATAATAGTATATTACGATGCGAGGTTGGGAAGTAGTTTTTACAAAAGTGAGGAAAATGTTTAAAAACCGAGCGAAAGCCAGGTTTTTAATTTCCGAGATTTTGTAAAACACTTCGCAACCGTGCGTTGTACATTATTTTTTGCGCGATGGTGTTTTCAAAATTATAAATACTAGTAAATAATATCTTTGTTGGAAATATTTGCGTTCATTATAAATAACTGACTAACGTTAACAGTGTGAGCAATGTTTATTACTTGAAATTACAGAAGACCGTGATACCAGTACGTATTTATAGTTTTATATTGTTTCAAATAATGGTAAGTTCGTTAAAAATGTAGTGATTTGTTTCGTATAATGTACACCGCGTCCCATTCAAATCTCCCACATTTTAATTAATCATAACTCCCAAAGTATGCGGAATTATGAAATAAGGTTGGTATTAAAGGAAAGAGAAACTCAAATAATTTTTGTTTTCATTGTTGCAGTTAATTCATCTGTCGCATGTTGGACAATAATGACATAAAACAAAATGACGACTCCTCAGCAACGAGCACTTACTGTTTTCTGGTATGCAGAGACGAGGTCAATAATTACAGGGCAAAGAAATTACCGGAGAGAATATGGAGGAAATATACCTGATAGGAAGACCATTAAGACATGGCTTGTGAAGTTCCTGGCGACTGAAAGCGTTAAAAAAGAATCAGGAGGTATTCATACACGTGTTTCAGAAGAACAGATTGAAGAAATTAGAGCAGGATTTCAGAGGAGTTCATAAAAATCAATTCGCCAAGCTTCCCGGCAGTTCAATGTGCCAAGATCAACTGTGCATCGAGTGCTTCATAAGCGGCTTCTTTTGTGTCCCTACAAGGTGCAAATTGTTCAACAAATAAAGCCGGATGACAGTCCACGATGACATGCATTCGCTATTGAAATACTGGATCGCATTGACAAGGACCCTCAATTTCTTGGAAAAGTCTTATTTTCTGACAAGCCAAAGTTCAATTTATCAGGATATGTTAATCGGCACAATGAAATGATCTGGGGTACGCAAAATCCACACGTCTACCGTGAACACATACGGTATAGCCCAAAAGTAAACGTTTGGTGCGCCTGATGAAGAACAGGATTATAGGTCCTTTTTTCTTCCATGAGAAGTCAATAACTGGCCCAAGTAGCTGATCTGCAACCCCAAGTAATCTTTCAGCAAGATGGAGCCCCACCACATTGGAGCCTGGATGTTCGGAATTCACTCAAAGAATCCTTCCCAGATAGGTGAATTGGACGCGGCGGACCAATTTGCTAGCCACCGCGTTCGCCAGACATCACTCCACTAGACTTCTTCCTCTGGGGGTATGTAAAAGACCGTGTGTTTGGGACTCCAGTACAAGATCTTCATGATTTACGAACCCGTATCCTTGACACAATTGCAACAGTACCAATGGGCATGTTGGAGAGAACGTGGTACGAAATTTAATACAGACTTGATATTGTCCGTGCTACTAATGGTGCATATATAGAGGTGTTTTAGTGTGTGGCGATGTGTGGCAATGAAAATTCTTTGAGTTTCTGTTTCGTTTAATACCGGCCTCATTTAATAATTCCGCATACTTCGTTAGTTATGATTAATTAAAATGTGGGAGGGACACCCTGTATATTAACACTACCTTTTCGATATTTTTTTTTGTATTTACATTGTACGTAGTACACATAGAGGGCAGTGGTTTTACTTCCCACACGTGGTTTGTAATATATAATATTACAGTAGAGTAATTTAGATTGACAATCCCAAAATGTAGGAAGTTGAACTTTCAATCATGGTCGCCATTGCTGTAAGTACGACAAAACACACTATCGCGCAAAAATATAGATCACATACACTAGACAATCTGCAAGAGCATTTTAAATAATATCAATAAATTAATTAATTATAAGAGGAGCATTTGTCTCTGTGCCCTTAAGGACTGGCCGCAGCACCTGCTACCTTCAAGTATTCTTAATTGAAAATTAAGGTATTGGGCGATAGCTTTGGTTCCAATGCCATTAGAACCACTATTGTGGCAGTGCAGATTCTCCAGCTCTACTGTTAAACATTGCGTGCCGAAACCTACCTTCAAATTTCTCCTAGAGAGGCGTAGTGATGTACCAAGGCCGTGTCCAAAAATATATCCTGCTTTTAACTCCGATTCCGATTGAGGGTCTTTCCACTTTTCAGCGGTTGCCCTTTTACCAGCCGGCTGCTGGCCCTTCACATCCACATGTGTCAATCACAGAGGTAGATGATCAACAGCCAGTGTAGGGGTGACATGTGGTTAGCATATCGAGTCCCCCAGCCGTTATAGCTGGTTCCTCAACCTGGAGCCGCTACTTATTGTAGCTACCCAATTGCCTCACGATGCTGGGTGGGCACCGGTCCCATACTGGCCGAAATACCATGAGAAAATTTCTTCCCCCATGGAGACTCGAACCAGCGCAAGTCCCTTAGCTCTGCGCCAAGGCTTCCTACCTTAACCGCTCGGCTACAGCGCGGGACCTTTTAACTCCAAGGTACTAAAATCCAGCGCCAAAGCTCTCATTTAAACTATACTTCCTGACTTGGTAGATTGCATAACCCTCACTACCTACCGCCAAAACCACGTCATACCTCACTCCACCCCGTTCTTATTAAAGCAGGGATGCCCATCTGCTCAGTACATTGAGTTGCTATTGCAGGATTCTGGCTTCGATTTATGTGCCTTACAGTTAAAAATGACAAATTGTTTTTAGGACCCGGAGTTGGTACATCACAGAGCTTATCTGAGGGAAATGTTAAGATAGCTCTTGGCATGCAATGGTGACGGTTGTCTTGTGAGTTTCAAATGCCTCTCAAGATAGGAAACAAACCTCCGTAGATTAAAAAAAAATGTAAATGTAAGTAAGACGTCAAATGTTAGAAGCACGGTGGCGTGAGGTTAAAACTGTAATTGGATTTCTTTAGGGAGACGTACAGTGCATGGAACATGGTAGTATGTTTTTATTTAATTTTCTTATAGCTATAAACAGGTTAGCAAACTTTGCTAATTTTCCAAATGACCTCCTAAATTGTGTTATCTACGAAATACGTAGTTTGCTGGATTTGAGATGCATGCCTTTGCAGTTAATAAGATTTTAACACATTGAATCGCTGCTCCAAGATTTCTCATCTAACATTAGTGCAAATTGCTAACAAAATTATATTTTATTTCTAAATTAATTTAAATAGACTTTAATATTAAGTTTAATTGAAAATGCAGAACTCTCCATGTTTAATCCACTTTCACTATTCAACCGGTGGATTCACGGCCTCGCGCAGATAAACTCTCTATACATCCTTATCCTGAGATACGGTTTTCCAATGATCCCTGTATAATTTATTTGTCTCAAATCATGGTTAATGTTATTCTCCCACTTCAATCTTGGCTTCCCTACTGGGCGCTTTGACTTTAGTTTTCCTACAAGGAAATTTCATGCCTCTTTCATTCCCCATTCGTGTCACATGTCCTGCCCAACGCAGTTTCAAAGACTTAGCTGTTCTTATTACATCTGGTTTCCCATAAATATCATGTAGATTTATGTTATGATCTTCCCCATTCGCCTGTCTGTTCATCTCATTTTGGTTCAAAAAATTTCCTAAGAATTTTATTCTCAAATACTCGTAATATTTTCTCCTCCCTTAAAGTAAGAGTCCATGTTCTCTCAGACTCAACTTTAAGGAAGAGAAAATATTACAGCCTGTGACACTTCATTTTTGTTAGTACACAGGGGTCCCATAGAGATTACGTAGCTAGAAGCTTTTTAGTTTTCTACATTCACCTAATTGTTCGTCTCTTTTGGACTAATTTTTTTTCCTAAGAAATGATTGTATTCTTTTCTATACACACACACTTTAACTAACTAACTAACTCACTGGCTCTATCAACACCGTAGATTCATGGCCGCGCGGACAGAAGCTCTCCATATGTCTCTATTATGAGTTAATGTTTTCCAATCATCCCCTTATAATATACTTCCCTCAAATCATGGATAATGTTATTCTCCCGCCTCATTCTTGGTCTACCAACTGGGCGTTTTCCCTCTGGTTTTCTTACAAGAAGCTTCTATACACCTCTTTCATTCCCCATACGTGCCACTTACCCTGCCCAACGCAGTCTACTACACTTAACTGTTATTATATCTGGCTTCCTATACATATAATGTAGCTCACAATTATGTAGTTTTCTTCATTCACCTGCCTCTTCATCTCTTTTTGACCCAAAAAGTCCTAAGAACTTCATTCTCAAATACTCGTAATATTCGTTCCTCCCTTAAAGTAAGAGTCCATGTTTCGCATCCATGTAATATAACTGGCAGAATAACATTTTTATATATTTTCAGTTTAACATTTTTTGAATGGAGTTGGGACGACGCATTTCCAGAAATGAGACTTTGTTTAATTTCTTTGTGCACCTCATTCCTATTTATAATTGTTGTTCCTACATACTTGAAATCAGCCACTTCTTCAAAATTTCCACTATTTGTCATTAGTTGTCCATTTCCATTATATACCGCATTTCTATGTGTGAACATATATTTAGTTTTATTGATGTTTATTTCCAGTCCTAAATTCTTCTAATTGAACTGGTTCCAGTCATTGACACCTGATTGTTTTGACACAGTCCATTGATTTTAATTTCAATTGTCTTACGTAGAAGCCTACTCAATAGAGTGTGCTCTACACAACCATACATACCTACAAATCAATATTAGTCAACCGTTCCCGTTAGTCAATAAAAAAAAGTATTTAACTTGTTTCTGAAATATGTTATAGATTGGCAGTCACTGACATAGTGAGGGAGAGAATTCCATGTTCTAGAAAGAGAAACGGTAATATATTGAGTAACTATCAGTATAATGAGGTGGGATATGAAGGACAATGTGCTGACGGAATCGGGTGCCTAATTTATGTGCATCAGAGTGTCTTCATATTTAATCATGAAACCAAAAAATATTAATTCTAGGATTAATCTTTATGGAAATTTTTACATATACCGTCTTCCAAAATACTATAATTGTTTCAAATCAGTATGTTCTTTTTTAAATCTGAAGTTAGAACAGTTAAGAGTTATGACTTTTTTTAAATAGAATAAAGCTAGACGAGGAAGGGAGCTGGGAATGTACTTCGCATCTACATACTTTTTCCATTTCCTCTTTACATTTTCTGAATGAGGTCGCTCGAGTTTCTCGACCGTGCATAAAACTGTTTCAAACTTTGTTTTCAAATTCTAATTTGCACCTAACTTCGCTTCAGTGGTCTGTACCAGAATTCCACGTCTGTGTCAATCCATCTCCGGTAACACGTCCTTACACTTCCGTCAGTACGTCCATTAGAAATGTAAATACTGATCTCAAAATTAATTTAGCTTATACATATGAGTACCTTGATTCCAAAAACTGATCTTTTTCTTCTTCTTCGTCACGGTTTAGGCTTATTTACTAGTCTGTTCCGGTTCCAAATTGCTGCTGTTTTTCTTTGGTGTTCCCTAACTTCTTCTTTCTCGTGGTGAATAGTTGTATGCTACTTTTGGTAGCCTATTCTATTCTCAGTCATCCTTGCTAAGTGTTCTTTCCAGTTTGTTCTGTATTTCAATATTGTCGTGTTTAATTCCTCTACTTTTAGTTGTTGTCTTATTTCTGTGTTGTGTTTTTTGTTTGTTCTTTGATATCCTGCTATTGGTCTGAGGAATTTCATTTTAGCAGCTTGTATTCTGGCAGATTGTTGTGTTGTCACTGTCCATGTTTCGGATCCATAAGTAATAACAGGAACTGCCATTGTCTTGTATAATTTCATTATAGAGTCTTTCCTGGCTTTACTTTTCAACGTTATTTTTAGTGTTCCTGCAAAAACTGATATTTTTCAAAATAGTCAACTTTTCATTAAGAAAGTGGATCTGGATATAATCATCATTATCATCATCATCACCTTAAAAAAAAGTGTATGACCCAAAGCCTATTACGGTTTCAGTAAACTATCGTCGGTCCATCATTTTCTAGGACGTCCCAAAGATCTCTTCCCTTGAGGACGGTATTGAAGCACGACTTTTGGAAGTCTATTATGATTCATTCGTTGCACATGAAGTTTTCACTGTAACTAGTATATATTTACAAATAATGAGATTGGTTGTAATTTAAGTGCTTGCATGACATCTTCATTTATTTTGCGGTCCTTGCGAGTATATCCTAGTGTTGCTCTCATTTCAGTAGCTGTTATTCTGCTGATATCAGTACTACTCACGGTCCTTAACTTAGTACAAGTCTAGATAAGGTTTTATATAACCGTATTCTTGTGTGTCGCTGTACTAGGTATGGCTTCATTATTTTCTTAATTTTTCGAGAGTTTCTCCAATTTAACTAAATGAATATATATTCCGTTAACCAAAATGAACCATAAATTCTACTTTCTGAGAAATTCGCTTAGATTACACAGTTCATGCGTGTCGGACTTTTTAAAAATGATAGTATTCCTTCCGTGGTATTTTTACCTTGCCATCCTGGAGTGGGTTGCATGCTTAAATGATCCCGAAAGCTAAGCCGGCGGTAGCATTGCTGCCAAAAGGGTTACCCATGCCGGACAGGGGGATGACGATAAGCCAGACGAAAAAAAGTGAAAGTACCTTGGTTGAAAGAGTGGCGGTCTTTCACCGTAAAAATAGAACCGTCAAGAAACGCGGACATGGGTTCCACTAGGGTAAAATTTTTCACAGGTAAAATAGTTCCCCATTCGGTACTCCGGGCAGGGACTACTTCAGGGAATACGGAATACATGCCAAAGGCTACATAACAGTGAACTGCATGGTCTTTATAAGAAACCAGATATAATAAGAACAGTTATGTCTCGTAGACTGAGATGGGGAGGACATGTGGCACGAGTGGGGAATGAAAGTGTTTCATGGAAGCAGCTTGTAGGAGAACCAGAGGGAAAACGCCCAGTTGGTAGACCAAGAATGAGATGGGGGAATAATATTAACATTTGTTAGGAGGGAAGTAGATTATACAGGGGATGATTGGAAAAGACCAACTCAGGGTAGGGACGTATGGAGAGCTTATGTTCCCGCGGCCATGAACCTACGGTTTCGATAGTGTCATTCAGTTAGTTAGGCCTATATATTATTATTATTATTATTATTATTATTATTATCATTATTGTTATTATCATTATTATTATTATTATTATTATTATGAATGCAGAAAGAAGTATAATGGATGAGATTGAACATAGAAGACTAATGTGGTATGGAAACGTAAGAAGAAGGCAGTATGGAAGATTATGTACCAAAGGCATCCATACAAAGAAAATTGAGAGAAGCAGCAGGAATAGAAGGCCAAGACCACCTGGAAGAATAACATTCAAGATTCAATGAGGAAATTAGGTATAATAGTTCAAGGCACAGAAGATAGAATACGATGGAGAACTTAAATTAATGGAAATATATTAATGTGTTTTACAAACTGATAAATCTATATGTTCGTAGTCATTTATGAATTTTGTAAAGCTCATTTTAGTTATTAAAATTGGTTGGAAAAAAACCTGAAGGATGAGGAAAATGATTGGTATCAAATGTACAAGGTTGTTGACACTTGGAACGTGCGAGTTTGATGAAGGAAGGGAACGTGTAATATATTTATCTGGTGCCTGAAACTCAGCAATTTAGTTTCACATTAGAATCAGGTCCAGAGGGAACTCGTTTATAACTTGCCTTCAAGTTTGAGGCCAGAGGCAGGTAATTTTGTTGGCATTTAGTTAAACGGTAGCGCAACCATTCTGCAGCCGGTAAATAATTCACTGCTTCAAGTATAGGAACCGTGTGCTAACAATCACGAAAACCAATATATTCCCTTATTGAATTTACATAGCTAAACTATAGCATTACGCACCAGTGACTTCAACTTAGAAACAGTAACTTACTGCTTTCAAGCAAATTGTCTTCTCCTCGTTTAAAAATTTCGATTGCCCCATGGCGCAGTTGTTAAAACTAGCCCTTCATCTCTGGGAGCTGAGTTCACTTCTCGTTTATTACACCGAGCGCAAAGTCACTAAAATACTATGAAATATCTCAGGGGAAGAGGTCACAAACATTGCCAATTACAAGTACGGCACAAAAGTGAACATCTAAATTTCGAGATAATTTTGGTTTTAAATTCATGGTTAATGTTATTCTTTCACATAATTCTTCGCCTAGCTACTGGGCGGTTTCCTTGTGGTTTTCCCAGAACATGTTTTCTCTTTCATTCCTCATTACTATCACATTGTCTTGCCCATTGCAGACTACAAGACTTGACTATTTTTTTGCGCGATAGTGCGTTTTGTCGTACTTACCAGCAATGACGACCACTATTGAAAGTTCAACTTCCTAAATAACTAAACTCTAATATTACATATACACCTACGTGCGGGAAGTAAAACCACTGCCCTCTATGTATACTACGTACAATGTATACACAGAAAATATCCATTAATATAGAATAGATAGAATAGAATATATTTATTTAGCCTGGTGGAGTTAAGGCCATTTGGCCTTCTCTTTCACTCGCCAGGACAAACATATGTTACATATAAATACAAAATATTTCAATACTAATCATACTAAACAATTAATTATCTGTCAAATTGAATAATAATGAAAATAATGTCTAATAAAGCAATAAAATTAAATACAATTAAAATTAAATTAATGATTACGAAACAAATCACTGCATTTTAAATGAACTGAACTTTATTTGAAACAATATAAAACGATAAATACGTACTTGCGGCCATGTTATCAATAATTGTTCTCAAGGCCTCCTGTTGTTTCAACTAATAAACATTGTCCACACTGTTAATGTTAGTCAGTTGTTTATAATGAACGCCAATATTTCCAACAAAGATATTATTTTACTATTATTTATTATTTTGAAAACACCATCGCGCAAAAAATAATGTACAACGCACGTTTGCGAAGTGTTTTACAGAATCTCGGAAATTAAAAACCTCGCTATCGCTCGGTTTTAAACATTTTTCCTCGATTCTGTAAAAACCATTTCCAACCTTGCATCGTAATATACTATTAATACTTCTGGTTTCCCATAAAGATTATGTAGCTCACATTCGATTATCATTATACAATTATTATTGTTATTATTATTATTTATTTATTGCAAATGAGCTCATTTATGACTGTTTCCTTTTACTCCACATGTCCCTCATATTTTGACTATGGGCTTTCTTTCTCTCTTCTGTCCATGATGTTCCCGTTTACTTCTTGAGTTTGTCCTGTTGGTCAACCTGCCACTTGCGCACCTTAATTCTAAATATATATCTGTTTATTATATCTATTTTTGAGTAATTCCTACCAATTCTAAGTCCTCTTTTTACTTCACCAATCCATTTTATGGCATCCACTTGTGATTTACTTCTATTTTCGTAGAATTCTAATATTTGTTTTGAAAATCTATTTGAGTTCATTCGTTTCATATGTCTATTGAATTTTAACCTTCGTTTTCTAAAACCACTATGATTGTCTGAATATAATTTTATTTCCTTTCTTACTTTTGAGTCTATATGCTTCACCTATGATTTGAGGACCAAACATTTTTCTTATAATTTTGCATTCATTTTCAATATATTTCCGATATTCTTTTTTCTGTTCAAAATTAATATCTCTGCTCCACAGAGATACTCTGACTTAGTTACAGTGTTTTAATTTTGTATGTAAAGATAGGCATTTCTTATTATAGATGTTGTAAATAAACCAAAATCCTGTTTCCATTTTTTGGCATCTACTTTTCTTGGCTTTAGTTTCGATTCCATTTTCATCAATTATTTCACCAAGATATTTAAATTGTGAAACTCGTTTAATTTGTCCACATTTGGTTTCCAGGAATATTATTATTTTTATTATTATATATATTTCCGGTTTTACCAATGTTAACACATTTTTTCTGGAATCAATTATTTGTCTTGAATTTCGTTTTATAATTTTCCTCCATTCGTCTCTATTATAACACAGTTCTTCCTCTACTTCCCAGTCCTTCAAAGTTTTTTCTAATCCCTTGGATCCACGTGAGATTTGATCTTTCTTTCCTTTTCGTTCCTGATAGTGTCCATTAATTATTATTATTATTATTATTATTATTATTATTATTATCACTATTATGAAAACATAAATATATTTATTTATTCATTTTAATGCAGTGGCGTTTGACAATTGTCATTAGCCTACAATGACTAGAGGAAACAAACAATAAGAACAAAGCAATCATAGTTTCATCATCTTTTCCCTGGCCTCCCAGTATCTGTTCACGAAATTGCGGTTATTAAATATCATAATGGAAATGGACTGGTAATGACAAATGTGGGGAATTTTTGAAGAAATGGCTAAATTCAATTTTCTAGGAACAATAAGTACAAACATGAATTAAATATAGGCTGAATTCTTAAAATACATTTTATTATGCATTAGAGGTACATTTTTCGTCCCAACTGCTCTAAAAAACATTAAACTGGATATATAAAAAACTGTTATTCTCCCAAATATATTATATGGATGCGAAAAGTTTACTCTTACATTTAAGGGAGGATAAAATATTAAGTGTATTTAAGAATAAAGTTCTTAGGAAAATGTTTAGACCTAAGAGAGATCCTTAGACAGGCGAATGGAGAAGACTACATAACAGCAAGCGACATGATCTTTATAGGAAACCAGATGTAATAAGAACAGTTAAGTCTTGTAGACTGCGATGGGCAGGACATGTGGCACGAATGGAGAATGAAAGAGGAGCATGGAAGCTTCTTGTAGGAAAACCAGAGGGAAAATGTCCAGTTGGTGTAACAAGAATTAGTGGGAGAATAACATTAACCATGATTTGATAGAAATAAAATATACAGGGGATGATTGGAAAATATTAGCTCATGAAAGGAATGCACGGAGAGCTTACGTGTGTGCGGTAATGAACCTCGGGTTCAAAATTGTCTGTGAGTTACTTAGTTAATGAAGACGTGTTGAAATGGTCGGAAGACATTTAAAACATGTGCGTATATTCATGTTTCTATTTTCATTATTCTTTTGTACCGAAAGTGCTATTTCGGTACGAAACATATGTGCTGTTATCCTCCCTCTACAGTGAGATTAATGAACTATGCCAATTTCCTTTCTCTTTGTGTTTAATCCCACTCTCCTTCCTTCCCCTCCCTTTGCTCTGTTTGTAGTGCGCAACTTCTCCCTCTACCTCGGAACTCTCAAATAGGCCAAACACGTGGTGAACTGTATTATTCGATCATAGATTTTCTTTCGAACAGTCGGTTACCGCCTGGAGGACGCGAGCTCCAGGAGAGCCGCGTGTTTTGAGTTTGGTCCGGCAAGCCAGGGTAGGGTACCCTAGGCAGGACTAAAAGATATGCATGAGTGTTTGAATGTGTAAAGATTGTTACTTTTGTTATTATTATTATAGTTTCTCTTTAACATTAGAATTATCAAATTTTGTTTATATTTAAGATATTTTCACTTTTCAACTTCAGCCGTACAATTGATATATTAAATCTCATTTTAAGTAAACGAGAATGTTTAATTATTGTATTTGTTAGCGATGCTACAGCTGTCTTGCATAATTCCTGTTTACGAGCTTTCTCAAGGTTATATGAGCTCCCCTTTTCCGTCTAGCTTTCATGGTTGAAAATAATATTCTGAGTTTAACAACGTATCATAAATTACTACAGTGTGTTTCAGGAATTATTATTAATTAATATATGTTTATGAATCTATATAGGTAAGATGAATCAATTTTTGCCTCTGATGGGCCCGGGCAAACAATAATAAATAGCACTGATAATTATGAACTGGATGCTACTATGAGTGTAATAAAACATATGAGTAAATCCTCTAAACACGGCGCAAAATGGTAGCACATCTAAACACGGCACACTTTTAATTCTATTTTTCTAAAAAAAATGCGTAATTCATTTACAAGGGAGATGATACTGTGGATATAATGGTTTTTGAAAATTGAATTGTGGAACATAGCCTACATCGCACAGTCAATCAGTATTACAATTAGATTGTGAACTGCATTGAGCTCTTGCGTTGGAATGGCATAAACACAGCAATAGCACACATTCTATTTGCATACAACAGATATTGTACATCTTAATTCTCCAACAACACACGCCCTCATTTTCCTAATATCAGTTGTCAATAATTCACTGATCACTTGCCGGTCATAACTTGACAAGTGGATTCTATTGTTGCAGAGGAATCATAAGTAATTCTACAAAGGCATTCGATAACTGCTATAACATCACAATAGTTACAGTAAAACTTGCTTAATCCGGAACGTGAATAATATGTCCAATATGAACAAATTTATTTGTCCCGGCAAAATAATAGTAATTTTAGGTGTATTTATTTTGTATAAAACGGAATCTGTCCAACGCGGAAACGGAAGGACATTTCTACACAATTCACGAAAAAAGAATTATAAGACGGAGAGATAGAGAGAGAAATAAATTAGTTTAAACTTCATTGAATTACCGTTAGACGATTTAACAAGAACTGATGATTCCTGCTGCCCCGCTGGGTGAAGTAGAGTTTCTACCTGTATCAGGAATTTTCTTTCGGCCTCACTGCTCACCCGTTATGGGAAATTCAGGTTCGTTTAACAAATATTGGATGTGTGGCATCTATCTTACAAATAACCAGTAAAGTAAAGTAAAGTGATCCTTCTACTGGCCTCAGGATGCCCTTCGGGTAGTAGGAGGTTAAGGCTCCCACTTTTTCTAGACAATCGGCACATGATGTCAGCCGGGTTGTCAACCCTGCGCGACGGCCGCCTTTACCCCCAGAACAAGCGTCTGGTACTCATTTCCGTTAGAGGCTGGTCCCATGCGATTCCGCTTTGAACAAGTTTTACTGTATATCATAATGCGAGGTTGGGAAGTGGTTTTTACAGAATTTCGGAAATTAAAAACCTCGGTATCGCTCAGTTTTTAAACATTTTCCTCAATTCTGTAAAATACTTCACAAACGTGCGTTATACATTATTTTTTGCGAGATGGTGTTTTCAAAATAATAAATAATAGTAAAATAATAACATCTTTGTTGGAAATATTTGCGTTCATTATAAACAATTGACTAGCGTTAACAGCGTGGGCAATGTTTATCAGTTGAAACAACAGGAGGCCGTCAGACCAATTTAGTAATAAAATGAGGGCAAGTACGTATTTATTGTTTTATATTGTATCAAATAAAATTCAGTTCATTTAAAATGCAGTGACTTGTTTCGTAAAAGTATATTAACACTACATTTTGAATATTTTTCGTACATACATTGTATGTAGTACACATAGTGGTTTTACTTCCTACAAGCGTTTTGTAATATTAATATTACAGTATAGTTATCTTATTACAGTATAGTTATTTAGGTTGGCAACCCCGAAATGTAGGAAGTTGAACTTTCAATCATGGTCACCATTGTTGTAAGTACGACAAAGTTCACAATCGCGCAAAAAATATATATGCTATTTTTTACATTACGAACATCATGTATAGTCTCTTGTCAAGCCACCTGTATGTTGCAAAATTCTTACAGACGTCTTACTCCATCTGCAGCACCATTTCTGGATACCTCTCTCATATGATCGATCTAGAGCTTTCTGAATATCAACTCTTGATTGAAATCCAGTGCTTCATAAAAGTTCTTTGATATTTGAAAATAAGTTAAATCACAAGGGCTCCTAAGTTCTAAAATAATAAACTGAAAATAATAACAAATCTATTCTCAGTATTTGACCCTTCGACAAGAGTTTATAATCTCTCACTAAACTGGGACTGGTGAATTTGGTTGATGTTCGAATACTTCCTAATGTCATCTTCTAAACAAATTCTACTGAACATCTTTTTAGGTCGGTATTACTTACTAAACGTGAGAAACAGTAAATGTGTTTACAAAATACTGCTATTTCGAGACTTTGATTATAACATATTTATACAATAATGACTGTTCAACAACACACTACGTACAAGAATACAATGGTCACCATAGATCGCTAATTTCAATCAGTATTGCCATTAATTATTGAATGTCTAGAACATCTACTGTATAATAACGTAACAGCCCAATGTTCGTCCATAGTCTCTCCTCTGTTAGGAGTTACTAGACCAACTAACTTAGTTGCGCTTAATTCCATACAGATGTCATGAATGGTATGCGGTCAACATACCGACGTAATGAGACATCTAGTAGGCAACTACTGTATTACTTGGATCAAGAAGGTCGGTAAATTTTGCACAGATTATTTTTTATACAGGCTTGCGGTTATTTTAACAGCCTGAATCTTCATATTCGGGATCTACAACTCAAAGTCCCTCCCGGAGGACTTACTCCTTGGATCTTTCCATCCTAAAAAAATACCAATGACCCCCGGCCGCGTTTGAACCCACGACGCCCGGAATATTACCGCTAGTTCATCGCTGCCACTAAACAATATTTTAATTCTAACTAACTGCTACTATCGAACCCATAGGTTCATCACCGCGCGCATACAATCTCCAACTCCCAACGCGACAGGCCTAAAAGGCCCTTTACCTACCAGCGCCTGCTGGCCCCACATCCACATGTGTTAATCGCATAGGTAGACGATAATCCAACCAATGTAGGAGTCACATGTGATCAGCATTTCGGGTCCCCCAGCCGTTATAGCTGGTCTTATCAACCCGGAGTTGCTACTTATTGTAGCTACCCAAATGCCTCACAATGCTGGGTGCCGGTCCTATACTGGCCGAAATTCCATGAGAAAATTTCTTCCCCTGTGCTGTGCCGTAGCTTTGCCCCAAGGCGTCTTGCCTTAACCACTCGACTACGGCGCGGGACCGCGCTGATATAAGCTCTAAATAAAAACCTTTCATGAGGAAATATATTCCATTCAACCCTATAGCTCTGTCAAATCATGATTAATGATATTCCCCACCTCATTCTTGACCTACCTATCGGGGGCTTTCCTTCTGGTTTCCTACAGGGAATTTCCAAGCTCCTTTTTCATTCCACATTCGTGCCACATGCCCTGCCCATCGCAGTTTACGAGACTTAACTGTTCTTATTATATCAGGTTTGTTATAAATATAATGTAGAACACTGTTATTTCGTCTTCTACATTCGCCTGTCTTTAATTGTAATTACCTGCCATTATTACAATGTTTTTGTTAATTAAGGATTTTTTACGCTTTAATAGGTAATAACTGACGGTTATGCATGATTTTGTTTTCACTGTGGTCCGACACTTTTAAACAAGCTAGTATAAGAAATTGGGTTTCTCCAATTCAACAAAAATAGCCTATATATTCCGAAAACCAATAAAATAGGATAATAAAATCAACTTACTCAGAAATTCGAATCTCATGGAATTTCGGCCAGTATGGAACCGGTGCCCACCCAGAATCGTGAGGAATTTGGGTAGCTACAATAAGAAGCGCTCCAGGTTGAGAAAATCTACTATACCAGCTGAGGAACCTAAACGCTGAACACATGTCACCCCTATACTGTTATTATTACGTGTGGATATGAAGTCAGCAGCCAGCTGGTAGACCAGGACCCTTAACACTATGGTACTTAGTTCAGTAATATCAAAGGAATAAAAATCAGCCTTAAAGTATTTTATATAACGCCTGTCAATCGGCTTGACGCTGTAAAACGTTCCCTTGAGAGAAATGCAGAATACTTTTTTTTTATGAAACTTGAATTAATTGACAATCCTGCCTTAAAGATACAAGTAATTTGCGGTAACCAACTCCACACTCTGCCTTTTGACTTCCTTCCTCGCCCTTGCAATGTATCTGTTATACAAAACCACATCACAAACTTGCCTGCCGGCATATCACGTTACAACTCAAATATTAGAAAGTTCACTTCAATTAAACAAAATGTCCGTCACGCAGAAACTCCGTAAAATAAACGTAGTCCTCAGCAAATCCAATTAATAATCCGATTTTGCTAGTTAAGGAATATAGATTTCTTATGTTAACCATTAAATTGGATAAACTCGATTTCTGAAGCCAGCTTATCTAAAAGTATTTGACTGTAGTGAAAACGAACAAAAAATAGCCATAAGTTAATACTTTTTGCATATTGTATAATTTGACACAAATACTGAATGGTGAAAATTTTGAAAAAAAGTAAAGGCAAAAAAAATGCATTTTTTGTGTATTTACTTTTTAATAACTATGGTTATTTACGATCATTTTCATGTATTTTTTTTTATTGTAGGAGCCAAATTGAGTCCGTGACGTAAGATTTTAAGTACCCCTCACGTGTGGTCAGCATTACTACTAAAACTTTAATTTGCGTTTTTTTTGTTTCCATTTTTTTGTAATTTTCCAAAACTTAAAATGCTCCTTACGATGCAATTTTTATGCTATCAAAATGAAATTTTGTGGTTAGACTCCCCAATATATGCTAATTTGCTATGCAGTTACTAGTCTAAGACAAACGTGTTCTTTTAAATTGAGATGGAAATGCATGAGAGTGCATAAAAATTAATAATTTTGTCTTTATAAAAATGAAAAATAAGCAGTATCGTCCCTTTTTGCGTAGCAAATGTGTTTAGTAGAATCACAAAGACTCTGATTCTCAAATGTCATGATTTAAATTAAATTGATGGAAGGAATTGTACTCAAAGGAATAAAGCTCGAATCTACTATACATGAAAAGAAAAGAAAATATATAGAAAGAAAGTAATAAACTATAATGAATGAATCTATCACTTGACATTAGGTAAAATATTGACAAATCTTAATACTATTTTTATTAAATAATGTAAAAACTAATTACTAATAGTTAAAAACATTAGTGAGAAGTTTCTGTTAATTGTTTTATTTTCACTTTGTTTCTGAAAGATGGTAAAGTCTGGTAGTCTCTGACATAGGGTGGAAGACAGTTCCATGTTCTAGCAAGAGAAACTGTAAAATGTTTGGAGTAATAGGCAGTGTGATGAGCAGGGATATAAATGACAAAATTAAACATAACATTTAAAAAATAGTTAATTAAGATCTATTACCCAGTAAATTATTGTTTCTATCTAGAGTGGCGTAACATCCCACTGTTGGGTCTCAGCCTCTCCTTTATTAGGAGTTACCAGAACAAGTTAATTTTGTTACACATATTTCCCTACAGAAGTCAAGAATGATATGCGGCCAACATGTCAACCCAATGAGACATCCAGTAGGCAACTGAGGTATTACTAGGAAGATGAAGTTCGGTGAATTTTACTTAGTGGCCTCTTATTCCAGGCGTGGTTCTTTTACGAGCTTGAAAATGTTCAGACTCGGGGCCTCCGACTTAATCCTCCCGGGGGATTTACTCCTTGGAGTTTTCCATCCTAAAAAATCCATCAACCCCGGTAGAATTTGAACCCCCAAACTTCGAGCCCAGAAGCAAGGAACATAACCACTAGTCCGCCGCGGCCAACCCTGTACAATAATGAGTCTTTTTTTTCTTCGTGGGAGAATTGCGTTTTGTGTGTTAATGTAGATATGTACATCTAAGCTCTGCAATTTAGATTCCTGAAAACAGGTTTTTTCTTTAAACAGACTGTTTAAAGCTTCTGTAAATTAATGAAAGCTGGGATAGAAGTCAGGTCTGTGGACTAGCCATTATAACTGAGGGAAAACAAAACCAGACATTTGTCTTTTGTAAGTGCGTGTCCACCCTTTCAAAGTTCTGTATAATTACCATAACTGTCCACCGACCATCTTTGTTTCCTTATTTCTGTTGGAATTCTATTTATTTTTTAGCGAATTCCGTACGAATTAAACTATTGAGGTTCTTTTAAAGATTTTTTTAAAAATTACACATCTTCACCGATCCTCTCTAATAGACATCGAAAATGACCATGAATATATATATATATATATACAGTGAGTTTACTGTACGACTTGGCCGGCGGTAACGCGTGCAGGCGAGGTCAGCACTTACTCCCGGCGAATGGCGTATATTCCAGCAAACTCAAATCACATTAACAATATTTTAGTATAATTTTTTAGAATAAAAAACAAACGTACCTTATCACAGGAGATGTTGCAAATGCTGTCCTTCTGCATCAATACACCTACGCCATCGTCTGAGGAAATTTGCATTCACACGCATTAGTTCATCTTCCGAAATAGCGTTAATTTCTGTCCTGATATTTTGTTTTAATTCGTCTAATGTGTGGGGGTAGTTTTGTAAACTTTATTTTTTAAGTTGCCCCATAAATAAAAGCTGCATGCCGTAAGACCAGGAGACCGAGTGGGCCATAACCCCCTACAGATTATTCTATTCTCAAAAATGTCCGCAATAAAATGTAATGACTGATCAGCTGGATGCGCGGTGACAGAATCCTGCTGGAAATATCCAGACCGACATTCAGTGTCCATTAACTGTTCGAAAAATAGTGCCAGTATATTATTTCTGTATCTTTCGGCATTTATGGTACCATCATAAAAATAGTCCCTATTATTCTGTAACCATTTATGGCGCACCATACTCCGATTTTTAGATCATGCAATGGCGTTTCATGAACGAAGTTGGGTTTTTCTGTACAATAATATCGGTTGTTCTGTAATGATACATGACCATGTAAATGAAATCCATGCTTCGTCACTGAAAATTATTAACCGTGGATTGATTGTTCCAGAATTAACATTCCTCAAAATCCATTTACAGAAACTTACCCGACTCTCGTTATCACGTGGTAGCAATTCCTGGACAACAGTAACCTTGTATGGTTTTAGCTTTAAAAGTTTTGTAGCTTTCCATGCTGAAGCTTTCAAAATGTTGGTTTCTTGTGCGAGGCGCCTAAGAGATTTTTGAGGTAAGTTTGCTAACCTTTCTCCGATTTTCTCTAGTTTCTGCTCCGTAAACACACGCCGTTTTACGTTTCTTTTCTTATCAAAAATTGATCCCGTCTCCCTAAATTTATTGACAAGCAAACGAATGGTCTCTCTACTCGGAACACGCACGCCTGGATAATTAGCTTGAAATCGTCTTACAACTTCCCTACAAGATGATGTAATAACATACTAATCGTACAAGAATATTATTTGTTGTAGTGTATTCGTAGGCATTTTGAAGACACTGCAAGCAAAACTAAACACTTCTTAATTTTATTCACGTGTGATCTGACCTGTAACACAAGTCAGACTGCCGCACGAGTGAAGACAGATGTGGGATGTGGGCGTCACAGGGAAATGAGAGGGGAAATGCAGTGAAGGTCACATGGGCCTCGCCTGCACGCGCTACCGCCGGCCAAGTCGTACAGTAAACTCACTGTATATATATATATATATCCAGAATGGGTTGAAGCAAGGAGATGCACTATCTCCTCTACTATTTAATTTTGTACTAGAGCATGCCATTAAATCTTTAGAGAATGAGGAAGGCTTACAACTCAATGGTATTAATAAGCTGTTAGTTTATGCTGATTATGTAGTACTACTGGCCGATAGCGAGGAGATACTAAAGGCCAACACGCACACACTATTGAGTAACACTAAGAAATTAGGACCGGAAGTATATATCAGTAAAACTAAATATATGGTCACACGTAGAAATTCATTAAATAATGGAAATGGACAGCTAATGACAAATGACGGAAATTTTGAGGACGTGGCTGAATTCAAGTACCTAGGAACAATAGTCACAAGTAGGAATGAAATGCACAAAGAAATTAAACATAGGCTCAATTCTGGAAATGCATGCTATTATGCATTGCAGAGACTCTTGATATCCCAACTCCTTTAAAAAAACGCTAAACTGAAAATATATAAAACAATTATTCTACCAGTTATATTATATGGGTGCGAAACATGGACTCTTACTTTAAGAGAGGAAAGAAGTTTACAAGTATTTGAGAATAAAGTACTTAGGAAAATTTTTGGACCAAAGAGAGATGAACAGACGGGTGAATGGAGAAGACTACATAACAATGAACTACATGGTCTTTATAGGAAGCCAGATATAATAAGAACAGTTAAATCTTGTAGACTGCGATGGGCAGGACATGTTGCACGTATGGGAAATGGGAGACTTGCATGGAAGCTTCTTGTAGGAAAGCCAGAAGGAAAACGCCCAGTTGGTAGACCAAGAATGAGGTGGGAGAATAACATTAACTATGATTTGAGGGAAGTAGATTATACAGGGAATGATTGGAAAGCATTAGCTCAGGATAGGGATGTATGGAGAGCTTATGTCCGTGCGGCCATGAACCTACGGGTTCGATAGTGCCAGTGAGTAAGTAAGTAATATATACTTACTTACTTACTTACTCACTGGCACTATCGAACCCGAAGGTTCATGGCCGCGCGGACATAAGCTCTCCATACATCCCTATCCTGAGCTAATGCTTTCCAATCATTCCCTGTATAATCTACTTCTCTCAAATCATACTTAATGTTGTTCTCCCACCTCATTCTTGGCCTACCAACTGGGCGTTTTCCCTCTGGCTTTCCTACAAGAAGCTTCCATGCACGTCTTTCATTCCCCATACGTGCAACATGTCCTGCCCATCGCAGTCTACGAGACTTAACTGTTCTTATTATATCTGGCTTCCTATAAAGACCATGTAGTTCATTGTTATGTAGTCTTCTCCATTCACCTGTCTGTTCATCTCTCTTTGGTCCAAAAATGTTCCTAAGAACTTTATTCTCAAATACTCGTAATCTCCTTTCCTCCCTTAAAGTAAGAGTCCATGTTTCGCACCCATATAATATAACTGGTAGAATAATAGTTTTATATATTTTCAGCTTAACGTTTTTTGAAAGGAGTTGGGACATCAAAAGTCTCTGCAATGCATAATAGCAAGCATTTCCAGAATTGAGCCTACGTTTAATTTCTTTGTGCATCTCATTCCTATTTGTGATTATTGTTCCTAGGTATTTGAATTCAGCCTCTTCCTCAAAATTTCCTTCATTTGTCATTAGCTGTCCATTTCCATTATATACTGAATTTCTACGTGTGACCATATATTTAGTTTTACTGATATTTACTTCCAGTCCCAATTTCTTAGTGTTACTCAATAGTGTGTGCGTGTTGGCCTTTAGTATCTCCTCGCTATCGGCCAGTAGTACTACATCATCAGCATAAACTAACAGCTTATTAATACCATTGAGTTGTAAGCCTTCCTCATTCTCTAAAGATTTAATGGCATGCTCTAGTACAAAATTAAATAGTAGAGGAGATAGTGCATCTCCTTGCTTCAACTCATTCTGGATTTCAAAAGTGTCTGAAAACTGTTTGCCTACACGCACCCTACTCGTTGAGCCATTTAGACACATTCGTATAAGTATAACCAACTTTTTAGGAATTCCGAACTCCAGCAGGATACTATATAACTTCTCCCTCTTAATTGAATCATATGCTTTTTTGAAGTCTACATATAGTTGATGTACAGTACCATTATATTCCCATTTCTTTTCTAAAATCTGTCTTATACTGAAAATCTGATCTGTTGTAGACCTGTTTCTTCTAAATGCACATTGATGATCTCCTAGAATGTCATCAATATAGGGAATTAGTCTGCTTACTAATATATTTGTTAGTAAGTAATATATATATATATATATATATATATATATATATATATATATATATCTAGTATGATAAGAAAAAAATAAATGCCTGGACGGGATTCCATCCCGGAACTCTGAGTCTGTACCTCAGCGTGTTATCCATTACACCACCAGGCGAATCCAATTCAAACACTTATTTTTTCTTATATATGTATTATATTCTCCATATATATATATATATATATATATATATATATATATATATATGTGTGTGTGTGTGTGTGTGTGTGTGTTTGTTAACGCCCTTGCGCGGAACCAAATTGGGCATATAGCAAACAATTGAAATAAGTAAGGTCGAGTTAGTTAACCACCAAAAAATCTGGTCAATAGGAATAGGAGTTCACTTGAGACTAAAATTTTAAAATCGCTCTAACGGTACAAATATAGGGCTTCATCTGATCTGACCCCTTGATCCGACACGAGTTAATATTATTATAAAACAATATTGAAATGTCAATGAAGACCATTTGCTAGATGGAGAGACCAAATCTCTTGAAGTCGGAACAGATCAAATGGCCTAAGCCTTGTTGCTGATGATGAAGGTTGAAATGATTGGAAAATATAAGTTCAAGGAATGAAAAGCGACTGCATACCAAAACTAAGTAATGGTGAATTATAACCCAAAGCGTAGAAAAATAAATTTTGGAAGAGCAAAGATAAGACGGTCTGAACAATGTTAAAGAATGATAACGGAGCGTCATTCATGCAGCTGATGATGGTTTTAAATTATTTCCACGTCTCTTAAAACATACCTCAAGGAATTAAACTACTTTTAAAAGTAGATACCATCAAATTCTATGTTATTGAGCCGTCTTTCAGTGAGCTTCATTATCTCCAGTCTCTGGTATTCGTTGAGACCCACCGCAGCTTCAATTCAATGATATCGAAATTTTGCACAACAAATGGGCCAAGGATCGAAACAGATGGTTATCCGAAGGCGTAAGAGCAGGGGGTATTTTCTGGGTGTGGTAACAGTTCGATACCTCTACATTCCTGTATTTTTGTCATGATCGTTCGTGCAGTATGGGGTTCAGTCGGGTTTGAACTTGCAACCCTAAACATTTCATAAACTCGTTCCAGTTGTTCAGAAAGATCCACATCAACTGAACACCCGTTTGGAACACTCTCCCAGGGAATCATATCTTCAGACACATGACATTACATTAAAACCGACATTACTTCGCCAACCTGATACATCTTACCACACATTAATTCACATGTGTTTTTCTTTTTCAGACGAAAGGTACGTGTCTGTTTACAAAGAATTCTATGTTCAAGAAAGGGTAAGTCTTTTGTTTTAAATATTACATTTAATTAAACTTTGATGTCTTTAAAAACATTAAGACACTTATGTCAATGCATTTTAAAATACCAGTAGTTTATTTACTTCGTATTGAAGCATTTTTTGAGTAATTTCTCTTGCAATTATACGGCTAATTTTCCCTTGGTCAGATTTATATCAGCAGAAGGTCAAGTATCGATATTATTGAATTTCGTTTTAATTATTTCTTCGTCCTTTTAATGTCCAGTCGGTTACAAAAAGTCAATTCAATTTAACTGAGAAAGGAAATTGTTTAATTTTTAAATAGCCTATAAATGTATAGCGAATTATTATCAAAATTTTTGAGAAATTATAAATAGGTGATCAAATTTTTTTCCCCAAATGACCCAGGTTGTCATTTCGACATTTCTGGTGTTCTCTCCTGGCATGACGTACTAGTAACCCACTTGTGAGGTTGGGGCGCCTGGAAGGCAATTTACAATTTAACAGCTGCACATAACAAGATTGTAACTCCCCCCCCCTTGAAATTGAGTTTTACATAGAATTTGGGATAATTTTCCATCTAAAAAGAAATAAAAAAAGAGAATTGCAGTAAGCAAATAAATTAATAATGTGATGAGAAGTGCAAATATTTATGAATTCCACTAAAATTTGACATAACACATGAAAATTGAACTTGTTTTCTATGCTTCCCAAAGTGGTGTTGGACCATTAATCTATTCAAGTGCCTACAGCTCAATACATTGTAGAATATCAACAAACTCATACATAACAAATGACATCTTATTCATATTAATTAAAACTCTTACGATATTCAGAAGCGTTACTTGTATTGTCTGTTACCTTTATTTTGTATAATTAGTAACTAAATTTAATTATAACATCTTCTTTCTTCTTCCTTCCTAGTATTAGGCCAAGGCCTGTTACGATCCTATAGAAAATTTTCCCTCCAGCGTCATTAGTTTGATCCTTCCGGGAAATTCTCGTATAAGACTTGAAAGCATAATAATAGTCCCTTCGATTGGTTGCTGGCCGAAGGAAGGCAAGACCAGTGATGGGGTTAATTATAACATAAAACTCACAATTGCTAGTTGAAATAAAATTTAAAACTTCACAGAGATTATTTTACAGAAAGATTTCTAAGAAAAATAATAACACTGACGAACATAAAAGAGCATCAGTACACCAGGTACAGAATTTTCGGTAATTAGTGAACGTAGATTTAATGACAATCATGAAATGAAATGAAATGGGACGACATAAACCAATTTGCACAAAGAAAATAATTACCGTAAAAGATTGAGAGCAGAAAATAGCCTTTATAAAAATCAACAAATTAAAGCAATGAATAAACTAAAATATTTAAATGAATGGTGTGATATTTGTTAATATAGTTTTAATCATAAAATTGGAATTTTGATTTTGTTAATTTAAATTTGTTAAAAAAACACACACAAAATTGTATTGATAATAGTATATATGTAGTAACAACCATACAAAATAGATAAGTGGAAATGTCATATGTCTTGAAAATGATCTCACACCAGGAGATTGAAACGTCCACAAATTATTGAATAAATTGATTATTTGATTGAGATAACGTATTAATTATTGTTATTAATATTTTACTCTAACTCTGTAAAAAATATAATTCTACAGTTACGTCAGTCACCGGTATAAAATGTCGTAAGCACAATTATTAAAGACAGAAATTACATATTTTCTGTTAAAGAGATTAAAACATATTATATATAAATGTTTTGAAGGAAAAAGTAGTGTCTTTCTATCTGCAGGTTCAAAATTATAATGGTATTTTATTTTATTTGAATTATTAGCATGGAATTCACCTTTAGCAAAGTTCGCAATACTGATGAAAAACTGTACGTATTATAAGTAAAGACAGAAACTTAATCTGTTTTTGCGCGATAGTGCGTTCTGTCGTACTTACAGCAATGGCGACATGATTGAAAGTTCAATTTCCTAAATTTCGGGGTCGCCAACCTAAATAATTATACTGTAATATTACATATTGCCTATCTCGTGCGGGAAGTAAAACCATTGCACTTTATATATAGGCCCTACTAAGTGCAATGTATATACAAAAAATATCCAATGGTAGTGTTAATATACATTATACGAAACAAATCACTTCATTTAACTGAACTTTATTTGAAACAATATAAAACAAATTCGTACTTGCCGCCATTTTATGACTGATTGGTGTCACGGTCTGCTGTAGTCTCAATTAATGAACACTGCATACAATGTTAACGTTAGTCAGTTGTTTATAATTAACGCAAATATTTCCAACAAAGATATTATTATTTTACTATTATTTATTATTTTGAAAACATCATCGCGCAACAATAATGTACAACGCACGCTTGTGAAGTGTTTTATAGAATTTCGGAAATTAAAAACCTCGCTATCGCTTGGTTTTTAATCATATCCTCGCTTCTATAAAAAACCACTTCCCAACCTCGCATCGTAATCCATAATTAGTTATTACATTATATCTAATGGGAAAATATAAAGAGGCAGAATTGATTCGAAGTATTATTGCAGGCCTATGTGGAGTGTAAAGCAGAGATCAAGGGAAAAACTTTAGCTATTACGAAGGATATTTTAAGAACATATTGTACAAATCGGCTGCGTATAGGTGAATTCCATGGTAACTAACGTAACATTTCCAACAAAATAAAATAACATTTTAATGTGTTACATTCAAGTTAGTAAGACACTACATTCTCTCTTCTAAACATTTGTAGCTACAGTCTGTCCGTGGAGTTGTAGAGAAATTCCCCAGCTTTCCGATCAGACATCTTTCTCGCCTGAAGCTCAAGAGCGAAATGAGTAATGTCACGTGATCTGTTATCCCTCCTGCACTTCCTTCCGCGGTCTCATTGGCTGTGTATTTTTGCCCGCCTCGTGCGTAGATGTCTTATTTCGAAGAGCTTCTCTACAGACTTTAAGGAGAGACTTTATATATTTTTCACATTCTTTAACAGAAAATATGGCGTTTCCATATTTAATAATTGTACTTAAAATGTACTGTTTTATATCGGTAACTGACGTAACCTTCAAATGGCATCATGTTTTATAGAGTGAGAGTAAAATAATAATCTCCGTGAAGTTTTCAATTTTATTTCAACATGCATTTGTGAATGTAGTGCATATAGGAGGAGTTACAAAATACATGTTGAGTAATCTTTAGTCACTAATTATACAAAATAAAGGTAACTGACGTAACAACAATGCTTCTACGTGGTGTAAGAGTTTTAATAACAATAAATAACAATTCTTTGTTACGCATGACTTCGTTCATATTCTACAATATTTTGGTATGTAGGCACATGAAAATATTTTTAACAGTTCATAAACTACTCTGGGAAGCAGGGAATAAACTTTAATTTCCATGTATTATGTCAAATTTTACGTGAAATGCACGTTTATATATACGTCAAATCACACAGAAAGGTTGAATTATCGCACGAGAAAAAAAAAAACATTCAATTTGTTTTGTACAATGCCACCAGATGGTCTTTTTATGACATTTCTGACTACCCTCCCTAGCATTGGCATATTTCTTAGATTGGGGCACATGCAAGGTGGTCTTATGTTATACCGATGATATTATGAGTAATATATGATAAATAACCTAATTTCCAGACTATGGAAAATTTCCTATTGTATGGCCGGGAATCGCTCCCGGGATCTCAAGAACTGTAGTCACAAATACTAGCCACAAGTATATGAGGCTTGTCATGCATGGGAAAGCACAAAGATGCGTGCGCGCGTGTGTATTGTGTGTGTATGTATGTATGTATGTATGTATGTACGTATGTATGTATGTATGTATATAGGAGGTATATATTTGACACGATAAGAAAAAATAAATGCCTGAACTGGATTTGAACACGGAACCCTGGGTTGGTATCGCACCGTGCTATCCATTACACCACCAGGAAAATCCAATTCAAACATTTATCTTTCTTATATATATATATTCTCTACTACTAGATGTCGCGAGAACTCAGTCTTCACTGCCATTTAATAGCTGAATATAACAAGTAAGCAAATTAACTTACTTACTTACTTACTCACTCACTGGCACTATCGAACCCGTAGGTTCATGGCCGCGCGGACATAAGCTCTCCACACATCCCTATCCTGAGCCAATTATTTCCAATCATTCCCTGTACAATCTACTTCCCTCAAATCATAGTTAATGTTGTTCTCCCACCTCATTCTTGGTCTACCAACTGGGCGTTTTCCTTCTGGCTTTCCTACAAGAAGTTTCCATGCACGTCTTTCATTCCCCATACGTGCAACATGTCCTGCCCATCGCAGTCTACGAGATTTAACTGTTCTTATTATACCTGGCTTCCTATAAAGACCATGTAGTTCATTGTTTAGTAGTCTTCTCCATTCACCTGTCCGTTCATCTCTCTTTGGTCCAAAAATTTTCCTAAGAACTTTATTCTCAATTACTCGTAACCTCCTTTCCTCCCTTAATGTAAGAGTCCATGTTTCGCATCCATATAATATAACTCGTAGAATAACAGTTTTGTATATTTTCAGTTTAACATTTTTTGAAAGGAGTTGGGACATCAAAAGTCTCTGCAATGCATAATTGCACGCATTTCCAGAATTGAGCCTATGTTTAATTTCCTTGTGCATCTCATTCTTATTTGTGATTATTGTTCCTAGGTATTTAAATTCAGCCACTTCCTCAAAATGTCCCTAATTTATCATTAGCTATCCATTTCCATTATATAATGTATTTCTACATGTGACCATGTATTTAGTTTTATTGATATTTACTTCCACTCCCCAATTTCTTAGTGTTACTCAATAGTGTGTGTGTATTGTCCTTTAGTATCTCCTCGCTATCGGTCAATAATACTACATCATCAGCATAAACTAACAGCTCATTAATACCACTGAGTTGTAGGCCTTCCTCATCCTCTAAAGATTTGATGGCATGCTCTAGTACAAAATTAAATAGTAGAGGAGATAGTGAATCTCCTTGCTTCAAACCCATTCTTGATTTCAAAAGTGTCCGAAAACTGTTTGCCTACACTAACCCTACTCTTTGTGCCATTTAGACACATTCTGTGTAAGTCTAACTAACTTTTTAGGAATTCTGAACTCCAGCAGGATACTATATAACTTCTCCCTCTTAATTGAATCATATGCTTTTTTGAAGTCTACGTATAATTGATGTACAGTGCCATTATATTCCTATATCTTTTCTAAAATCTGTCTTATACTAAAAATGTGATCTGTTGTAGACCTGTTTCTTCTAAATGCACATTGATGATCTCCTAGAATGTCATCAATATAGGGAGTAAGTCTGCTTACTAATATATTTGTTAGAATTTTGTACGAAGTTGAAAGTAATGAGATGCCCCTGTAGTTGTTGCAATCAGTTTTATCTCCTCTCTTATAAATTGGTACGATAATCAATTTTTTCCATTCATCTGGAAGAGCTTCTTTTTCCCAAATCATACTAAGCAACTGGCATATCTTGTCTATCAATTTTTCTCCCCCTGATTTTATCAGTTCTGCTGGGATCTCATCTGATTCTGATGCTTTATAGATCTTCAGTTTTTCTATTACCATTTCAATCTCTAATGTACTTGGTTCCGTGACTAGTATTTCTGCTGTCTGTAACTTATCCTCCTCAATGTCCTGTTCTGTATGTACATTTAATAGCTGATTAAAGTAACTTTTCCATCTATTTAATATACTCCTGGAATCTGCAATCATATTCCCATTTTCATTCCGAATTATGTTTGTTCTAGCCTGAAACCCTTTCTTCTCTATACTAATTCCCTGATATAATTCTCTAATGTTCCTATTTTTTGCATTCATTTCAAGATCATTAATCTTCTCTCTCAAATATTCCCTCTTTTTACTCTTTAGTAACTTGGTGGTTTCCCTTCTAACACTACCCAATTGCTCTAAATTTACCTCATTTGGTTCGTATAACCATTTCATTTTTGCTATTAAAGAGAATATTTTTACTTTATAGCAGTGACGCATTATCGATTTTATAATTCAATTTTTGACATTGACCATGATAAAACAAATAAATGCCTGAAAGGGATTTGAACCCGGACCTCTGGGTTGGTAGCCCAGCGTGCTTCCATTACACCACCAGGCAAATCCAATTCAAACATTTATCTTTCTTATATATATATATATATATATATATATATATATATATATATATATATTCTCCATTATTACTAGATGTCGCGAGAACTCGGTCTTCACTGCCTAGTAGTTGACTATAATAAGTAAGCAAATTAAAGAGAGTATTTTTACTTTATATAGTTTTTTCTTCAAGTCTATAACTAATTTCGACAACAGTCACTTACGTGTTTTTAGGAGTTTTTTTAATGAAGTTATTTTATTGCGATTTTTTACTGACAATTTACAATTTCTGTAACTAGCAAAATCGGAATATAATTTCAAGTTGATGAGAAATTCGCTTAATTTACGCAGTTCCTGTACAATTGAATTTTTTAATGAATTCTGATTGTATGTCGTAAATATTGCGAGGAATGAGTAACACGTGACGCCAAAGATTTGTGTTCATAAAGAAATGAATCTCATCCCCCCTTGAAGGGTGGAAACACTTGTGTCTCGGAAATCGTCACTTCTTGTGACAGACAGCCTGAAGAGAACAAGGCAGGTTTCTTGTTTCGATAGCTGCTATCGATAATACGACAATGTCATCTAAGTACTGGAGTGCTACATGGATAGCTACTCACAGCTATCAAATTGCTATCTCAACTCTTCCTCTTCTCTGTAACCCAATAGCTATGACCTCTTAACACCTCAAGGACAAATGCGAATCTTATTTACAGGAGACGAATAAAATTGCACTTTAAATAGGGGAATTATGATGAGAAAACAAAAAGTATAATATATTTACTATAGTCAATTACCAATCACGTTTCAATGAATTTTGTTTTAAAATCAATGACAGTCGTGTTTTACTTCGCTCATTACCGATTTCTCTTTATCAGCTCTTGCTTTCGTGATAAAGAAAGCTTCTCCTTTTTAATATTCTGAACAGGTCAGAGCATTATTTTGCAGTGACTGACTCTCCAGTAAATACATTAAATATAGCAAGTAATGAACAGATTCCTTGATTTTACTGAGTTGTTTACTAAACAAATAAATTAATTACTTATAATGTTGTTTATAATATACCAGTTTGGTGTGTTTAAATATTTCTCCACTAGGGTGCATTCTTATAATATAGAGATTCTATTTGGCAAAATATAATAAGATCAAGTTGCAGTGAATAAACATAACCTCACGTTTCTCATTTCTTTTCAAACATTGCCGTTTACATTAAATATATAAATATTTTAAAATACCAGTAACTATATTTAATTAATGATTTTTAAGCTATTTAGTTTACATTTATTCCTTATATAGTCCTAACAAATATTGTTGGTTTCCAAATACTTTGATACATTGGAAATCACTCGTGACATTACTTATGATATAGAGATATGAACAGACAGGTGAATGGAGAAGACTTATTAGCAGTGAGTTACATGGTTTTTATAGAGAGTGATATATTATTAGAACAGTTAAGTCTCGTAGACTGCGATGGGCAGGACATATGACACGAATGGGGAATTAAAGAGGTGCATGGAAGCTTTTTGTAGGAAAAGCAGAGGGTAAACGCCCAGTTGGTAGACCAAGAATGAGGTAGCAGAATAACATTAACCATGATTTGAGGGAAGTAGAGTATACAGGGGATGGTTAACAAACATTAGCGGCCATGAACCTACAGATCCAATAGTGCCAGTGAGTAAGTTAGTTATTTAGCATGTTTCACAATGTTTCATATTTTCCTCCGCCCAATTAATTTACTGTCATTCTCTTCCACATTTCTCTGTCATTCCAATCTCAATCACCCAATCCTTTATGTCTCTTGCTTCATAAAATATCATCAATCCACGTTATTTTTGCCGTCCTCTTTTTTTTTCTACCAAGTGGCATTCTAGTATTCTTCTTGGGAATCTACCTTCTGGCATGGTTTAATAACTGTGGTAATGGTTCGTAAAGGGCTCAAGGAAGAAAACCTTGATTAAAAATCTCCTGGTTCTACAGGTTGGGAGTTTACGCAACAGGCTAGCTCACTGTTCGTTTGAAAAAAGGTGCAATGCTAAAAAGCCCAAGATTGAAGTACCGGACGGATTTAATAAACGAAGAAAGTATAATATAAACTTTTATATTATTTACAGATTTTTGAAGTCGGCCGTGTTGTTCTAATGGTTACTTTCCTTGCCTCATGTCCCGAAAGTCCCCGATTCAAAACTCGGGCGATGGGATTTTTAGCATGTAAAAATAAAAAAAAAATAAAAAGGAACAATTTCTCCGGGAGGGATTTTAAACCGTGGTCTCGTGTGTTGTCATTTTCAGACTCTTAAAAGAACCTTAACCCCGAAAAATTTACAAAGGAAAATACTAAGGAAAATATTGAGACCAGTTCGAATGAATTAATCGTATTTTATATATGTACATAAAATATAAAAAATAATGTTTGTTTGTTCGTATTTTATAAGCTTTAATACCATTCATCCGATTATGATGGGGTTTTTTGCAAAATCTTCAATACTTTGCCGGGAAGGTTATAATCTATAAGAGAGTTATAATACTCAACCCTTCACCTCTGAAAATCACCCTTTGTAAAGAAAATCTTGAAAAAAATAGCTTTTTGGAATTTCTATGGCTTACGCTGCCTAAACAATAACAAATACACAAAATTAATGTACACAGAATTGAATATCTCAAAAACCTCTACAAAAAGTCCGCGACATCATATGTTAATCTTTTACGGATTAACTCACAATAACCATTTTTGTTATCATTGATGCCAAGAAGATTCCCGGACAAACTTAGCAGCGAACGGCAGGTATTCTTTTACAGATATTTCACAATAACGAATTCTGTCTTTCAGCTCATTTATGCCAAGAAATCGGGATAAGTAGATTCCCGAGCAACACCGAGTAATCAGCACGGAGGCATCTTAAAATAATTATGATATAAAGTTTTAATTATTTTTTCTTTACTTATTCAATTAAATATAAAAACAATTTTCGTCCTTCAGCTCATTTATACCAAGAGGATTGGGATAAGTGGATTGACGGGCAACGCCGGGTAATCAGCACGGGGTATCTAAAAATAATAATATTAAATATGATTTAAGGGAGGTACATTTATGCAGGGGACGCGTCCGGACGATTGGAAAAATGTTAGTTCATTATATGGATGTATGGGGAGCTTATGTCCCCGCGGCTATGAACCTCAAGATTTGATAGACTCACTGAGTGACTGACTTAGTCAAATAATATACGGTATACGTTTCAATACGAGTTACTTTTTAACTCTCTACTTAATTGTCTCTCTTAGGGCCAAAATAGGTCCTGAAGGTCATCTGGCCATCACAAACATCATAATAATGCTCACTTTGTTTAGTATGAATGCATTGGTGTATGTTTTGTATTACCTTAAAATGTTTGTGTTATCTCGGAGGTGGCTTTCACATTGAGCTGATCACTCATCCGGTAAAGCCTTCCATGTCCTTGCATGATCAAAGTGTATGTGCAGTTCCAGAGATAAATTGAAATCGGTGGTATCCCTGCAAGGTGCGGTTGGAGTGAGACACATAAAGAAATACCTACAAAGAGAGAGTTACGTAAACTAGCGAAAATAAATAATGTTTTTATCTAGATAATTAGCAAACTATGCTTCTCAAATAATTTATAATTTATGGATTTTTTCTTGTTTATTTGTGGAAACATACGAACTTAATTATCTGTTATGAATTTTCTAGAAAACATGTGAACCGAAGTTAATTAAACGAGTGTTGCGTTGCCTCCGGGATTCATACGATGTGCCCACGTAAACTTTAAACAATGTTTGATATTTTGCAAATTAACATTTTACAATTATCAAAAAGTTGATGAAGTTATCAACTTACATTTCACGGTATTTTAAAGTGTTGCTCTTTCAACTGCGCCATAATTGATCCACACCTATTGAAAAAAAAATCCAAATTTGATTACTTGTCTCTATATTATCTTTATAATCCATTGTACATTTTACTCCTCCATAAATCCCAATTATCTGCATCACTCTCTGTTAATCCTCTCGACACTGTGTACTACTTCAATCTACGTTATTTTGGTCTCCCTCTTCTTCTCTTACCCACGCATCAAAATTTAATTCGAGCATCTTGGGTATCCTGTCATCTGACTTCCTCTTTACGTGGTCAAACCATTTCAGTCCCCTTTCTTCAATAACTTTTGGATCATCTTTTTGAACATCCATTATTTCTCTGATTTTAGTATTTTTAATTTTATTATTAATAATAATAATAATAATAATAATAATCTTGTATCTTGTAAGCCCATATTCCCCTTAACAGAGATTTGGGCGCTCTCCCCCTACAAGGAAGAATTTGAACCATACTAATTTAGTTACACTTGTTTTCGTATAGATGTCATTTGAGTGGCCCGTGGTCAGCGTTCCGCCTCATACTGACATCTAGGAAATCAAGGTAGTACTAGGACGGGAAAATTCGGTAAATTTTGCTTAGAGGCCTTTTCATTCAGGCTTCAGGATCTTTTACGAGCCTGAAAATCTTCAGACTAGGGACGCACGGCTTAACGTCCCTCCCGGAGGAGTTGCTCCTTGGATTTTTCGATCCAAAAAAATCCATCGACACCGGCCGGGTTTGAACCCGCGACCCTCGGGACCAGAGGCAAGGAGCATAACTACTAGTCCACCGCGGACGATTAATAATAATAATAATAATAATAATAATAATAATAATAATAATAATAATAATAATAATAATAATAATTTTAAGTACAGATGTTTAATGTTTACACATCTTTCTGTGCCTAAAGTTTTATTTTTCTTCTCCACTCGTCTCTATCCATCCACTCCATGTCCTCCATGTCACAAGCCAGGTTGGAAAAGGGTGTGGGGGAGGAGTAACAACCTCGTTCAAAAACCAGGGTTAAGTCCGCTCCGCGCTGATAGTACCCTGTGAGGGCCCCTTATCTAGGGTACAGATACTGCTGCCTTGAAGTTCATCATTGGTTTGATAAAGGCTAGAAGAAGAAAACCTTGGCCAAAAATCACGTCCTCCAGTTTGAGGGTTGATGCATCAGGCCAGCTCCCTCTTCGTCACAAAAAAACATAACAATGCTAAAAAGCCTAACGATTCAAAGCCGGACTGAAATAATAATAATAAAAATAATAATAATAATAATTTTTTTTCGAGTTAGTGATTATTTTGAATGTTTCACTGCTTCTTCCCCCTCCAAGATATATTTCTACTCAAGAACATGCTATCTGCCAGATCTCTTTTTTTTTTCTATAACCTTTTTCTCCTAATTTTTCCTTGTGTTCCTTGTATTTTATTTTACGTTTTAGTTTGTTTGAGTTCAGCCATTTTTTGTAAAGTTCATTTTTAATTCGTAAAAGATTGGACGGTGTAGATTGGAATAACAAAGAGATATGGAGGAGAATTACAGTAGATTAATTTGACTCAGGAATGCGTAGCGAAACATGCTAAATAAAATAAATAATAATATAAATAATAATAATAATAATAATAATATTAATAATAATAATAATAATAATAATAATAATAATAATAATAATAATAATAATAATAATTTTTAAATTTAGCAAAATTTTTCCCGTCATAGCCCAGTGGTTTTCCGACACCCTCAAATAATAATTCGACTTCTCCAGTTTTAGTGGTCCAAATATCGTAAACTGTAAGTTCCAGTTCACTCAAACCATCGATTCAATCTCCATTAGGTCTTCCCTTTCTTTTTTCCCATACATTTTCCATTCCAAGATCTTCTCAGAGAATGCCATCATCTTGATATGTCCGTTACCAACTTAATTGTCTGTAACACATTTGTTTCAACATTTATAATATTTCTAATTGCAACTTACTATTTTTTTAATCTGAACTTCCGCGATAATCTTCTCCAGTAATCTATCTCTGTTGCTAGTACATCGTGTTAGCCAGGCATATATTAAATGTCCACGTCTCTGATCCACATAACATAATACTCCCTACAATATCTGTGGATGTGAAACCTGGACATTAACAATGGAGGCTGCTGAAATGAAGATGTTGAAAGCAATAGCAGAATACCAAGGGACCGATAAAAAGAAAAATGAAGATATAAGAACAGATCTTAATATATTTAATCTCTGTGAAAGAATAAAATATTATCAAAATGCTTATCTTCTGCACGTATTACGAATGAATGAACAGCGCATACCAAGAAGAATGTACAATTATAAACCAAAAGGGAGAAGAATGTTGGGACGATCACTGAAGAGATGGAAGAACCAATTCGACCTATAATGAGATCAGAACAGGTCATTGGGCTTAATCCTTGTTGTTGTTGATGATGACGATGTATTTGAGAATAAAATTTGTGTATCAAAGTGACATGAGAAGACAGACGAATGGAAAAGACTATATAACAGTGAGCTACATGAGCTATATGGGAAACCAGATACAATAATAAAAGTTAAGGCTCATAGACTGCAATGAGCAGAACATGTGACACGAATTGGGAATGAAAGAAGGACTTGCTTGGAAACTTCTTGTAGAAAAATCAGAGTGAAAGCGCCCAGTAAGTAGACCAAAAATAACATTAACATGATTTGTGGAAAGTAGATTAAACAGGGGAAGATTGAAAAGCATTAGCTAAGGATAGGGATGTATGGAAGGCTTATGTCGGCAAGACCATGAATCTACGGGTTTGATACAGCAATATATATATATATATATATATATATATATATATTGCCAAATGTCAAAAAATATAGCTATAACATCTAAATATACAAGCGTTACTGCTATAAAGTAAATATTCTCTTTAAAAATTTGCTTAACTGTTATGTTAGCCACTAGATGTCAGTCGGAACGAATTTCCGCTACTCTTGTGTGAATTGAGAATACTACATATATAAGAAAAATGTATGTTTGAATTGGAATACTTAGGTAGCTCAGGTCGTTAGAGCGCTAAACGTACAATGTTTAGAGACTCGGGTTCAAATCCCGACTGAAGCATTCATTTTTCTTTTCATATCATATATATATATATATACATACATGAGGGGTTAGAAGAAAGGGGTGTAAGTGACTTTTTCACAAAAAAAAACGAGTGGTACATAATTATGCATTATAATTAGGCGTACATTCCTGAAGCATAATTTTATTTAGTAAAAAATTAATATAAGTGTATGTGTTAGAAATAGATAATGGGATTGTTGAATGAATAATATAGAAACTTTGGTATTGGCGAAATATTTTTATCTAGGTAATAAAGTAACTCTTAAATAGGTTTATAAATCACTGTTATTTTGGGAGAGGTTAAGTTGATCGATTTTCCCTGCTGATTGTTATAAGTTTCAATTACCGATGATTTTCTTGTACAACTTCAACTTTAAACCTATTTTTCTGAGTACTGCAAAACTTGCACTTGCTTATACAGGGTGTCCTAGTGAAATCTCCACTTTTTAATTAATCATAACTAACAAAGTATGCGGAATTATGAAATGAGGCCGGCATTAAACGGAACAGAAACTCAAAGGATTTCCATTACCATTCACTAAAATACATCTATATGTGCACCATTAGTAGCACGAACAATATCAAGTCTGTATTCGATTTCATGCCACGTTCTGTCAAACATGTCAATTGATACTGTTGCAAATGTGTCAAGGATACGGGTATGTAAATCATGAATATCTTGTACTGGAGTCGCAAACACACGGTATTTTACATACCACCAGAGGAAGAAGTCCAGTGGAGTGATGTCTGGCGAACGTGGTTTTATGTCATTATTTCCAACATGCGACAGATGAATTAACTGCAACAATGAAAACAAAAATTCTTTGAGTTTCTCTTTCTTTTAATACCAACCTCATTTCATAATTCCGCATACTTTGAGGGTTATGATTATTTCAAATGTGGGAGGTTTGAATGGGACACGGTGTGTATGTGTGTGTATATATATATATATACATAATACATATATAAGAAAAATGAATGCTTGAATTGGATTCGCCTGGTGGTGTAATGGATATCACACTGAGGTACAGACTCAGAGATCCGGGTTCGAATCCCGTCCAGGCATTTATTTTTCTTATCATACCATATATATATATATATATAAGAAAAATAAATGCCTGGACGGGATTCGAACCCGGATCTCTGAGTCTGTACCTCAGTGTGATATCCATTACACCACCAGGCGAATCCAATTCAAGCATTCATTTTTCTTATATATGTATTATGTATATATATATATATATAGGCCTATATATATATAATTAAGAAAATATTTCGTGGGTTTTCCGCGTCTTGGATTCAAGGTTGGCTTCTGGTCACTGATCCTGACGTTTTGACAACGTTTCTCACATGCTATATTATCAAGAATTGTACTACTGATGGTACATAAGACCTACACGAGTAGCTCGAACCTATCACTCCTTGATAATGAAGATATGACGCGGAAAACGCATAAAACTTGTCTTAATCATATTTACATCCGCGAAAATCTACATTTGAAATAAGAGTGGACTATCTCTCTCTTATGTGAAACCAGACTTTTATTAAATACAAACCTAGCTCGTATCATATAAGCTTCTAATTGGCCGAGTCTGCAGCTGGACCCTCGTTTACAGACAATTTCATCTTTCTTTAAGTATACCACTCATAGGATATCTTATAAACCTCAATGCTTTTAAACTGCAGCTAATCTTTCTTACTTATCTATTAATATGAACGATGTCTTTAACACACACGTATGCATATATATATATATATATATATATATATATATATATATATATATATAATATATATATAAGCTTCTAATTGGCCGAGTCTGCAGCTGGACCCTCGTTTACAGACAATTTCGTCTTTCTTTAAGTATACCACTCATAGGATATCTTATAAACCTCAATGCTTTTAAACTGCAGCTAATCTTTCTTACTTATCTATTAATATGAACGATGTCTTTAACACACACGTATGCATATATATATATATATATATATATATATATTCTCTTTAATTTGCTTACTTGTTATAGTCAGCTACTAGATGGCAGCAGTGAAGACAGAGTTCTCGCGACATCTAGTAATAATGGAGAATATAATACATATATAAGAAAAATAAGTGTTTGAATTGGATTCGCCTGGTGGTGTAATGGATATCACGCTGAGGTACAGACTCAGAGTTCCGGGTTCGAATCCCGTCCAGGCATTTATTTTTCTTATCATACCATACATATATGTATGTATATACACATACATACATACATACATACATACATACATACATACATACATACATACATACATACATACACACACACACACACACACACATACATACATACATACATACATACATACATACATACATACATACATACATACATACATACATACATACATACATACATACATACATACATACATACATACATACATACATACATACATACATACATACATACATACATACATACATACATACATACATACATACATACATACATACATACATACATACATACATAAATGTGTTATATGGTACATTTTCGTTCATATAAGTATGATTAAGAAAGTTTTCTTGGGTTTTCCGCGTCATGGATTCAAGGTCGGGCTCTGGTCACTGATGCCTATGATTCGATTTAATCCAGATTCCATTATCAAGGAATTGTATTAATAACGGCATGTGGGATCATGCCGAAACGTCAGAATCAGTGGCCAGAGGCCGACCTTGGATCCATGATGCGGAAAATCCCAGAAAACTTTCTTAATCAATATATTACTTCGCATTGCTGTACATTTTAATTTACACTGGAGCCCACAAATTTGATAACATAGACTTTAATATTAGCAATATTTGAGAGGCAATCCTAATAATTTATGGAGCCCCACAAGTCAGATGTATATATGTATGTATCATTTAGCTTTGATAATGGAGGTCAGAGTGTTTGAGTTTAATGCCCGGAATCTCATTTCTTGGTAGAATTTGAAATGCCGACAGATTTGAATGATGCAACGCTAGTCTGCGGTTTCCATGGCAACGAGCTGAGTACCGGGGCTTATTTGAGTATTTTCTGTACCAATTATGCGTCGTCACACCCTCCTGTTCCCTGCATTAACGACCGCACCTTCACATTTTACGTTATAGTCCGTTCGTTATTAATTTTATAGCCATCCTCAGGGTTTTCATGGCATAAAATGTTACAAAAATCATCAATAAAGTTTCTTTAATCTTCAGAACGTCATATCCTTTTTCGAGCCCTAATAATAATAATAATTTTATTTATATACAGAATTTTAATGTTTACACATCTTTCTGTGCATAAAGTATTATTTTTCTTCTCCACTCGTCTCTCTCCATCCAATCCATGCCCTCCAGTCCTCTTGCTCTCATTCTAGTTCTTATTTCCTGCAACCACGAGTTTCGAGGTCTTCCTCTCCTCCTTCTTCCACGTGGACACCATTCCAACGTTTTCCTGGGCGATCTTTCTTCTTGCATTCGTCGTACCTGCCCATACCAATTTAATTGCTTATACCGTATATAATCTACTATTGAATAACCAATATTCATTTTTTCTCTTATGACACTATTTCTTATTTTGTCTAATTTTGAACATCTTGCTGCTCTCCTCAAGAAATCCATTTCCATCGACATCAGTTTTTGTTCTAAGTTTTTGTTGAATTTCCAAACTTCATCTCCACATGTGACAGTACTTCTCACTATTGAATTATATATTTGTAACTTATTTTTCCTGGTTATATGTCTGTTCCATAAGACTCCATTCATCATTGCTGTTATTCCTCTACTTTATTTATTCTGTTCTTAATATAACTTTCTTTTTATCCTCATTATCTAATTTTACTCCCAGATACTCAAATTCTTCACATCCTCTAATATACCCTTTTCATCTTCTAATATAAAATCTTCGGTTTCGGCTCCACATCCCATTTAGAATGTCTCTTTCTAAATTTATTTCAAACCCCAGTTATCGTATTCGTCCAATAAGTTTTTGAACATAAATTCCACGTCTTCACATTCTTGAGCAATAATAATAATAATAATAATAATAATAATAATAATAATAATAATAATAATAATAATAATAATAATAATAATAATAATAATAATAATAATAATAATAATAATAATATTATTATTATTATTATTATTATTATTATTATTATTATTATTTTGTATTCTTACGTTAAAGGAGGAAAGGAGATTACAAGAGTATTTGAGAATAAAGATCTTAGGAAAATTTTTGGATCAAAGAGAGATGAACAGACAGGTGAATGGAGAAGGCTACCTAACAGTGAACTACATGGTATTTATAGGAAGCCAGATATAATAAGAACAGTTAAGTCTCGTAGACTGCGATGAGCAGGACATGTGGCACAGATGGGGAATGAAATAGTGCATGGAAGCTTATTGTAGGAAAACCAGAGGGAAAACGCCCAGTCGGTAGACCAAGAATGAAGTGGGAGAATAACATTAACTATGATTTGAGGGAAGTTGATTATACAGGGAATGATTGGAAAACATTAGCTTTGGATAGGGATGTATGGAGAGCTTATGCACGTGCGGCCATGAAACCTACGGGTTCGATAGTGACAGTGAGTTAGTAATATTTTTTTTTATTTTAGCATATTTTAAATACGATGTATATATATCGTATATATACATCTTCGTATGCCCAATATTAAGTTTTGATTTTGTACCTCCATTCATCTCTATCCTTCCAGTCACCATCCTACAGTCCCCCGTCCTTAATCAAAATCATAATTCCCTCTGTGTATGTGTTCTCAGGTCTCCCTTTTCTTTTCTCCAATTTGAAACTTACTCCAAACTCCTAACAGGCAATCTATCTTCATTCATCCTCTTTACGTGTCCAAACCATTGTAATGTTTATTTATTTTCCACAAATTGTATAATTGTTTCGTTAAAGTTCATTTTTTCTTGAATAATACTGCTTATGATCCAATAGTAATAATAACTAACTCTAACTCGCTGGCACTATCTAACCCGTAAGTTCATGGCCGCTCGGACATAAGCTCTCCATATATCCCTATCCTGAGTCATATTTTCCAATCATCCCCTGTATAATCTACTTCCTCAAATCATAGTTAATGTTATTCTCCCATCTCATTCTTGGTCTACCAACTGGGCGTTTTCCCTATGGTTTTCCTACAAGAAGCTTCCATGCATGTCTTTCATTCCCCATTCGTGCCACATGTCCTGCCCATCGCAGTTATTATTATTTGATTTGATTTTTATTTTCTAAATTTCTCAACAATGCAATGGTTTTTCGTATCGCTCAAGAAATTCTCCTTCTCCAGTTGTATCGGTCCTGAACATCCTCATCTGTAAGTCCCAGTTCACTCATATTTCTTCTCACACCATCCATCCAACCTTCTTTATGTTTTTTTTTATCTATTTTCCACTCCAAGATCTTTTTTAGAGATTCCATCAGAAGGCATCCTCTTGAGATGTCCATACCACTTGTCTGTGATACATTTATTTCAACTTTCAAAAGTATCAATAATAATAAAAATAATAATAACAATAATTCATTAATTAGTTTTACTTCTCGGATTATAGGTATTTTTACATGCCAGACGCCACTCGGGCCTTACAGTGGCACGATCTGTCGGGAGAGGGATTTTAACTATGGTTCACAAGCATATTTTTTGGACCACACAAGGATATGGACAGCCTTCCCGAGACAACACAACATTAAGAGGACACTATTTACACCCACATTCATACACATTCCACGAGGAAGAAGTTTAGGAAGACCAAAGAAAAGATGTAAAGAGCAGCAATTTGGAGCCGGAACAGGCTAGTAAATAAGCCTAAACCGTGAAGAAGAAGAAGAAGAAGAAGATTCATACTAAATATGGCGATATGATAGTGGTGATTATGATGGCCAGATCATGTACGGGGACCGTTTGGGCCTTAAAGTTTCCTAACATCTGTCTTCTGGTAAAGAAAACCCCGAAAAAAAAATCACCCAGGAAACGTGTCCCGACGGAGATTGAACACAGACCCGTTGTGTTAAGAGGCCTATCAAGCCGTGTGAACAGAAACCAAGACGACGTAAGACTTTAAACAGTTGTAGCATTTCGAATTAGGAAATAAGGATTGCACAGATTAGTTTGCTCCGCCACGTGACTTTAAGAATAGAAAGAAAGAAGGTAAGAGGAATAGGCACAGAACACTAACCATAGAGAAGATCAAAGATAGATGATAGAAGTAACAAAAATGTGAGGTCAAAAAATGTGGGTCTTATATTTTAATAATATGTCCATGGCTTATGTTCGTCAGGCTTATTTTGTTAAGTGGATATTGGTTCAATCATAGAGCACCTTAAGGTGCCTATAAAGGAATAAAGGAATAAATATATAAAACTGTAATTCTCCAGTTATATTAGGTGGATGCATAACATACTTAAAGGGACGAGAAAATATTACGAGTATTTGAGAATAAAGTTCTTAGAAAAATTGTTACGCCAAAGAGAGATGAACAGACGGTAAAAGGAAAATACTTACATAACAGTAAACTACATGATCTTTACAGGAAGCCAGCTATAATAAGAACAGTTAAGTCTCGTAGACTACGATGGACAAGACATATGGCATGAATGGGGAATGATAGAGGATCATGGAAGCTTCTGGTAGGAAAACTAGAGGGAAAATGCCAAGATGGTAGACGAAGAATTAGGTGGGAGAATAACGTTAACCATGATTTGAGGTAAGATAGGAAAATATTTGTATTTATTTTACCCGATGGTGTTAAGACCGTACGATCTTCTCTTCCACTTCACCAGGGTTAAATTATACATAATTATAATAACAATTATGAATTATCTACATGTTCATTAATAAAACACAGTAGGCATACGCTACACAATGTAGAGTTGACAAGGAATGAAAAACATTAATAATAATGATAATAAGGGTAACAATAATAATAAACTAACTCACTAGTACTATCGAACCCGTAGGTTCATGGCCGCGCGGACACAAGCTCTTCATAAATCCCTTCCTGAATTAATGTTTTCCAGTCATCCCCTGTAAAATCTACATCCATCAAATTATGGATAATGTTATTCTCCCACCTCATTCTTGGTATACAACTGCGCGTTTTCCCTCTGGTTTTTCTACAAGAAATTCCATGCACGTCTTTCATTCCCCATTCGTATCACATGTCCTGCCCATCGCAGTCTATGAGACTTAAGTTTTCTTATTAAGTTATATCTGGCTTCCTACAAAGACCATGCAGTTCACTGATTTGTAGTTTTTTCCATTCACCTGTCTGTTCATCTCTGTTTGGTCCAAAAATGTTCTTAAGAACCCTATTATCGAATAATAATAATAATAATAATAATAATAATAATAGTAATAATAATAATAATTTTAAGTACAGAAATGGATGTTTTAAGAAGATCAGCTGGAAAATCTAGAATGGATAGAATACGAAATAAATAAATAAGGGAAATTATGGGTGTAGAAGAGCAGCCGGACATCTTAGACTTTATAGAAAAGACCAGATTAGAATGGTATGGCCATGTCAGAAGAATGCCAGAGCAAAGATTGCCTAAAATTGTTATGGAATGAATCCCAATAGAAAGGAGGAAGAGAGGAAGACCGAAGAAAACTGGAATAGAAGGGGTACAAGCGGCTATGGATATCAGAGGAGTGGAGGAAGATCAATGGATGGACAGAGAGGAATGGCGTTTGGTTTCCGGAAGACGACGGCAGCTGTCATGATACCGGATGAATAATAATAATAATAATAATAATAATAATAATAAAAGTGATAGTAATCTATATTTAATTAAGTCATTGGCTTGATAAAGAAAGTGTAATATATAAAAGAATAATGAAAGTATACAGGGAACACGGTTGCATATTATATTGCGTAAGGAAATATTATCTCAGGTAAGAGATGTACGGTTATGTCCGCGTGGCCATAGACCTATGGGTTCGATAGTGTCACTCAGTCATTAAGGGAGGGGGAGGGAGGGAGGGAGAAAAAACTAAGGAGGTGAAAAGAAGTTTCGTTAAGTGGAAAGAGGACAATGACACACAGTGACATGATAGTTGTGTAATGCCTAGAAGGCATGAGACACGTAAAATATACCTACAAAGGGAGAACATTACATTAAAGAAAATACAGACACAGAGAAAATTTTTTTTTTTAGAAAATTTACGTTAAAGCGAAAGATGGAAGGAGCACAAAGTGATATGACAGTTCTTGCAGAGCACTTATCGCTACGTCAATGTGTACTGGAGATAAAATAGAAGGGAAGATAATTACAGTCAGAAGGAGAGGAAGATCCGGTAAGTAGAAAAACTTCTTTAGGAGTGCAGGAAGTCTCTCCAGCTCTCTGTCAGCCACTTATTTTTTATATATATAAGATCTTGGAACTCGCTCAAAAACCAAGCAAACACAGACACATTCATTTTATGAAGTGATTTCAAATGAGATGTGGGACTGCAATTGTTCAGAAACCCCACCCAAACGTACTAAGTAAATTGTGAAATCTCTCAGCTTCGTCCACCAGATTTTTAAAATAGTCCCTTATTTTAATTACACTGTAAAATATTTTAATACCATTTCACATCACTAAAATTATATTTTAAAAACACAGCAAACAATAATTTATTTCTGACTTATATTAGTTATTTTTATTTAGTGACTTACGATATAGTTACCTATCTACAATGACGTAACAGTCCAATGTTGAACCTTAGCCTCTCCTTTGTTAGGAGTTACCAGACCAAGTTAATTTAGTTACGCTTATTTTTCCGCAGATGCCATGAATTGTATGCGGTTAACAAACCGTCTCAATGAGACAGCTATAGTCCGTCCAGCCTAAGAAACACACTTGAAGAAAACAAATGGACTGGAAATTCCCGAAACACATGACCGCTGCAGTTACTGCTATTCGTTCATGGCCAAAGCATAGTTCAGTGGAAACGAAACAATATATCACGTCTTCGATTAATATAATTACATACTAGAAGCTATTTATGTTAACTATAGTTGATCAGAATACAGTATATACCTACATGTTTCTTCGAAGATCGGAGAGTAACTAAAAATTCGCATTTGTTTGGAACTGATCGATTCTTGATACCAAGTTGAATATCAGTTACAATATGGCGGTTGTAGTTTATGGGAACTTAAGTCTGTGATAAAATGTGTGAAGAAAATTATAAAAAGCACCCTAAAGGGAAGTTGTTAAAGAGTGGTGAAAAACAGATGGTCTTAAATGTATTTTGTAAGTTTATGGAGCATAATTCTGGCACTGTAGTGAACGATATAGTTAAATTAACTGCAGAATATACTGGTGTATCGGAGAGTAGTGTTGTACATAATCGCTGGGAATTAAAAGAAACTGGTAATATCAAAACGCCCAACAAGAAGAGGAAAAGACCTAAAACTGTTTTAGGAGCGGTGGACGATTTTGTGTGCAGTTCATTACAAGGTGCATAGGTTTTACTGTAAGTGCAATTATTTTAATTTAAATCTTTGATTTGAATTAATTTATTTAATATTAACAATTATAATTGAACTCGTTTTCGACATACCATTGTGTGTGTTAATACATTCTGCAACCCTTAAAAAAATAAAACGATTGTTGTGCATTCATTTATTGGCTTGTAACAAACAGCTGACCGAGGTCGCATGTACTTTTACACGTGCTGCGCGAAGTAGTACTTTCGGAAGTTAGATATCAAAGTGTGTTTCTTAGCTGGACAGACAATAATAGGCAATTAATATATTGCTATAATTTTGTCTACTAGAGTCTACCAGACAATACAGTTGTTATAAAAATAGAATCAATGCACACAAATTCATATAAAATCATGGCCTTATGTATAATGACAAAAACAATATAATGTAGTCAATGTGAAAATGTAGTATTCATTTAAATAATTTTAATACTTGAAAATCCATGTACCAATATATATATATATATATATATATATATATTCATTAATACGTGAAGGCAAAACTTTGTACTCCTTTTTAAGCACATTGCGCGCACGGAGGAGTGTGATATTTGACATAATTAATGTTTTTTCTTTTAGAAGGAGTTCAAAAAATATGCTACAAATAAATTAAATTAAACAAAATAAAATAAATTGTCTCTATGGAATGTATGTGTATTCCTCATTCATTTGTTCACGTTCATACTGAAAGTGCATTGTTGTAAAAAGAAAATTGTGCAGCAGCAATGTGAATTGACTTACTCTCGCGTATTTTATTATAAGGGGTTTATTATTAGTGATTTAAAAAAGTGAGTGCATTTTATTATTATATATAAATTAAACCCTGTCTAATCTTTGTTTCAGTAATTTCATTACATTTTTTTATATTTAGATATTCGCACCTACTTCCATTATGCCTCGACATAGAACATTGACGGGTCGGAGTGAGAGACAAAGAAGGGATGATATATTCCCGCACACATAATGCAAATTTAAATAGTATGAATAGTACATAAATGTCTAATGACGCGTTATTGTTATTTAAATACGGCTTAGCCAAGCTATAACCGCATATTTCCTATAGTTCGTAATTTTAAATTAAATCGAAAATTAATGCATAATGACGTATTTGTGACATACTTAAAAATGTAATGAATTGTGGTCTAATTTCGACCGCTATATATATATATATATATATATATATATATATATATATATATATCCACCGCTGTGAATTCGAGGTAGCGTGTTGCCTTGTCACGCAGCGGACCCGGGTTCGATTCCCGGTCGGACAGGCTCATGGGTGAGGTTTTATCGAGGTTTTTCCTCACATGTAAGACAAATGTCAGGAAGCTTAAGGCCCAATGGTCCCCGAAAATCATCCGGTCATCATCATAATCCTTATCATTATCATCATCATCCTTCACCGGTGTGGAAGCAACGGGAAGCCACCACGCCTATAATTGCCTAGTAAAGCTGCAAAGAATAGCAGTGAAAGACCTGCCTCGGGTAGATTACTATGGATGGATATATATATATATACATGTGTGTATGTGTGCGTGTGTGTGTGTGTCCACAGCTGTGGTCTCGAGGTAGCGTGCTGCCTTGTCACGCAGCGGGTCCGGGTTCGATCCCCGGTCGAGACAGTTTTCTGGGTGAGGTTTTTATCGGGGTTTTTCCTCACCTGTAAGACAAATGTCAGGAAAACTTTAAGGCCCAAACGGTCCCCGAAATCATATGACCATCATCATCAATATCCTTATCATTATCATCATTATCATCATCATCCTTCACCGGTGTGGAAAGCAACGGAAAGCTACCACGCCTACAATTCCCTAGTAAAGCTGCAAAGCATAGCATTTTCATTGTATGATTTCAGTGAAAGACCTGCCCTCGGGCAGAATTACTATGGATGGATATATATACACACATGTAGTATAGGCTATGATTTCCATATTCTTAAACGACAAGAAAAAAGGTAATTATTTGATTTGGTTGAATGTTTTATCTTTTATGATACAATACATTTCTATTAAGTTGTTTTAAGCGTGGCACGCCTTACTGTAATTGGTCAAAATAATACGCTACAAGTCGGAAGATCAGGAGAATCGAATCCCGGTGAGACAAATTTTTAAATAATTTAGTTGACTCAATCAATAGCATTTGATATATGAACTTTAGGAGTACTAGGTTCAAAACCCAACTTAACTGGGATTTATTCCAGGTTTTCTCACTCGGAAAGGAAATACTACATTGTAATTCCAATGAATTTCTTAGTCCGTGTGTCTGTTTATAGCGGTATATGCTCAAGTGGGATAAGGATACTCCCTTGCGGGAGTTTCGTAACAAGCTAATTTACATATGCTTATATGTCTACAAATATCAGCAAGTGACAAATATTGGCACGTCTTAAAGATACACCTACTAGGCATTTAAGGTATTAATTGGATGGGAACAGCCGATTATTTTTTTATTTTACGCTCTAATATAGGTTTTGGTTATTTTACGAGGGGACCATGCCATAGCGTAATTGATTAAGTCAATAGGTTACGAGCCGGAAGGTCGGGGGATCGAGTCCCGGGGAGTCAGGGTTTTTAAAGTGTCCTAACCTTCTGGCGGCATTATGGTCCTGAGGTCGACTCAGCTTGTAACAGACTCTTGTTCTGTGGTAAAGTCGGCCATCACGCAGGGCTGACATCTCGTGCTTATTGTCTAAACGTAGGAGTCTCAACCTCCTAATATCCCGGGCCTCTTGAGACCTATAGTGGGATAATTTTTCTTTTTATTTTACGAGTCTGAAAAATCTTCAGACTCGAGACTCATAGCTGGAAGTCCCTCCAGAGGGACTGGTCCTTTGCACATTTATTTTTTTTTAAATCCATTGACAGAGTCGGGTTTTAACTCGCGACCAAAGGCAAAGAACTTAACTCCTAGAAGCTTATATATTTCATAGCAAAGTTAAACAACTTTAAAAATTTATAAATAAATGAAGTAGGAAATAGATGCTATGTGTTCTGGATGTTAATGGCGTCTATAAATAAGATTAGTAAAGCAAGAGAAATGGATACTAGGAGAATGAAACTAATTTATTTTAAAGGATACATTACCAAAAACAGGTATAATGATAGTGAAACACATGGAATTTGATTAAAGGTTCGCCTTTAAGTAGATCGATGTGTCTGTTATGTGTACACTTTAATCTTGATTGATTATATTTTAAATGAGATTTACAGAGAACAATTCAATTTGTTAGAGTATAAAGGGCTCATGTATCACTTAATTATATCATTTCACAAAGCAACCCTCCTGCTCGTGCATTAACAAAGAATCATACATTTAAGGGGCAGGTGATACACCCTATCCCCGCGCAATGTTATTTTAGCTATAGGCCTACATGTTATTAGAAAAGTATAAAACCCAGCCTCGTTAAACTTTCTATGCGTATAAGTGCACGTTTTATGCATTCTATGCTTTTTGGAGCTTTAAACTTGTTACAGAAAAAAATTAATAATTGCATGCATAATTTTTAATTTTTTACTTTCCATTGGACGGCGTTATGCATCAACCAATTATGCGCTATAATAATAATAATAATAATAATAATAATAATAATAATAATAATAATAATAATAATAATAATAATAATAATAATAATAATAATAATAATAGCTTTATTTTACCTGGCAGAGTTAAGACCTTAAGGCCTTGTCTGCCACTCCCGCAGGCTTTAAAAAATACAAAAAAATAGTCTTACATCTAAATTACAATACACATGAACGATTAAAGTAAATTTAATACACAATTGATCTTCTTGGTGATACAATATTAAAATATATATACAGTCAATATGCCCATTTCACCAATAAATGTTTAAAATGGTCAACAAGTTTCTACAGCCAAGCTGTCATTCTCAAGACCAGATATTGACTGTATATATATTTTAATAAAGTAAAGTAAAGTAAAAGTAAAGTGATCCCACAACAGGCCTCAGGAGGCCCTAGGGGTAGTAGGAGATTAAGGCTCCCACTTTTTCTGGACAATCGGCACTTTATGTCAGCCGGGTTGTCAGCCCTGCGTGACGGCCGCCTTTACCCCAGAACAAGCGTCTGGTACTCATTTCCGTTAGAGGCTGAGTCGATCCCAGGGCCAAAGTGCCGCCAAACGATTACATGTTATAAATACGATATAATTAATATTTATAATGTATTTTGATTTACTCTAAATTTAACGAATTAAATATATATGTACAAGATATATAAACAAACGAGAAAAAGATTATTAATGGCATAGTATACATTTAAATAAATAAAGAACAAATAATTATTAGGCAACAGGTAAGTTTCGAGAAAAATGCGTTTAAAGTTTAAGTCAATCTTCACTATTTATTGTAGCGCTAAACTAACAATATTGCACATTGCAACTTATTTTCCTTGTTTCACAGTTATGCATCAACAATCTAATAGCGGGGACATTTGGCGCTTAGCTACATGATGCAAAATTTAGATTAGTATTTATGAAGATCTGGTTTCATAGCCATTTGTCGTAAAACATAAAATCTCTGTTAGGACAGATGACGTTATAATCTTCATTAACATTAAGACAATATTTAAATATTTGGCGCTAAAAGTGTGCGTACACTTACTTTATGAGCCAGTGTAACAGATGGCACCAAAATATCAATTTTATAAAATTGGCGTTTAGCCCGTTAATGCATAGCATCGTCCAATTTATTTATACAAAATAATTAAATCGTGTAATATGAATATTATAAAAGCACAATATTCTCTACATATGCCACTGTATAAATACTAAAAAGTTCATGTACCTAGGAGCAAGAGTTTTTGAGAATATTTATTTCTTCAAAGGACAAAATAAAGATTGTCCCTATCATCCCCAAATGTACGGAAACGTGCACGGATAACACAGTTAATTAAATGCGCTAGTATGTAAAACTAGAGATCTTGGGTTCAAATCCCAGTTTGGGCGAAATATTTTCTCTTCAAAAATTACGTTTAGTTCAATTTGATTCTTGTTCATCCAGATTTAAAGAGGCATTTTGCCTAACTTCCCCAAGCTATAACAAGCAAGTCCATCTGTACGAACTCGGCGCTTTCTTTTGTAGGTCAAACAAGTAAATCATTTACATCAGATTATAAAATGGAGTGGTTAGGACCAAAAGTACTAAATTGTTTCCAGTTTGCAGTTTTAATTTAGTTTTGATTTAGAAATCAGTAGAGTTAAAGAGGATTTAATCCAGATTGAAAGTTTGCTCAATAGATGTTTTTGATTTAAGTTGAAATCACACAAAACTAAACTTTTAAGTTGGTAAATGCTGTGAAACACAGCTGGAAGGAAGTTACTGCACGGAGAAGCTATAAAATTACCAATTTAATGGATTACTAAACTTTTTGCAGGGACAACATTTATCCAGGGTCATATAACTTAAAGTCTTGTAATACATTTTGAACTTCTAGAGAAACACCACATTTCAACATACGAGTCTGCCGGTACTCTTCTATATACTGATCTTGGCTCTATCGAACCCCTAAGTTCATGACTGAGCGAACATAAACTCTCCATACATCCCATTCGTGAGCAAATATTTTCCAATCATACCGTGTATAATCCACTTCCCTCAAATCATGGTTAATGTTATTCTCCCACCTCATTATTGACCTATCTACAGGTTGCTTTCCCTCTGCTTTTCCTAAAAGGAGTTTCTTGCCACATTTTCATTCCCCATTCGTGCCACATGTCCTGCCCATCGCAGCCTACGATACTTAACTAATCTTATTATATCTGGTTTCCCATAACGATCACGTAACTTACTGTTATGTAACCGCTGCCTGTTCATCTCTCTTTGGTCCAAATTTTTTCCTAAGAACTATATTTTTAAATACTCTTAATATTTTCTCCCCCCTTAAAATAAGAGTCCATGTTTTACATCCGTATAATATAACTGGTAGAATAACAGTTTTATATATTTTCAGTTTTTTTTTAGACAAGTTGGGACGACAAGGATCCCTGTAATGTATAATAGCATTAATTTCCAGAATAGATCTCATGTTTAATTTCTTCCAATTGCATCTCATTCCTATTTGTAATTATTATTCCTAGGTATTTGAATTCAGTCAATTCTTTAAATTTTCCCTCATTTGTTATTAACTGTCCACCTCCATTATATAATGTATTTCTCCTGTTTCCCGAATTTAATCCCATTGCATTCCCCTTTCCCAATTCCTTCACGCCATTTAATTTCTCATTCATTCATTTCAAATCACCTTCACCTTTCAGCTATCATCCAGCTACTGATAGTAGCGAAGAATGTTCTACTGAGGATGGGACTATTCGAGAAAGGCCAACAATGTTTTAATTATTGTAACAGTTGAGGAGACTGCATACAATCTACATTTTGTAGTTTTTCATATTATCTAATTAACTGTATTTTTACCTCTTATGACAATAGTCTCTGCTTAAATATCCAAGAACAAAGGAAAAACAAGCTCACTTAATTTTGGAATAGCATAATCTCGAATTTTCTGTAAATACGTATTTACTTATGGTGAAATTAAATGTTTCTTACCTCTCTTCATACAAATGTTCTAAGTTGATCGCGATTTCGAGACTATAACTGTCGCCAACAAAGTTCTGAGGATGAGACAGTTATGGTCTCGAAATCGCGATCAACTTAGAAAATGTATATGAGGAGAGGTAAGAAACATTTAATTTCACCATAAATTAAACCTCATAGTGATTAATTCCTATAAAAGTTAAACATATTTACTTACTTACTCACTGGCACTATCGAGCCCATAGGTTCATGGCCCTATCCTGAACTAATGCTTTCCAATCATTCCCTGTATAATCTACTTCCCTCAAATCACAGTTAATGTTATTCTCCCACCTCATTCTTGGTCTACCAACTGGGCGTTTTCCCTCTGGTTTTCCTACAAGAAGCTTCCATGCACGTCTTTCATTCCCATTCGTGTCACATGTCCTGTCCATCGCAGTCTACGAGACTTAACTGTTCTTATTATATCTGGCTTCCTATAAAGACCGTGTAGTTCACTGTTATTTAGTGAACTGTTTGTAAATAGGTTTAAAAATTAAGAGTGAAAATTGTAGAACACCCTGTTAATATGTTGTGAGACGTTTAATTAGACTCAGTAATGAAGTTGAGTATGAAAGGAAACGTACAGCTTCCTCCAGTGCCACGTCCTGGAAAGAAGAAGATAACGACAACTGTAGCAGGTAGCAAACCAACTTACTAGACAGCCAGATAAATAGACAGACAGCTCCAACTAAAACTGGGGTATTAACACTATGTTTAATATATCCGCGTAAAAATTTAAGAGAAGGTGCTATATGCAACACCATAAATAATCTTAAGTCTACGTACTATGGGACGTGATCTCCTTTTATTCAACATTTTAACTAACTAGTTCAAACCAGGGGCGGCTATTCAGGGGAAGTTAGTGAATTGCACTTCACCTTATTTTCACCAAAATTATTTTAATCATTAATTTTGCTTATCACGAATGTTGGTTTTAGTAGAAACATATTTCGGGACACATCATTGTCACAGAAAGCGTTCGCGCCACGTGCTGTCATTCTGGCCTTCAGCCAGAGCTGAAATGAAGGATTTTTGTTCCAGCTTGCTCCTACCTCTGAATAAGCATGTGTACAAATATGTTTTTCTTATTAGCCCTTCACCTAACTTCAAAGCCACGACCGCCACTGGTTGAAACCCGGCATGAGTCGACGAAATGAAAAATCCAAGGGATAAATCCTCCGGGAGGGACTTTAAGCCGTGGTTCCTGAGTCTAAAATTGTTCAGGCTCGTAAAAGAACCACAATCCCGAAAAAAAGAAGCCTCTTTACAAATGTTAACCGACTTTCATCCATCCAATTTTCGTACTAGACGCTTCATTTAGGCGATGTGCTAACCACAAGTCACTCTTTGGCATCTGTATGTAAATAATCATATATAAATTAGCTCGGTTAAGAAACTTCTGCAACGGAGGATTCATGTCCACACGCAAAACTTTTTGTGATATATATATATATACATACATACAAATATAACTAACTAACTAACTCACTCGAATCATCAAATACGGAGGTTCATGGCAGCGCGGGCATAAGTTCTCCATACATCTCTACACTTAGCAAATGTTTTCCAATCATTCCCTCTATAATTTGCTTCCCTCAAATCAATGTTTAATTAATGGAATGGATAAGATGCAATCTATTCTACGGCGATTATATATATACAGGGCTTCCAATATAAAACCGGACCGGCCTCACGGAGTTTCACCCGACACGCAGTGCTGTCTCTTCCTCCCGCAATTCACCCTGCCTGCCACCCGTCCATGAACTGACTCTTACCTTATAGAAAATGCTGGAAATGTTGTCCTCCCGCAGTTAAACAGGCTTTATACCGAGTAAACACATTTTGTTGCTGTATGTGCAGAAGATACTGAAATCCCAACTTGTTGTGCTAATTTCGGTAATGATTTTTGTGGTGAACGTTCCAAATTTTCGCCAATTTCGTCTAATTTTTCTTCGGTGAGAACCATACGCCTTCGCGTGTGTTTCTTATTTTGTACTGAACCAGTGGTCTCAAATTTAGTCACAAGATCATGGATTGTCGATCTGGAAGGAGGTAATTCTCCAGGGAAGTTCCGAATAAATTCCTCGCGAACGCGACGAGCTGATTCGTATTTATAATAACATTTGCACACATAAATGCGCTGCTCTAATGTCAGCTGACGTCTCATCTTGTCGAACGATAGTAAACTGACTAGTTCAAGGACGAGCGGCTGGCAGAGTGAAATGCGGACGAGGAGAGAGCGCTGCCTGACGGGTGAAACCCCATGAGGCCGGTCCGGGTTTATATTGGAAGCCCGTTATATATATATATATATATATATACATATGCAAGTATTTTTTTGTCATTCTTCTATCTTGGTTCTACATAAATCAATATTCACATTCATGACTCATACAGCCATTTATTTGGGCTGAGTACAGGTCTCGAAGAGGAGCTACAAATCTTCCCTTTTTCACTAATCTGCCCTAAGTTAATTCACAAGCTCGAAGTCAGGATGAATCACATGAGTGTGCAATATTAAGTCACCACAACCACACGTCTTAAACACCTACGGTTATATATTTCCTAACTAACATTAGTCGTGCTTAAAGGAGATATGAAATGAATATGAAAGGAGATGATGTGATGAGAGAGGGAAGAGGAGTGGATAAAGTTAGTGGGACGAAATTTGAGAAACGAAATAAACACGAAACTTTCCGATAAGTCCCATCTCTGGTATCATCAGGATTTGAGCCTGAGATTCCAATCATGGCAGACGCTCGTGCTAGCCACGAGTTCACCGAAATGGTAAACTTTTTCTGTAATGGTAACCTTAAATTAAAAAAAAAGTACAATTAAATAATTTCCTCCCTCAAGATATCAAGGATTGCCGCACACTTGGCATTTTTACTTATTAAATAATTAATTTTTCTAGAAAACAAATTTTATTCTCTCATTATTAGTATTTTTTCTGGTTTTTCTATCTTGTATACTTTTATATTTCATTTGTTAAATCTAGAATAAATAATATATATATATATATATATATATATATATATATATATATATATATATATATATAATATATATATATATATATATATAATCCTATTGTAGACATACCATGTAATAATTTTTTTCTTAAATGCCCCAGGTTGTAATTTCGGCATTTCTGGTGTTCTCTCCTGGCATTGGCTTAATTTTAACCCACTTCTGAAATTGGGGTGCCTAGAAGGCCGAGTTACGTTACCCCGATGGGTGATAAATGCTAATGAAGCACCAAGAGAGTTCTTAACCTAAACTTAACCTAAATTCCAGACCATGGGAATAATTCTCTTTAAGAAAAAAATCCTATGGTTCAACCGGGAATCGAACCCGGGACCTCATGAACAGTAATCAGAAACGCTGACCACTAGCCCGTGAGGCTGGTCCCATGTAATAATTTTGTTTATTTGAACCGAAAGTGCATTTTTTCGGTTCAGTGTGGTATCTTTGTTCTCCTCCCTACACAGGAACATTTGTGAAATATGCCAATATCCATGTTCTCCTAGTGGCTACCCCTTCCCTCTTCATCCTTCCTGCCGCGCATGTCTACGGCGCATTCCCCCTCTACCTCGGAACCTTTATATACATAGTGCACCTACAGAACTATATCATTCGATCATCCTAGCAATCGGCGTTTTTGGTTGTATGAACGGATTCAAGAGTGGAATCCGGTTCCAGGTCAATATGCGACTGGAAAGTTAAACATGGAATTCTACATAGACAAGTTGTCCTGAGGCCAAGAAGAGGCCTGTTTGAGTTGGTCCGACAGTCTAGGGAAGAGGATATCCCCGAAACTCGGACACCTGTGTGAGTGTTGTGTGATGTATGGTATGTTATTTATTTATTTTTCTGTACGGCTACTTTGATCGTTTGATCGAATGCCATCATTTTTTGTTGTTAATTTACTTTTTACTCAGCCAACTTGTTTATTAAAAGTTATCTTTTAAACCACGCCCCTCTTGCATTGTTTAAGTATAAATAGTTGTTCACTATCCTGTTATGGAAATCACTCACGTAAGAAACCATTCCGAGCTCCTCAACTATCATGCTGATTAGTATTATTAAAACACAATTATTTTGTTCACTCACTGTATGTATTTAATAATCAGTACTCATATATATATATGTCAGAGAAAGAAAGATGAATCAACGGCTACCTTCTATGGGCCCGAGGTAAGCCATTTTCCTGATAAGATATCCTCTTTGGAAATCAGATCCACATCAATAGAAACAGCAAATTACAAAACCCGATCCCGGAGTAAAGGTAGCAGTCTGCGTGGTTTTCAAATGACCCACAAATGGTTCCGCAGATGCGTGGTTTAGAGGGTTTCGTAAACCCCCACAAATGGTATCAGAGCGTCTGGTTTTGTATCTTTCGGCTTTGAAAGATATGCTGTATTCTATTGACAGTGGTTCAAGTAGTATCGATTTAAAATTTTCCACTAAAGTTTTGGAGTTTTGGATTCAAGTGCCAAAACAAGGGTATACACTCTGCATGGTCGTAAATGAAGTTTGGAATCAGAAAGTCGACATTTTTCAGAGATATTATCCCCTGGATAACTATTTGTTTTCGATACTTGGTATCTATGCTAAAGTTATTGAAAAGTATTTATTTACGCGTTTGAACTGTTTTCACGTAAATGATATTGACTCATCTTTCTTTGTATGTAAACAGAGAGTGACTTATGTATACTAAACTACGTTCGCTTATAGTTGTTTACATCTTTTGTTCATTGTACTTTGTAAATATACCTAGTTGGATAGATGTAATATCTAAGGACAATCTGGTCCGAGAATTGAGCTTACTAGGTATTGATGCTGAAGGCGATGTAAATATATTACGTCAGAGACTTAAGATTCATATGAACTCTCTCTCCCCGGCTGAACAAATATTAGTGAAACGTAAGTTTATCGTAGATAGCGCAGTTCCGGAAGATTATTCTATAGAACAGAACAAGAATATTATCGATCGTAGACTTAGCTCCATCAAGGATTTTTCTAGTGGAACGGTTTCCAACCTTTCTTCTCATATGGAGGAAAATAATCAGCGAATTTTTCGAGAGTTAATTAGAAAAGTCGATCCCTGAGATGGTAATGATAAGGTATTGTTAGTTTTCTTCCTTATTAAACTCAACTCGATCTTCGAATTGAAATTGGTTCCAGATGAATATTTTGTGAACTCGATTTTGAGTTGCATTGGAGGAACACTATTGAAGGTTTGGAGTGAGGTGGTTAAATTGAGATTTACTTGGATTGAGAGCTTGGAATATGTGAAATGTTCGTTGTTGCCTTCCAGATTGTTAGAGGATTATTGGATTAAATTTGTGTCACGACGATTCCAATTTTTTAAAGAATCTTTGTTGGAGTTTATTTCTGAAATCCAGGGAGCTTCACTTGTATTGAACCCTCAATTTTCGGAAGAAAAGTTGATTGACATTATTCTTCAAAATATGTCGCCGGCCACCAGACAGCATTTGGTTTTTGCTACGAAACCTCAAAATGTAGCCGGAATGTGTGTCTTGGCTAGGAAAGTGGCTGATTTCGAGATAGCTGAAAGACAAAGAAACTTCAGCGAAAAGAGTAAGCCTGATAATTTAAGTAAACCTAATACTTCTGCGAATCGTTCTTCTCGCGATAACTCTTGGCAGTCAAAAAGTAATTTACAATGTTGGAAGTGTCAGCGTTTTGGACATCTAGCTAGGGAGTGTCGATCTAAAGGCTTTGATACTCCACGTGTTAATGTTATGACTTTATCTTCTGGAAAATATAAGAAAAGAATTCAAACGGCTAAAAGAATATTTCCTTCTGCGAATAATAGGCCATCATCTTTTACGGCAAACTTACCCCATTTATCAGTGGAAGTTTTCCACCAGAAAATAGACGGATTATTGGATAGTGGTGCATCTATTTCCCTTGTGCGAGAAGACTTTGTTTCTACACTACCTAAGAAATTTTTGAAGAAAACTTCTTTGAAGTGTAAATCAGTTAACAATCAAATCTTCTCAGTAAACAAGATGGTTCGTTTGCATTTAAAGATAAGTAAATTTTCATGGGACCAGTTGTTTTATGTGGCTCCAGAGTTATCTGTTCCTATTACTCTAGGCTACGATTTTATGTCGAAATCCGGCATGAAAATTGATTTTCAGAATAGAGTCTGTAATTTTAGGTTTGCGCGAGAAGTTTCGCTGCCGTTTAACGTACATCCTTGTATGTACGAGCATGCGTGTGTTAAGAATCCCTCGAAACAACGTTGTGTTATGTCTCTCAATAATCTTGAGGAGGATAAGGAATTATCTGAATTGGTGAAAGAATTCCCAGGATTATTTAGTAATCAATTAAGAAGAGCAAAAAATAGTTTTTGTGAACTGGAATTGTTGGATAACATCCCTGTTCGATCTCCACCTTTTCAGTTTTCTCCACCTAAGTTGCAAATGTTACAAAGCGAAATTCATAAGCTTATGCAACAAGGTGTCATTAGACCAAGTCGTTCTAGTTATGCGAGCCCTGCTTTTCTTGTTCCGAAACCTAATGGAGGTCATAGGTTGGTTATCGATTATAGGAAACTTAATAATAAAGTAGTATTCGATTGTTTCCCATTGCCTACCTTGGAAGCAGCTTTCCAAATATTTCATGGAGCCAAGGTGTTTTCCGTAATTGATTTGCATTCTGCCTTTTTTCAAATACCGTTGACTCCATCTAGCAGAAAATACACGGCTTTCGTTACTCCCAATGGTCTTTATGAATTTAATATGCTGCCTATGGGTTTGAGCGTAGGTAGTCAAGTATTGAGTCGTGAATTGGACAAATTATTTGGAGACTTGAAATACAAGTATGTTTTCCAGTATTGTTATGATCTCATCGTGTATTCTTCTGACATGCGGCAACATCTCGCTCATTTGAGAGAGGTCTTTGAAAGATTGAATAATAAAGGATTTACTGTCAACCCTGAAAAGATCACTTTGGGATGTTCTAAGATAAAGTTTTTGGGTCACTTGTTATCCGCTGAAGGTATCCAGGTGAACCCAGAGAGAGTTGAAGCCATCAAAAATCTCCCGGCACCTAAGAATTTAAAAGGCGTTAGAAGTTTCATGGGAATGGTGGGCTTTTATGCCAGGTTTATTCCTAATTTCTCTCAGATTGCCATTCCTTTGAATAACTTGAAAAAAAAGAAAACTAAATTCTTATGGAGTCAAGAATGTGAAGCTTCTTTTCAACGTCTCAAACTAGCCCTTTGTGAGGCTCCCACTTTACAAGTTCCCGACTTCAATAAGAAATTTATTCTTCAGTGTGACGCCAGTGATAGGGCATTAGGTGCGGTTCTTAATCAAGAAATTGACGGCAATTTAGCACCTGTGGGATATGCTAGCCGCACTTTGAATGAGGCCGAGATTAAGTATAGCATTTATGAGAGAGAAATTTTAGCTATTGTTTTTGGTTGTGAAAAGTTCCGCACCTTTTTGGAACATAACCTTTTGCGGTTCACTCAGACAATCAAGCAGTCTCTTGGTTATGTAAGAACAGTGGTACTCTTGGTAGAATTGGTAGGTGGGTTGTGCGTCTTTCCGCTTTCAACTTTGAAGTAATTCATGTTAGAGGTTCTGAGAACGCAGTAGCGGATGGTTTATCCCGACTGTTTCATGAAGATGATGTTCCAGAACACCCGCAAGTCAGTCTTCTATCGAACTTCCTTGCGTCATTTAAAGACCTTAAATTGCATCAACAAGAGGATAACGATTGTAAGAAATTATATGCTCAAGTTAAAGCAGGCACTAATAGTCCAGATTTTCTTTACATAGAGGTCTATTAGTGTATAGTCCTCGAAAAGGTCCAAAGAATCGTGTTCTGGTCCCTGTAGCGTTGCAACCTGTCTTACTTAAGTATTATCACGACTCTCCTTTGGGCATGCATTTGGGCATTGCCAAGACTATGGAAAAGCTCAATAGACAATATTATTGGCCTCATATGGGTGATGATGTGCGTAAATATATTTTGAATTGTGTTGATTGTCAGCGAGCTAAGCCCGCCCCTAATACAAAAGTAGGTCTTCATTCAGCGGAGCCCTCCACAGCTCCCATGCAAAGACTCTTTATTGATTTCTTTGGTCCCTTAGTTCGCTCTAAACGAGGTAATGTTGGGGTTCTAGCAGTTGTCGATGGGTTCTCTAAATACGTCGTGCTTCATCCCGTGAGATCCTTGAAGTCTAATGCAGTTGTAGATTTTTTCACTAGAAACTTCTTTCCGAACTTTGGTGTTCCTGAATCCATTGTTTCGGATAATGCAAAAGCCTTTACTTCTCATATGTTTAAGAATATGTGTTTCGATTGGGGTGTTCGTCATATTACTACTTCCCCCATTACCCAAAGCCTAACCTTTGTGAGAGGTTTTTCCGCTCGTTGAAAACAGGTCTTACCATTTTTCATAATGTTAAGCAAAATGTTTGGGATCAACATTTGCCGTTGTTTGCTTTGGGTTGTAATGATGCGGTCCATGAGTCGACAAAAACTACTCCTGCCGAATTGTTTTTGGGTAGACGTATTATGCATCCCTTGGAATTAAATTGGCGCATTACGGAAGCCGATTTGGGCGATTTGAAGCAAGCCAATAAAGTTCAGGAATGGGAGGAAGCATTCAGGAATCTTAAGATCGCAAAAGAGAACGTAGCTAATAGGTATAATCAGGATAGGAAGGACGTCTCTTATAAAGTTGGCGATCGAGTGCGTTATCGCCTTTATCCACTCAGTAATCGTGGGGAGCAACGTATGGGAAAGCTCATGTTTAAATGGTCTGAACCTTATATTGTGAAACGCTTTCTAACACCAGTTACCCTGGAGTTGGTAAACGTCGATGGCCATGTCATGAAACAACATGTTAGTCAAGTAAAACTATGTCCTGTGGTGGATTAAATCCAAGGATGTTTGTTGCGTCATATGTTAAACTAGATATTGTTCTGAAAACATTTTGTGTTACGTCATATGTTAAATTAGAATGTTTGAGGTTCCGTTTTCCTGTCTTCGCCTGTTTTTTGTTTCAGTTTACCCTTCCTTCCTTAATATTGGCATGACGACGCAACCTGGAATGTTCGGCAGTCGAGCGCTTGGTGGATCCGGCCCACCCCCGAGTGCCCAGCTGACCGACATGGTGGTTCTGTACTACAGATTCCTGGATAGCGGTGGAGCGGGATTGCGATCCGGCAATCCAAATATGGTATCGTCACCCTGTTCTTCACCTGGAACACCGCAGAGTTGTACTATGGCGACTGAGTCCAGATGGAATTTATTGTCAGCGCCTGTATGGTCAACATAGAAGCGAGTGTGGTGATTGTGATTTAGGGGACGATGGGGATTTGTGTTGAAGTTTACCGCTTGGAATCAGATAGTGTTGATGTGCCCCTCCCAACGTGGGATTTTTCTACCTGACTTTGTTTAGAAGCTTATGGACTGTTTTCTTTTACCCGGAGGGCGCAGGGGGAGTTATTGAACCGAAAGTGCATTTTTTCGGTTCAGTGTGGTATCTTTGTTCTCCTCCCTACACAGGAACATTTGTGAAATATGCCAATATCCATGTTCTCCTAGTGGCTACCCCTTCCCTCTTCATCCTTGCCGCGCATGTCTACGGCGCATTCCCCCTCTACCTCGGAACCTTTATATACATAGTGCACCTACAGAACTATATCATTCGATCATCCTAGCAATCGGTGTTTTTGGTTGTATGAACGGATTCAAGAGTGGAATCCGGTTCCAGGTCAATATGCGACTGGAAAGTTAAACATGGAATTCTACATAGACAAGTTGTCCTGAGGCCAAGAAGAGGCCTGTTTGAGTTGGTCCGACAGTCTAGGGAAGAGGATATCCCCGAAACTCGGACACCTGTGTGAGTGTTGTGTGATGTATGGTATGTTATTTATTTATTTTTCTGTACGGCTACTTTGATCGTTTGATCGAATGCCATCATTTTTTGTTGTTAATTTACTTTTTACTCAGCCAACTTGTTTATTAAAAGTTATCTTTTAAACCACGCCCCTCTTGCATTGTTTAAGTATAAATAGTTGTTCACTATCCTGTTATGGAAATCACTCACGTAAGAAACCATTCCGAGCTCCTCAACTATCATGCTGATTAGTATTATTAAAACACAATTATTTGTTCACTCACTGTATGTATTTAATAATCAGTACTCATATATATATATGTCAGAGAAAGAAAGATGAATCAACGGCTACCTTCTATGGGCCCGAGGTAAGCCATTTTCCTGATAAGATATCCTCTTTGGAAATCAGATCCACATCAATAGAAACAGCAAATTACAAAACCCGATCCCGGAGTAAAGGTAGCAGTCTGCGTGGTTTTCAAATGACCCACAAATGGTTCCGCAGATGCGTGGTTTAGAGGGTTTCGTAAACCCCCACATATTGTAATTTAGATGTACAGTAATAACTATTTCTCTCTAATATGGTTAGTGCGAAACATGGAGGAGAAAATAGGAGTATTTGAGAATAAAGTTCTTAGGAAAAATTTTACACCAAGAGAGATAAACAGACACGTGAATGGAGAAAACTACATAACAGTGAGCTACATGATCTTTATAGGAAGCCAGTTATAATAATAACAGTTAAGTCCTGTAGACTGCGATGGGCAGGACATGTGGCACGAATGGGGAATGAAAGACGTACATGGAAGCTTTTTGTGGTAAAACCAGTAGGAAAACATCCAGTTGATAGACAAGAATGAGGTGAAAGAATATTATTAATCATGATTTGTGGGAAATAGATTACAAAGGGAATGATTGGAAAACGTTAGCTCAGGTTAGGTATGTTAGGAATGTATAGATGGCATATGTATATGCGGGCATAAACCTACGGGTTCGATAGTGCCAGTGAGTTAGTTAGTTTTAGTCTGATTGAGTGGTAGACAAGGCCTTAAGGTCTTATCTCTGCCAGGTGAAATAAAGCTATAATAATAATAATAATAATAATAATAATAATAATAATAATAATAATAATAATAATAATAATAATTATTATTATTATTATTATTATTATTATTATTATTATATTATTATTATTATTATTATTATTATTATTATTATTATTATTATTATTATTATTATTATTATTATTATTATTATTATTATTATTATTATTAAACACGTAATAACAATCGGCCGCGGTGGACTAGTGGTTATGCTCCTTGCCTCTGGTCCCAAGGGTCGCGGGTTCAAACCCGGCCGGAGTCGATGGATTTTTTTAGGATGAAAAAATCCAAGGAGCAAGTCCTCCGGGTGGGACTTTAAGCCGTGGGTCCCGAGTCTGAAGATTTTCAGGCTCGTAAAAGATCCTTAAGCCTGAATGAGAAGGCCTCTAAGCAAAATTTACCGAATTTTCCCGTCCTAGTACTACCTTGGTTTCCTAGATGTTAGTATGAGGCGGAACGCTGAACACGGACCGCTCAAATGACATCTATACGAAAACAAGTGTAACTAAATTAGTATGGTTCAAATTCTTCCCTGTAGGGGGAGAGCGCTTAAATCTCTGTTAAAGGAAACATGGGCTTAGAAGATACAAGGAGAAGAAATAATAACATATGATTAATAGGTGAAACCGGGAACAGAAGTTCTTCTTTAATATGTCATAGAGCGTATTTATGTTTGAGAAAGAGCGAAGTACAGTATATACAAGTTGAAACTTTGAGTGGTTTCTAGTTCCTATAATAAGAGAGTGAAAGGAACATCTCAAGTCACTGCCAGTTTGATAGAGAATTCTTGACGACCTGATCAAATATCATACAGATACACGCGTGAAATACACTCTCCTGTGTAAAGGCTTCTTTGCTTTACATTCATTCAAGCTACATATGGTTAATTTCCAACGTACGAGAAAAAAAATTTCCCTCTTTTAGAGTTATGTTATTATTATTATTATTATTATTATTATTATTATTATTACCTTATCATATTTTGTGAGATTCAGACAACTAAAATGGCATGGTTAATTGGTCATATACGTAGGACGCCAGAGAAAATATTACCCAGACAAGCTTTGGAATGGATCCCACCTGGGAAAGGAAAGAGATGTCGACATTGATTTAAATGGATGGATGAAGTAAGAAGAGGTATGATGGAAGAATTGGAATGGAAAGATAGAGAAGAATAGAGAAAGAAGATAAAATTTAAAAAAAAACTTTGGGCACAGGAATATTTTATTACATTGTAAACCTGTTTACAAATAAATAAATAAATAAATAAATAATTACTTTATTATGTGGTGCAGAAACCGAAGATTTAATTTTAGAAGATCAGAAGGGGTATATTAGAGGATGTGAAAAATTTTAGTATTTGGAGATAAAATTAGATAAAGAGAATAGACAGTGACATTAAGAACAGAATGAATAAAGGTAGAGCAATTACAGCAATGTGAAATTGTGTCCTATGGAACAGATATATAACCAGGAAAAATAAGTTAGAAATATATAATTCGATAGTGAGAAGTACTCCCATATATGGAGCTAAAGCATGGTAATTCAACAAAAATTTATGTCGATGGAAATTAATTTTTGAGGAGAGCAGTAAGATGTTCAAAATTGAAAAAAATAAATAAAATAAAGTCATACAAGAAAAAAATGAATATTGAATATTCTATAGCATATTGAATACGATATAAACAATCAAATTGTTATGGGTACCTACGGCGAGTGCAAGAAGAAAGGCTACTCAGAAGAAGATTGGAATGGTGTCCACCTAGAAGAAGAAAGAAAGGAAGAACTCCAAACTCGTGGATGCAAGAAATAAAACTGGAATGAGAACAAGAGGACTGGAGTACATGGAATGGATGGATAGGGACGAGTGGTGAAGGAAAACAAAACTTTAGTCACAGAAAGATGTGTAAACATAGAACATTTGTATTAGTTAATATTAACATCAAATATTTAGAGGATGAAGAGAGCCTACAACACAATGGTATTAATAAGCTGTTAGTTTATGCTGATGATATAGTAATATTAGGCGATAGCGAGGAGATACTAAGGGCCAACAACGCATACTCGCATACTAACAGGAATGAGATGCACAAATAAATTAAAGATTGCCTCAATTCTGGAAGTGCATGTTATAATGGATTACATGGACTGCTGTCATCCCGACTTGTCTTTACAAAGTTAAATCTTGTTGTTATATCTGGATTCCCATAAAGATCATGTAGGTTGAAGCTGGACATTCACTCAGCCTCCTTCCTAAATGAGCAACTAAATAATTAATGAATCGGTATATAGGAAATACATTTATAAACAATTAATCAATTAAGTAATCGAAATAAACACCATACATATACCTTATTTATATTCAAATAAATCAGAAAAACACATAGAATATAATTATGTAATTATTGATCGTAAATTATAAGATCCCGAGCAATTAATAAGATAAAATAATAAACATTCAGTTATGAGTAATCTAGAGAGAGGCTGGTGACTGTAACTCTTCTATTATATACTGACGGGCTCGAGACATGCTCACAATAAGTTAAAGATCTAAGAAATTATTTTCTCTTCCGAGGATTAGATGCATTTTATTCAACCAGTTAGAACTAACAATGCGTAAGTCTTGTACTCTAGACAGCTTGAAGACAATAAAAAAGTTATTGCTGGAAAGTTGGAAACTCAGCACGCAGATGTTTTTACAAGTTGGAAAAAACAAATTAGGGGCGAAAGAAGCCACTTAACCTAATCAGAATTTACAGACCCTAAGCAAAATTATAAGCCAAGTCTAGTGCCGAAATAGACCGGATTCCCTGGTTAGATGCATAAACGTATGTTCCAACTGTATCTAATCTCGTAAGAAGGAGGTCCTAAAACACTCGGTGACGTCACAACGAACCAAATGGTCCAGAACGCTACTACCCAAAATTAAAAACAAATGTACCATCATTTGCAATACTGCATTATAAGTTACGCCTATCACGTGGACGCAAAATTGTAATGAGTGGGAGTTAAAGTTTACCTTACAGCTAGAAACACTAAGTTATATCACTTGTCTTGTCGACTTGTCTTGTCAACGTGTCATCTTCATCTTGCGGTGCCCTAGGCACAAGTCTGAAAGTGATTGTCATCTTATTGTGGAGTCGACATGGACACATACACTTGTTCACCTGTTGGATAGTAGGCCAACAACATCAATTAAAATACGTAATAAAGAAGACATCACGAACCGAACAAGTGAATTACATAAAGTCGTATCATCAATTGTTTTCATTCATATAAAAGAGCATCGCGGTGTTTGTTAATTACTCCGTCGTCAAATAATCTGCTTCATCATAATAGTGAGCTACCCGAGGTCCTCAACTAAAGAGGAATCATTTCATTATCCTGGTGCCCACTAAATCCATTCTTACCATTAAACCCATATTCTAAGAATGTTATTGTTGTAAATGTCCCCCAACAGTGAAGCTTTCAACCTAAATTAACCTTCCATCAAACTCTCTTTTGTTGTAGTCTTCTTCATTCTCATGTCTGTTCGTCTCCCTTTGGTCCAAATATTATCCTAAGAACCTTATTCTCGAATACTCTCAATCTTATCTGCACCTTTAAAGTAAGAGTCCATGTTTCCCATCCATATACTATAACTGTAAGAATAACAGTTTTGTATGTTTTCAGTTTAAGTCACGTAGACTACGATGCGCAGGGCGTGTGGCGCGAATGGAAATTGAAAGAGCGACATGGAAATTGCTTATAGGAAAACCAGAGGGAACGTGCATTGTAGCTTGACCGCAAATGAGGTGGGGGAATAACATTTGTCGCCTTGAGAGTAGTGAATTATACATGGGATGATTAGAAGGCATTATCTCAAGATAGGGATGTGTGGAGAACTTATGTCCACGCGGCTATGAACCTACAGGGTCGATTGTGTCAATGAGTTAGTTAGTTGTCTACTATATGTCTCACTAAGTCAATGTAGTGACCTCTATCACTTGTTGATATCTGTAGGGAAAGAAGTGTAAATAAATGTGACTAGTTACAAAACCCTCGTTAAGGAGCATCATTGTCCCCCGCGTAACTACGTATAGATCATCATCATCATAGTACATTCACGAATTTAGGCCATTTGTTGACCTGTGAATGGACAATACTACATAACAATGAACTACATGGTCTCTATACTTACTACTTACTTACTCACTGGCACTATCGAACCCGAAGGTTCATGGCCGCGCGGACATAAGCTCTCCATACATCCCTATCCTGAGCTAATGCTTTCCAATCATTCCCTGTACAATCTACTTCCCTCAAATCATACTTAATGTTGTTCTCCCACCTCATTCTTGGCCTACCAACTGGGCGTTTTCCCTCTGGCTTTCCTACAAGAAGCTTCCATGCACGTCTTTCATTCCCCATACGTGCAACATGTCCTGCCCATCGCAGTCTACGAGACTTAACTGTTCTTATTATATCTGGCTTCCTATAAAGACCATGTAGTTTATTGTTATGTAGTCTTCTCCATCCACCTGTCTGTTCATCTCTCTTTGGTCCAAAAATTTTCCTAAGAACTTTATTCTCAAATACTCGTAATCTCCTTTCCTCCCTTAAGGTAAGAGTCCATGTTTCGCACCCATATAATATAACTGGTAGAATAATAGTTTTATATATTTTCAGCTTAACGTTTTTTGAAAGGAGTTGGGACATCAAAAGTCTCTGCAATGCATAATAGCATGCATTTCCAGAATTGAGCCTATGTTTAATTTCTTTGTGCATCTCATTCCTATTTGTGATTATTGTTCCTAGGTATTTGAATTCAGCCACTTCCTCAAAATTTCCCTCATTGTCATTAGCTGTCCATTTCCATTATATACTGAATTTCTACGTGTGACCATATATTTAGTTTTACTGATATTTACTTCCAGTCCCAATTTCTTAGTGTTACTCAATAGTGTGTGCGTGTTGGCCTTTAGTATCTCCTCGCTATCGGCCAGTAGTACTATATCATCAGCATAAACTAACAGCTTATTAATACCATTCAGTTGTAAGCCTTCCTCATTCTCTAAAGATTTAATGGCATGCTCTAGTACAAAATTAAATAGTAGAGGAGATAGTGCATCTCCTTGCTTCAACCCATTCTGGATTTCAAAAGTGTCTGAAAACTGTTTGCCTACACGCACCCTACTCTTTGAGCCATTTAGACACATTCGTATAAGTCTAACCAACTTTTTAGGAATTCCGAACTCCAGCAGGATCTATATAACTTCTCCCTCTTAATTGAATCATATGCTTTTTTGAAGTCTACATATAGTTGATTTACAGTACCATTATATTCCCATTTCTTCTCTAAAATCTGTCTTATACTGAAAATCTGATCTGTTGTAGACCTGTTTCTTCTAAATCCACATTGATGATCTCCTAGAATGTCATCAATATAGGGAGTAAGTCTGCTTACTAATATATTTGTTAGAATTTTGTACGAAGTTGAAAGTAATGAGATGCCCCTGTAGTTGTTGCAATCAGTTTTATCTCCTTTCTTATAAATTGGTAAGATAATTGATTCCTTCCATTCATCTGGAAGAGCTTCTTTTTCCCAAATCATACTAAGCAACCAGCGTATCTTGTCCATCAATTTTTCTCCCCCTGATTTTATCAGTTCTGCTGGGATCTCATCTGAACCTGATGCTTTATACATCTTCAATTTTTCAATCGCCATTTCAACCTCTAATGCACTTGGCTCTGCGACTAGCATTTCTGCTGTCTGTAACTTATCCTCCTGAATGTCCTGTTCTGTATGTACATTTAATAGCTGATTAAAGTAACCTTTCCATCTATTTAATATACTCTTGGAATCTGCAATCATATCCCCATTTTCATTCCGAATTATGTTTGTTCTAGCCTGAAACCCCTTCTTCTCTATCCTAATTCCCTGATATAATTCTCTAATGTTCCTATTTTTTGCATTCATTTCAAGATCATTAATCTTCTCTCTCAAATATTCCCTCTTTTTACTCTTTAGTAACTTGGTGGTTTCCCTTCTAACACTACCCAATTGCTCTAAATTTACCTCATTTGGCTCGTGTAACCATTTCATTTTTGCTAGCTTTCTTTTCTTTACAATGTCGGCACATTCCTCATCAAACCATTTCTTGTTTTGCCTCTTTTTTAAACAACCAATGCTTTCTGATGCTGACAATTTAATAGTATCTCTTATAGCCTCCCATTCTTTATTTATATCAGTTTCTTCTTCGTTTGCCACATTGTCATCTGAAGATTCCAATACTTGAAATCTCTCTATAGGAAGCCAGATATAATAAGAACAGTTAAGTCTCGTAGACTGCGATGGGCAGGACATGTTGCACGTATGGGGAATGAAAGACTTGCGTGGAAGCTTCTTATAGGAAAGCCAGAGGGAAAACGCCCAGTTGGTAGACCAAGAATGAGGTGGGATAACAACATTAACTATTATTTGAGGGAAGTAGATTATACAGGGAATGATTGGAAAGCATTAGCTCAGGATAGGGATGTATGGAGAGCTTATGTCCGCGCGGCCATGAACCTACGGTTTCGATAGTGCCAGTGAATAAGTAAATATGTTGACCTGTTTCGGCCTCAAGAGAAACACCATCCAAAAGTCTTTTGAGTGGACGTCCTGGTCTTCTTCTTCCTGCAGGTTGATATCTTAACATCTGTTTGGGTATCCTGTGATCTTTCATTCGATGAACATGTTGCATCCATCTTGACTTATAATCAGAAATTTTGTTTTCTAAAGGTTCCATGTGTAAATTCTTCTTAGATGTCTTCATTTTTTTGTGATCTAGTAGTGTGTATCCTCCGAAGGTATCTCATTTCAGCAGATCTAAGTCTCTGTATATCCTTCTGTTTCAACATCCATACTCCACTACCATACAAAAGAGTTGGAAGAGCCAGTGTTTTATACACTTTTTAGTCTTGAATGTTTTTTGGACTAACTGTGGCTTGAAGATAGAAATTATTAACCCTAAAATTCTTAAAAATGTTTGCATCTACATCCTTTTCTTCTTCATATCAGAAATTGCATCCTAGATATGTAAAATTATTCACCTGCTCCAAAATGTTATTGTCAAGTACAATTTTACTTCTGATAGGATCTACACCTTGAAATGCCATAATTTTTGTTTTCTCTGTAGATATCTTGAATCCATATTCTTCTGTAATTTTGTTAAGTTCATACAGACCTTTCTGCAGATTATCTTCTGAATTTGCTATTATTATTTGGTCATCTGCAAACAATAGGGTGTTTAATTTTGTATTCTTTGATATTCTTATTCCAATTTTATATTTCTTGTTTCAGGACGAATAATGATGATGATGATGATGATTATTATTATTATTATTATTATTATTATTATTATTATTATTATTATTATTATTATTATTGCATGTCCTTCTACTACTATCACTAATGCTATTCCTCTATGGAAAACAAATGAAATATTTATTGATATCGAAATAAAAAGTCGAACATTGACAACACTTAGGGAAAATTAGAATGGTACTGGGGGGGGGGGGATTTCATTTTGTTACGTTTCAAGGTTGTAATTTATTGCGCATAATGGTTCAGTTTTAATTGAATCGTTAAGGTGCAAAAGGAAAACATTTCATACAACACAGTTTTGAGAAAAAAGTAATACTGTAGAAAAATAGGTACACTTTAGAGACGAAGATACTATTGGTGACTTGTAGAACTAGTTGATGGTAATGTCTTCCACTTGTTCCCAATAATGTAGTGTTAATTGTTATTTCATAATAAATGTCCAAAGTTCGTAAATGTTTTCCTTTTGCATCTCATCATGTCAATATTTGACATATTTTGAAAAAAAGTGTTTCAATTATAGTCAAATATTTAAATAAGTGTTAAAATATTTTTAACATCAATTTATCAACTTTTATAAGATTCATGATGTGTTCCGTTGAGGTTTATTCAAAATTAATATAAAATTATAGAATATTCACCTGAAAGGTCCGTCTCCTCAACTTAATTATCATTTAACTGTAGCGCTTTCGGGACTTGAATCCTGCCGATGATGGGACAAGTCCCGAAAGCGCTACAGTTAAATGATAATTAAGTTGAGGAGACGGACCTTTCAGGTGAATATTCTATAATTTTATATTAACATCAATTTACTTGAAAGGACGGATTGAGTATTAATATAGGTGTGAATAAAATCGTCTTTTTTCCTTTCTCATCACTTACAAAGCAAGTTCAGGAGCTGTATCAGCAGATCACAGCAATATATTGTTGTAGAACTGCTTGTGTTCATTTGTAATATATTGAATTATCTTGATTTAAACCCAAACTCAGAGGATATTTTCCTTTTGTATGTCACTGAAAATTTTATATATGATTTTAACAGAGTTGAAATGAAGGAATGTTTTTTCTTTTTTTTATCGTTGGATGTAGAGTATCTAAAGGTATAAAATGGATAACTCAATTTGAAGTGACCAAAAAATGGAATGTTTCCTTTTGTATTTCACCAATTCAACTGAAAGTGCACTTCGCGGATTTTACCTAGTTCAAATCTGATCGTAAAATTACCGACATTTTACAAAGAGACCTTTTTTTTTCGTGATGAGACTTGCAAGTAAATTTGAGATTCCTTAGGACGGGTTACAGGCTCGACGCTAAGTATTCCAGTGGTAGGGCTGCTACTTTGTATAAAACACTGGCTCTTCCAACTCTTTATATGGTAGCGAAGTATGGACATTGAAATGAAGGATATACAGAGATTTAGATCTGCTGAAATGTGATACCTGCAGGACACACACTACGAGATCACAAAAAGAATTAAGACATCTTAGAAGAATTACACATGGAACCTCTAGAAAACAAAAATGTTGATTATAAGTCAAGATGGATGCAACATGATCATCGAATGGAAAATCATAGGATTCCCAAGTAATGTTAAACTATCAATCTGCAGGAAGAAGAAGACCAGAAATTCCACTCTAAAGACTTTTGGATGGCGTTTCTCTTGAGACCGAAATAGGTCAACATATGACCTAAATTCGTAAATGTACTATGTGATAACCTTTTTTTCAAGCTTGATGCACTTTTGCGCGCCGCATATCTACCAAAAGGGACATAAGACGTTATATTTTTCGAACGATCCAACATTCAAGAGTTTTGACCTTTAAAAAGTATTGATCCCGACTGGGTTTGAACCCGCGAACTTTGGAACTTGAGGTGAGCATGGCAACAACTTGTCCCCAGTGGCATGTAACCCCTGATCTAATCAACCACCGAACCAGAAGGGAACATGATAATAATTTGTGGTTTTGTGGCTGAAATACAATTCTCCTTGTGTTGGAAACCATAATAAATTCAATCAGGTGGTTTCATGTAACAATGGACAATGTCTCTAAGGGTTACAATTACTTTGATTAGAATATAAATTAGAGCTTTACAACCAAGCTCTTGATATGTGGCACGGTTATGCCGAGTGAACATTGCAATAGTACTGCGATTAAAACACAGATGTCGTTAGCTATTCACAACTAATTAATGTCATCACAAATTATTCAATTTTGAATTAGTTTGTCGGAAATTATATTAATAACGAGACGTGATTCCAATCTTATGCATGTCTGATGAATTCTGAATAATTCAAAATTCAATTTCATCTACTATAGGAAGGCTTATGGACTTCATCACTATATCAGAACATTTAATAATAAAAATAATATAATAAGTATATTATTATTATTATTATTATTATTATTATTATTATTATTATTATTATTATTATTATTATTATTATTATATCGAAGCGAAACATGGAATCTCACTTTAGAGGAGGAAAAAAGATTGCGAGTATTTGAGAATAAAGTTCTTAGGAAAATTTTGAACCAAAGAGATACAAAGGCGAATGGAGAAGACTGGATAACAGCTACATAATGTTTATAGAAAACCAAATATAATAAGAAGATTTAAGTCTCTTAGACTGTAATGAGCGGGGCATGTGGCACGAATGGGTAATGAAAGAAACGCATGGAAGCTTCTTGAAGGAAAACCAGAGTGAAAATGCCCAGTTAGTTGAACAAGAATGAGGTGAGAGAATAAAATTAACCATGATTTGAGGGAAGTAGATTGCGTAGGGGATGATTGGAAAACAAGCTCAGGATAGGGATGTGTGCAAATCTTATGTCTGCACGGCCATAAACCTATGTGTTCGATAACGCCAGTGAGTTATAATAATAATAATAATAATAATAATAATAATAATAATAATAATAATAACACCAAAAATAACAATAACAATAATCTATTGATCCCGGGAAATACTTAACTAAGATAAATTAGTTGTGCATATTTCTCTATAGATGCCAGTGAGTGGCATGAGGTTAGCACATTGCCTCAAAGAGGAATTTAGAAGGCAAATAAGGTATTTCTTGGATGATAAAGATGGATGAAATTTTGCTCAGATGCTTTAATTTAGGCGTCAGGTTGTTTTACGAGCCAGAAAATCTTGAATCTTGGTACCCACGGTTTAAAGTCCCTCCCAGAGTATTCGTCTCTTGGGTTTTTTTCTGTTCAAAAAATCCATCAACCTCGGCCGAGTTTAAACCCGCGATCTTCGGAACCAGAGGGAAGGAATTTAACCCCTAATAAATACCCTTGAGAAACTCAATTTCTGATACCAGTTTATTTAAAAATACCGGACTGCAGTGAAAACAAAATACGCATAACTATAAGACGGGTCACGCCGTAGCGTAGTGGTTAAGGCACTGGGCTACAAGCCGGAGGGTCGAGGGTTCAAGTCCCGTTGGGGTCAGGATTTTTAAACTGACCCAAACCCTCTGGCGGCACTATGGCCCTGAGGTCGACTCAGCCTCTAACGGAAATGAGTACCAGACGCTTGTTCTGGGGTAAAGGCGGCCGTCACGCAGGGCTGACAACCCGGCTGACATAAAGTGCCGAGTGTCCAGAAAAATTGGGAGCCTTAACCTCTTACTACCCCAAGGGCCTCCTGAGGCATGTAGTGGGATCACTTTACTTTACTTTATAAGTACGCCTGTATGGCATATTTTTGTATAAATTGGGATTAATTTAAATAATTTCTACTGATTCATTTTTCTATTATTTGATTGAATATATTAAATAAATTAAGCTAATGTATTTTATAGGATACTTAGCATATTTAAGGGTTTATTAAATGGCATGACATACATTCCGATGAAGATAATATGGCGGTTGCTAGAATGAAATTTTAATTTCGGGTTTCAGGTAAACCCCCACTTTTAGTAATTTTTGTAGAATACCTTCCCCTATTGATTTTAATACCATACACTGAGTTTCGTTGTGAAACATGAAAAATTGAAACAACTAGAACGATTTTAAATTTTTGCTTCAGGTGAGCTCTTACACCCAATACTCCAATTTTGCTGGTTAATGACCTCAACTTTGCTTTTGCAAATTTATTGCTATATGCCGAGTTTGGTTTTAGTGAAACAAAAATGGAGATCACTACAGCATTAACAGACATATGCACGCACGCACACACACACACACACATATATATATATGAATATGAAAGTTTTCTTGGGTTTTCCGCGTCTTGGATACAAGTTCGGTCTCTGGCCACTGATTCCGACGTTTCGGCATGATAATATCCGCGAAAATCTGCAATATAACATATATATATATATGCTTCAATATGAGGTGAGTCATTCATGAATAAATATATGTTACCAAAATGCAATACCATTAATTCTTAACAATTATATATAAATTAATTAGTGTATAATGCTATTGTGTTATTATTTAATTGTAATATTATTGTGTTTTCTTTATGTAATTGTAATGCTATTGCTTTTTTTGTTGTTTATTTTCTTTACAGTAGTACCGATTAACGGACTGTCAACAGCACGTACGGCGTACTGCCCGTGCGACCCATATTTGTAAATAATATTGTAAATATCTTACTTTTTGTCTAATAAAGTCATACTACTACTATATATGCTTATACAAATTTTGGTCATGGTCATTTTCATAGTCTAGTAGATGGAATCGGCGAAGCTCTGTAAAAACCGCTATACTAATTCCGAGTTAACTTCCAGTTTTACTATAAATAAACTTGCATAAGGTATTGCTCCGCCTACCCCGTCTATGGGGGAACCGAGGTGCTACTTTTACCCACCACATGATTGAATTGTGTAAGGAAACATCATCGATAGAAACATTGTTCTTAGGCAACATCGTATGTACGGAAAATAAGACTGAATATAAGGTATGCCCTTCCATTTCTCATGTATTTATGACAAAAAATGTATATGGACCTATCTAATCAGACATTTACATTTTTTCCTTGATGTCGAGAGATATCCTTTATTTGAAATTTCATTATGAGCAGAATATATGCTCTATGCTGACTCACCTATAAATTCTGTTGTTATTTTCACCACATCCTAAAGGGCTAATGTAGGATATTTTTCACTAAACTATTTGAAAAAAATTCAAAATAGTTTGTTTCTCTGCGCTTTTTAAAATGGTTTATTTTCTAATGTTTTTAAAAATTCTGGAGAAAGAGGCAATTTTGAAACAATATATTTTACATTTGCATGCGTAAGAGTAAAACAATGCTTATTTAATTATTAAAATTGTGATTACATATTTTAAGATTCTCTCATACAACTTATATAGACATGTGCTGGATAAAACATACATTTGCATTATTTTTATTTCCTTTATTTCGAGTGTGGGAAAGCGAAATACATTTTCTTACACACTTAAAGGTAAAAACTATTATTCGCCCAATGTAAATGAAGTGATACATCTGGTTTGTTTATATTACACCTGGAACGTATCTAGGAAGAGGTATACAATTACCGGTATGTATGTGATCCAGAATTTAAAATCTCTCTCCCGATAAGTGGTGCCACTTTAAGGGCATGGTGGTGTAGGGCATTTAAAGAGCCTATAAAGCTAGACGGTAAAACTAAGATAAAGAAAAAATAATAAATACATTCCATGATGATATTAAACTGTGTTGGAAATAACGGAAGAAGAGACAGAATGTGTTTTGATATTCACCGTGTCAGACAGATCGATACAAGCAGGATGGACGTAAATAGAGGATCTAGGGACCATCCAAGCGCACTACGATACACACAATAAATTCTAGGACTTTCCAATGAGATGGTCAACTTGAAAACATCAGTAGCTATATTTAGATCCAAACAGTTGGCAGTAAGGCTCAAGATGTCTTCAGACTGACCGGGTCCAATTAATTGAATACTACTACCAATAAAGTACGTGGTAAATTCAGTATAGCTATTAGTTATAATATAAAAGCTATAATATAAAATTATACAACTAAACGCTTGTAAATTAATTATGTAATGGAAGTGGACAATTAATGACAAATTTTGAAGAAATAGCTAAATTCAAATACCTAGGAACAAAAATTATAATTAATTAAATAAAAATAAAACTTAGTTTTATTTGATTTTCATATTTATTAAGATATAATTCAGTGACAGCTGTTTCTGTATACCTTCTTCAGACATGCTAACATGTCTCACTGAATTATATCTTAATAAATATGAAAATCAAATAAAACTAACTTTTATTTTTATTTAATTAATAAATATGGATTTTCATCAAGTAAACACCAACTAAATTGATTAAAATTTATAATTATGAATGAGGTGCACAAAGAAATTAAACATAGACTCAACTCTGGAAATGCGTGCTATTATGCATTACAGGGAATCTTGTCGTCTCAACGTCTCTCAAAACACGTTAAACTGAAAAAAAATATAAAACTGTTATTTTATCAGTTATATTATGTGGATGTAAAACGTGGATTCTCACTTTAAGGGAGGAGAAAAGATTAAACTTACAAATATTTGAGGATAAAGCTCTTACGAAAAAAATTTGGACAAAAGAGAAACCCACCAACAGACGAGAGGAGAAGACTACATAACAGTCAACTACATGATCTTCAAAACAAACCAGATGTAAATAGGCTTAAGTCTCGTAGACTGCGATGACCAAGACATGTGGTACGAAGTGAAAATGAAAGAGGGGCATGAAAACTTGTAGTAAATCTAGAAGGAAAGCGCCATGTAGGTAGACTAAGAACGAGGTGAGGGAATCATATTATCCTTCTTCTTCTTCCTCTTCCTTTCCAGGATTAGGTCAATGCCACACTTGTTCCGGTCTGAAGTCCATCGTTTCCTTGGCCGTCCCAATACGGACATACATTTAATGGCGGAAAGTGACTAGACGTGTTGTATATCGCTCGTGACCAACATATTATTTTGAAGGTGTGAACACATTCTAAGTCGCTTAAAACATCGTAACTGATAGTTTGTGTTATTTAAAACAATTTGGCTAGTATAAATTCATAAGATGGGTCCCAAGAAGAATAACTCAATGGAAATAGAAGAGGTGGTGAAGCGTGTCTTACAAGAGTCGCTACAAGATGCTACCATGCTGTCAAGTGTTGCCAACATAATAAAGGAGACTGTTGCTACAGCGGTTATAGAATTAAAAGTGGCATTAGAGCAAAGTCACGCCTTAATCAGTAAACTCCAGAAGTCTATTCAGGACCGCGATAACAAGATAGTGACTTTGGAATCTAAGATTGATAGCTTAGAACAATACCAAAGGCGTCAGTGTGTGCGTATTTTTGGCATTGCGGAGGAAGAAAATGAAGATACAGATGCCATCGCCTTGCAGGTAGTAGAGAAAGTTGGTGTTTGTCTCCAGGTCAGTGACATTGACCGTAGTCATCGTGTAGGTAGAAAAACAGATGGTGGACGACCTAGGGCTGTCATTGTTAAAATTTGTGTCCTACCGTAAGCGAAGTGAGGTGTTTCGAAATAAAAAGAATTTGAAAGGCAGTGGAATTACGATTCGTGAGGACCTTACTAGTGATAGGCATCAGTTACTTCGCGAAGCTATCAATATTCATGGCGTAACCAATGTCTGGACCCAAGATGGTTCTGTCATTGTTCAGATAGGAGACAGAAAAAGCGAATAAATCATATATCAGATCTCAGGCGAGAGTGATAATATTATCAACTCAGAAACTCGTTACTTTTTGTAATTTATTGCTATTAGTATTTAATTATTTACTGTGTTCATTTTTTTTTTCATTTTCTCGTGTATAATCTATTTTTTTATTAATTTAATATTGTACTTCATATACTAAACACCAATTGATATTTAATATTTACCGTTTTCTTGTTTTAGTTAGTAACATTCCAACCATAGATTTAAGTAATGCACCTGCAGCTCCTTTTCGGTCTTTGACACTTCCATTGTCCCCATCTCAACATACCCCTTCCACCTCAGACCTTTTAAAATCACGTTTCTCTTTGAACAGCAATACACACAAAATAACACAATGTAATGCACAGTCACTCCTGTCCCACTTCTCAGAATTCCAAACTATATTTTCAACACTAAATCTGCATGCCATTTTAATTTCTGAAACATGGCTGAAAAATACCCTTCCTTCTTCTCTTGTAAACATGCAAAATTACACCTTGATTAGGAATGGCAGATTCGGGAAAAATGGAGGCGGCGTGGCAATGTATATACGTTCCGATCTACAACCGAAAATTGTATCCCATTCGCCTAGTGAATACTCGTCTCGACTCCAATACCTATTTATAGAAATTAGAGCAAAAAAGCAGAAATGTTTATTAGGAGTAGTTTATAAGCCCCCAAATGTCGGTCACCTGCATGACATTGAAACAGTTCTCCAAAATCTGATACCATCTTATGAACATGTAATTGTACTAGGAGACTTCAACACTAACCTATTAGCCACAAATTCTTACAACACTATACAATTACAGACAATGTTCCAGTCATGCAATATGACAATACTGCCTTCAGAACCAACCCACCATACTAGGTATTCTGACACACTACTAGACTTAATTATAACAAATAATCCTCAAAAAGTTATAACTAGCGGACAGATAGAAGCTCCAGGCATCTCTGCACATGACTTAATATACATTGAATATTCACTCCTTTGCTCTAAACGTAGACCTAGACTTGTAACATACAGAGACTTGAAACATATAAATTATGCGCAATTAATTGATGACGCTGCAAAACTACCTTGGAACAACATATGGACACTTAGGACTGTAGACGAGAAAGTTGAAAATTTTAATGACATGATTTTACAATTGTATGACAAACACGCACCTATCAAGACTAGACGTATAAACAGACCACCTGCACCCTGGATGTCTGATAATATCCGCTTGCTTATGACTGAGAGAGAGACGTAGCATTCAGGAAATACAGGAGGAACAAAGAACTGACAGACTTACATACATACACACATCTGAGGAATAAAGTCAATCAGACTGTAAGGAATGCAAAACTAAGATATGCCCATACTATTATTACACAATCTATGTCCAACTCAGCTGACATGTGGAAAAATTTAAAATCAATAGGTCTCTGTCAAAATAAACTACAGGTAGAAACAGCTGACCTACCACTAGATGAGTTGAATGACCATTTTACCCGCCTCCCTACTGACAACACCTCACAACACAAACAACAAACAATAGATGAACTAATGTCATATTCCCAACCTACCCGAGACAAATTCTTCTTTTTTTTTCCCTATATCTCACCTGATGACGCCAAAAGAGCAGTATTACGTATTAAATCTAAAGCACAAGGAATAGACAATATAACAATAACTCTCCTGCAAAAAATAATAGACATTATTCTCCCAACAATAACCCACATTTTTAATGCCTCTATAATGACCGGGACTTATCCCAGACTCTGGAAAATGGCTCTAGTTCGTCCTACACCGAAATCAAACACTCCCACAACACTCGATGATTATAGACCAATTAGTATTCTTCCCTGTTTATCTAAAGCACTGGAACACATAATACATTCACAGTTAACAGACTACCTCACCACACACGACTTACTTGATGAACATCAGTCTGGTTTTAGAACAGGACATCACACAAGTACTGCACTACTTGACATTGTAGAGGACATAAGAGACTCAATGGACAAAAGCAAACTCACCGCAATAGTCCTACTCGACTACAGCAAAGCCTTTGACACAGTAGATATAGACTTAATGCTAGCGAGACTAAAGACACTACATCTGTCGGAAAACTGCCTTGATTGGTTTGCATCTTACCTCACTAATCGTCAGCAATCAGTTTCTGTTAATAATCGCATTTCTTCCTGGCGCTTGGTGAGGAAAGGGGTACCTCAAGGCGGCGTCCTCGCTCCTCTTCTCTTCTCGATTTATATTAATGACGTGACCAAGAAACTACAAAACTGCAAGCATCATCTTTACGCCGACGACCTACAGATTTACACACACTTTAGGCCTGACGAAATTAATGAATATATTGACAAAGTAAACACTGACCTCAGGCATATATCTTTATGGTCCAGACAATATGGGCTGAAACTAAATGTAAACAAAACGCAAGCAATAATTATCGGACATCCAAGGCTATTACACCTCATAAACAATGGCAATATGCCGGCTGTCATATTAGATAATGAACAAATTCCTTATACCGACGTCGTTAAAAACTTGGGATTTTACTTAGATTCTAATTTAAATTGGCATGAGCAAGTAAAACAAACATCTAAAAGGATCTTCTCCATAATGCATTCCCTAAAGCGACTTAAACATTTTCTTCCTACAACTCTTAAAAGAATTTTAATCCAAACTTTAGTGATGCCGCATTTTGACTACTGTGACGTTCTACTAACTGACATAAGTGACGGATTGTCGGACAAACTGCAGCGTGTCCATAATATGTGTATCAGATTCATATTTAATGTTCGAAAATACGATCACATTTCTCCATTATTCCACGAATTGTCATGGCTACATCTAAAAGAGAGAAGAAAATCGCACTGTCTAATTCTCCTATTTAAGATCCTACATACCTCGATTCCCAATTATTTATCATCCCGTTTCCAGTATCTATCCTCAAACCATAACTTAAACACAAGATCACAACATAGTCTCTTACTTAATATACCGCAACATAGGACATCACATCACTCCATGTCATATACCATCTCCACTTCTCGCAACTGGAATTCCCTACCACAAGAAATAAGGGGCTGCCGGACATTGGCATCTTTTAAAAGAAATCTAAATTTATATTTGCTCTAAACTCGACTTCATTATTATCCAGTGTAAGATATATATATATATATATATATATATATTATATTGGTGTTTCCCGTATAATGTATCATATTTATATTATTATTATTATTATTATTATTATTATTATTATTATCGTATCATTATTGTTATTACCCTATAAAATGTTGTTTGTACATGACATTTACATTGCTACATTTATTGTATCTTTAACAGTTTATAATTAGTATAGTGTATATCTATATTTGTCAAATATTTATTTGTATTTGTGCTGGTTGAGTGGAAGAGAGGGCCTTATGGCCTTAACTCTGCCAGAATAAATAAAGTATTATTATATTATTATTATTATTATTATTATTATTATTATTATTACGGAGGTTTGTTATTAAAATTAAGATTATTACACATCTTCAATATGTGTTGGATAAACAAAGAAATTCCCAAAACAAGGCTCATAGCAAATGTTATATCACTTTTTAAAAAAGGAGACAGAAATAATATTATCCATTATTTAAAAAGCAAGATCGAGATATTTTACCAATAAAATTAGATTACTAGGGGTGAGAGATCACTTACAACAAAAATTAAAATTCGCTGTAGTGGACGCAATTGACTATTTTCGCAACCCATACTCAGAATATGCTATTAAAATAAAAGAGAAAAGTATTCTAAAAAATCAGTATATGTCACTATTAGAAAAAGGCTTTTACCTGAAAGACCTACTTAAAAATCGCTCTAACAGCCCCAAGTTTTTGTCGCAATGCATCTGTATGCCATATATTTTAATTAATCCTCAAATCTGCAATATATCCTATAAGACACTTACTAACTAACTAATTCACTGGCACTATCGAACCCGTAGGTTCATGACCGAGCGGACATAAGCTCTCCATACATTCCTATCCTGAGCTAATGCTTTCCAATCATTCCCTGTATAATCTACTTCCCTCAAATCATGGTTAATGTTATTCTCCCACCTCATTCTTGGTCTACGAACTGGGCCTTTTCCCTCTGGTTTTCCTACAAGAAGCTTACATGCACGTCTTTCATTCCTCATTCGTGCCATATGTCCTGCCCATTTAGTTCATTGTTATGTATAGTCTTCTCCTTTCGCCTGTTTGTTCATCTCTTTTTGGTCGAAACATTTTCTACTTAATTTATTTCAATGAGGTTTTTTTTTCCCCACGATTTAGAGAATATTTCTGGGACAGTTAACGTATATAACATATTACTCTACGTACTATAGGGTCGGAACTAAAAAAAGGCATCGGACCACTAAAAAGTAGTAGTAGTAGTAGTAGTAGGACTTTATTAGACAAAAAGTAAGATATTTACAATAGCTTTTGACGCTTAAATGGCTTACGCTGCCTAACATAACAAATACATTAAAATAATAAATACATAATTTAACATCGCATAAAAATAAAAAGAAAGTTGAGACATCACATATCTTACCTTTACGGATAACTAACAATAACCATTTTTTTCTTTCAGCTCATTGATGCCAAGAATATCGGGAGAAGTAGATTCCCGGGCAACGTCGGGTAATCAGCACGGGGTATCTAAAAATAACTACGATATACATCTAACATATATTCTTTTATTTCTTCAACTAGACATAAAAACCCCATTTAATTTATTTACGCGTAGCAACGCACTTCGGATAGTAGCTAGTTTTTAATAAAGTAAAGAAAAATTGAATCAGTAAAACTTATTTAAAGTTGTGTCAAATTATAAAAAATATGTAATGTATGATAACTTAAGGTTATGCATCCCTTGCTTTCAGCCAATACGAGATATTTAAATAAGCTGATCAACTCACTAACTATCTCATAGGTACTATGGAATGTGCAGGTTCATGTCTGGGTGAACATACATTTCTTCATACATTTCTACCTGAGCTAATGTTTTCCAATCATCCCCAGTATAATTTACTTCCGTCTAATCACGGTTAATGTTATTCCCACCTCATTCTTGACCTACCTACTGGGTGCTTTCACTCGAGTTTTCCTACAAGAGTTTCCAAGCCCCTCTTACGTATATCATTCTTATCATATGTTCTCCCCACCGCAGTCTATGAGACTTAGCCTATTTGTTCATATTATATCTGGTTTGTCTTAAAGATCACGTAGCTCACTTTTGTGTAGTCTTCTCCATTCACCTGTCTGTTGACCTCTCTTTGGTCCAATTTTTTAAATGAAAAATGTATTCTCAAATACTCTAATATTTTCTCCACCCTTAAAATAAGAGTTCATGTTTCCCATCCATATGATATAACTGGAAGAATAACAGTTTTATATATTTTCCATTTAATGTTTATTGAGAACACTTGGGAAGACTACAGTCCCTATAATGCATAATAGCATAATTTTAACTTGGTTTAAAGAACATGGTTTCTGCAATTTAAGAGTGAACAAAAGAAATATAGGATACATTCCTTAAAGCATAAATTCGGCTTGCTGAGGAATACTCATAGTTTACGCACTCAAGGGTGACTGGTTCTTTTTTTTGTGATATATATAGCCCTATATATATATTTCAATTCGACTATTTAACTGTAGACCGATAATTCTGCCTCTTCCTGTTCGTAATGAGAGATATCTCCGCAAATTAACTTCTTTGGCAAGGACATCGATTGAACAATGTATGATCGATACGGTACAGCAAGAAATGCCAAAAGAAAACAAGTTAAAAAACGGAATTAATTGTGTTTCTCTCAAAAATTATAAAATGTTGCATAATGAACCTGCATTATTGTTAACAGTAATTTCTCATACAATCATCTGTTATTGATTTTTACCAAGCCCAAAGAGATTTAACGGTAAAGATATGCTATTTATAACTATGCAGGCGGCTTAGAAATAACCCTGAAGTAATATTGGAATACATAATCTCATATTTGATAAATATTAAACATTAAAATTATTTTTAGCTTCTGATGTTGTATTATTCGTAAATAGTCACTCCAAATCCAGTTTTTCATTAGACAAAATCACAACCTCTTGTTAAATTACTGTTGATAATTTGCCTTTCCAATGCCATATACTTTCTAAAATTGCCATCGCTGCCATTAGATGATCATTCTCAATTTTAGGAAACCATATTTACAAAATGTCTACTCTGTAGCATGTATAGGGCCTACCTCAATTATGCCTACAGTTTGAAATTTTTTAAATGTATTTACAAAATGTCTCTATCACCTTGTCCTTGAGACAATCTTCTAATGAGGAAAGTTGTATATAATAATAAAATGAATATATATATATATATATATATATATATATATATGTGGGGCACGCCGTAGCGTAGTGGTTAAGGCACTGAGCTACAAGCCGGAGGGTCGAGGGTTCAAGTCCCGTTGGGGTCAGGATTTTTAAACTGACCCAAACCCTCTGGCGGCACTATGGCCCTGGGGTCGACTCAGCCTCTAACTGAAATGAGTACCAGACGCTTGTTCTGGGGTAAAGGCGGCCGTCACGCAGGGCTGACAACCCGGCTGACATAAAGTGCCGATTGTCTAGAAAAAGTGGGAGCCCTAACCTCCTACTACCCAAAGGACCTCCGGGTCTGTTGTGGGATCACTTTACTTTATATATATATATGTATAGGCCCTATATAAATTGATGTTGGTATGTCTGAGACTAATAGACTTCGGCACCCTTTAACTGATTACCATGAAAGCTGTTATATATATATATATATATATATATATATTACTTACTCGCTGGCACTATTGAACCCGTAGGTTCATGGCCGCGCGGACATAAGCTCTCCATACATCCCTATCCTGAGCTAATGCTTTCCAATCATTCCCTGTTTAATTTACTTCCTTCAAATCATAGTTAATGTTATTCTCCCACCTCATTATTGGTCTACCAACTGGGCGTTTTCCCTCTGGCTTTCCTACAAGAAGCTTACATGCAACATGTCCTGCCCATCGCAGTCTACGATACTTAACTGTTCTTCGTATTATATCTGGCTTCCTATAAAGACCATGTAGTTCATCGTTATGTAGTCTTCTCCATTCACCTGTCTGTACATCTCTCTTTGGTCCAAAAAATTCCTAAGTACTTTATTCTCAAATACTTGCAATCTCCTTTCCTCCCTTAAAGTAAGAGTCCATGTTTCGCACCCATATAATACAACTGGTAGAATAATAGTTTTATATATTTTCAGTTTAACGTTTTTTGAAAGGAATTGGGACATCAAGAGTCTCTGCAATGCATAATAGGATGCATTTCCAGAATTGAGCCTATGTTTAATTTCCTTGTGCATCTCATTCCTATTTGTGATTATTGTTCCTAGGTATTTGACTTCAGCCACTTCCTCAGAATTTCCCTCACTTGCCATTAGCTGTCCATTTCCATTGTATAATGTATTTCTACGTGTTACCATATATTTAGTTTCATTGATATTTACTTCCAATCCTAATTTCTTAGTGTTACTCAATAGTGTGTGCGTGTTGTCCTTTAGTATCTCCTCGCTATCGGCCAGTAGTACTACATCATCAGCATAAACTAACAGCTTATTAATACCATTAAGTTGTAAATTTTCCTCATTCTCTAAAGATTTAATGGCATGCTCTAGTACAAAATTAAATAGTAGAGGAGATAGTTCATCTCCCTGCTTCAACCCATTCTGGATTTCAAAGGTGTCCGAAAACTGTTTGCCTACACGCACCCTACTCTTTGTGCCATTTAGACACATTCATATAAGTCTAACTAACTTTTTAGGAATTCCGAACTCCAAAAGGATACTATATAACTTCTCCCTCTTAATTGAATAATATGCTTTTTTGAAGTCTACGTATAGTTGATGTACAGTACCATTATATTCCCATTTCTTTTCTAAAATTTGTCTTATACTAAAAATCTGATCTGTCGTAGACGTGTTTCATCTAAATGCACATTGATGATCTCCTAGAATGTCATCAATATAGGGAGTAAGTCTGCTTGCTAATATATTTGTTGAATATTATACGAAGTTGAAAGTAATAAGATGCCCCTGTAGTTGTTGCGATCAGTTTTATTTCCTTTCTTATAAATTGGTATGATAATTGATTCATTCCATTCTTCTGGAAGAGCTTCTTTTTCCCAAATCATATATATTTATTTATTTATAGAGAAGATTTTTATGCTATATATTATGTTTTAAAACAGTTAGGTGTAGGAGTTCACCTAACACTAAAATTTAAAAATTGGTCTAGCGGTTGTAATTTTAGATATTTCACAACAAAATTCGGCATATCCTATTAAAATAAACCGAGGTAAGTATTGTCCAAAAAATTAGCGAAATCAGATAATTAAAAATGGGGGTTAATCATAATACTAAATCAAAAATTGACTCTAGTAACCGCCATGTTTGGTTGATCGTAGTGTAAGCCTATATCATACAATTTAATTAACCCTTAATATTTCATTTGTTTAGACGTAGCAGCGCACGCCGGTATTAGTTAGTTTCCAATAAAAATAATATCACTTACGATGGAATAGCAATATTTCTGAAAGTATACATTATGTGGAGGAAATTGTTAACATTAGTAATTCGTAGCTAGAATTTGAATGTTTGCTGATATATTGAAGACTAATGTATATGCAAACAGACTTTTAGTGTGATTCTAACACACGCGCCCTCTCTCATATATCTTGTGCATACGGCGCTTCGGCCATATAAAAAGAGAAATGGCTGTCTGTCATGAGTTTTACTGCTTCCCTGGGACGTTCCTCTTTTTTTTTTCGCTGCTGGAATATAAATATAAAGCGACCCCGATCTCAACTTTTGATGTGGCCATTCACACAAATTAACTCTCATAAAGTTTCAAAAAATTACATATAAATGTTTCTACGTTGTCTTGAATTAAAGGGAATGAAAATATTACGATTGTTCTTGTGAAAAAATAAATCTTTTAACATTTTAGAAAAAATAATCATCGATCATAATTGGAAAAAAAAGTTATTCTATTACAGGCCTTAGAAGGCCCTTGGCTTAATAGGAGATTAAGGCTCCTACCTTGCTATATAATATAGGCATATTATATATGTAAATGGTCAGTTAAAGACTAATTAAAGAAATTTTGAACAAATGGCTTGAATTCATATACTTCTTTTTTATTGTCTAATGCCACAAGGTCTCTTATGACATTTATGGCTTTCTCCCATGGCTTTGGCAGTATTGTAATCCATTTCTAGGTTGGGGCACCTAGAAGGCGGATTTACATTACTCCAATGATATGATGGGTGATAAATGATAATGAAGCGTCAGGTCATGGGCAACCACAGGAATAATTCCCTTTAAGGTAAAATCCTATGGTTTAACCGGGAATCGAACCCGGGGCCTCATGAACTGTAGTCAGAACCGCTGACCACTTGCCCACGATGCTGGTCGAATTCATATATATAGGACCAATAACTACAAACAGGAATGAAATGCACAAAGAAATTAACCATAAGCTTAATTCCGGAAATACGTGATATTATGCATTACAAGTAAACTTGTCCCAACTTCTCTAAAAGAAAATGTTAAACTGAAAATATATAAAACTGTTATTCTCCCAGTTATATTATATGAATGTGGCACATGGACTCTTTCTTTAAGGGAGGAGAAAAGATTGCAAGTATTTGAGGGTAAAATTTATATTCGAACTAGCTAATACTCGGCGTGCGCTGCTACGCCTAAATAAATGAAAATTAATGTGCTTTTGATGTTTAATTGAATAAGTAAAATGAAAAAGTAATTATATATGTATATCATAATAATTTTTAAGTTTCCCCGTGCTGATAACCCGGTGTTGCCCGGGAATCTACTTATCTCGATCTTTTTGGCATAAATGAGCTAAAAGACAAAATTTATTATTGTGAGTTATCCATAAAAGAATACCCGCCATGTGCTCTATGCTTGCACAGCAATCTACGTACTTGTCTCGATCTTCTTGGCATCAATGAAAGACAAAAATGGTTATTGTGAGTTATCCGTAAGAGATAAACATATGCTGTCGCGGACTTTTTTTTTTAGAGATTTTTGAGATATTCAATTCTGTGTACATTACTTTGTGTATTTGTTATGGTTTAAGGGTGTAGGAGTTGAGTATCACAACTCTCTATAATCTATGTTCATCCCGGGAATCTCCTGAACATTTTGCAAAAATGTCACCAGTATGGCCGCGCATAAGTACGAACAAACAAACAAAGAAACAAACAAACATGCATTTTATATATTAGATTTTTAGTCCAAAGAGAGATGAACGAACAGGCGAATGAAGAAGACTACATAACAGTGAGCTTCATGATTTTTATGGAATATCAGATATAATAAGAACAGTTAAGCCTCTTATACTGCGACACATAGACCATATAGTAAGAATGTGGAATGAAAGAGGGTTATGGAAACTTCTTGTAGGAAAACCAGTGGGAAAACACCAAGTAGGTAGCCCAATAATGAAGTAAGGAGGTAGTATTAAGCACTATTTGACGGATATGAATTATACAGGGGATCATTGGAAAATATTAGCACAGGTTAGGGATGTATGGAGAGCTTATATCCTCGTGTCCATGAACTTACGGATTCGATAGTGCCTGTGATTTAGTTACTTAGGTATTTGAATCCATCCATTTATTTAAAGTTTTCATTTTCGTAAACTGTCCACTTCCATTATATAATGTATTTCTATGTGTGATGATATATTCAGTTTTATTAATGTTTACTTCTAGCCTCAGTTTCTTAGTGTTACTGAATAGAGTGTTTGCTTTGGTCCTTAGTAACTCATCGCTATCGACTAATAATACTACATCATGAGCATAAACTAACAGGTTATTCATAATATTGAGTTATAGGTCTTCTTCATCCTCTAAAGATTTAATTGCATGCTCTAGTACAATATTGAATAGTAGAGACGATAATGCATCTGCTTGACTATTTAACTCATGCCCCAAATGGGAGTCAATGACCAATCACGTTCCAATGATTTCTGTTTTACAACCAATCAGAGTCGTGTTTCACCAAATATTTATCAGTGTTATAATTACCATATTAAAGAAAGCTCCTCCTTACAATATTGCGTTCCTTTGGCAATAAATAGTATGATCTGGTTGCAGTGATAAACAAAAGAAGCAGTAGAAGCGTACCTATCGTTTCTCATTTGTAAACATCGCCGTTTACATTAAATATATAAATATTTTAAAATAACTATAGTTAAATAATGATTTGTGAGTAAACAGCTTAATTTTATTCGTTAAATAGTCCTAACAAATGCCACTCTTGATTTCCAAATTCTCTAGATAAATTCACTCCTCACTTCGTGAGTCGTGAATTTATCGATAATTTGGAAATCACTCGTGGCATTACTTATGATAATTTTTTTTATTTATTTAGGACTTTCTAGAATGCTGTATTCTCCCTTAATCAAACAATAATAAAATAATATACGGTACATAAATAATCACTATTAACTTCCTTTCTCCATAGTTCCCTATCCAGTCCATCTATATCTTATAAAACTTTCAGTTCCACAGATCTTCTTGCACAAACCATACAATTTCTAAATGGTCTTCCTATCCTGTTTCTCCCTAGTGGTGTCCATTGCATCAGAATGAACATTCAGGTAGGATAGTACCAGTCACCTAGTTAGACGAATATCTGATGGGATTCTTAAGGAATTCGCTAAAAGTGGACATAATCCACTGTTTTATAGAAGAGCTCATCAGAGAAGCTGTATCTGTTGCCTGTATCTGGTGGAGTTTTTAATAATTTACGACGGCTCGTACTGCTTCGATCGCCGCGTATACACTCTAGAGTTCCCCGTATCAAATAAATTCATTCACGACTTGATTTCATAGATTTACAGTGTACTTCAGTCTAATACAAAGTTTGGCTTTCGCAACCCATACGACTTCAAACATTTTCAAAAACCTTTATCCATCCTATTTATATCTCATCTGAGTTATATCGCCTCACTATAATGGCTGTCCGTTTATTTTTATATAAAAGCGGGTGCCGTGCGACAATAGTTGACAATGATTAACATGCCGAATTATTACAGTGGCGGTAGTCGGCATCATTGTATTTAATTGTATATAACAGGTGGACAATCATCATAGTGAGGCTATAATAAGTTCCAGTAGTAATTTAAACAAACTAGATGTATCACTGCGTTTTAATTGGTCGAATAACGAGTTTACCTATGGACGTGTAAGAAAATGCAGTTCTCTCTCTAACACTCGAAATGAAGAAAATAAAAATATATAAGTTATTATCTAGCACATGTCTATATAGATTATATAGAATAATCTTTTTTTTTTCAAATGCCCCAGGTTTGTCGTTCGACACTCCTGGTTTCTCTCATGGCATGGAGTACTTGTAACCCACTTCTGAGGTTGGGGCGCCTGGAAGGCGGGGTTACGTTGCCCCGATGATATGATAGGTGATGATGATAATAGTGCGCCAGGATGAATATGAATGATGATGATTGCGATGGCCATATGATTTCGGGGACCGTTTGGGCCTTAAAGTTTTCCTGACATTTGTCTTACAGGTGAGGAAAAAACCCGATAAAAACCTCACCCAGAAAAACTGTCCCAACCGGGGATCGAACCCGGGCCCGCTGCGTGACAAGGCAGCACGCTACCCAGATACCACAGCGATGGACTATATAGAATAATCTTAAAAAATATAATCACAATTTTAATACATTAAATAAGCATTATTTTATTCTTGCGCATGCGCAATGTAGAATACGTTGAAATTTTAGTTGTTTTAAAATGACCGCTTCTGTATAATTATAAGACATTGCAAAGGAAAGTATTTGAAAAGCGGAGTGAAACAAATTATCTTGAATGTTTTCAAACAGTTTAGTGAAAAATATCCTATATTAGCCATTAAGGAGGTGGTGAATATAACACCAGAATGTACAAGTGAGTTACCATGGAGCATTATTTCTGCTCGTAATGTAATTTTAAATAATGGGTATCTATCGACATCATGAAAAAAGAGTAAATGTCTGATAAGGTACACCAATACATATTTTTTATCATAAATAAGTAAGCAATTGAGGAAGTTCTTAATTACTGGTACCACGTTACTCTGTATTCAGAATTACTTCACGTAAAATACGATGTTACCTAACAACAATGTTTCTATCGATGACAGTCTTCTTCACTTCCTGGTTTAGGCAAGAGTTGACAGTTCCGTACGTAATTCAGTCAATTGCTCCAATAGACGGACGTTATAGCCCGACATGTGCCCTGGCCTAAGCAACTTTCCTCCATTATTCTTGCCACTGCGTTGAATTCCAATTCCTTATGGTGGAATTACGATCAACGTTCGTTGATATTGCGTTGCGTTGCGTTTGAGTTCGTTCATGGTTATCCAGGGTTACCAACACCCAATGAGAAAATAATGGCGACTCCTAAAATGACTATAAATGGCTAAACTGCAACTTCTTTCAGTAGAGAAAGCTGTATGTCAATTTGTATCCCTGAAATATAGTTATGTCAATACTTTATCCTTCACGCTATTGGAATTACATCAATTATAATATAGTGCAGAAATTATGAATAGGCCTATAAAGTCTATTTTTAAGAAATAAATATATACTTACAACGAAATATTCTGTAATTATGAAAGGATGTAAATGCAAAAATATCTAAATTTTTAAGAATTTTTGGATTAATAAATTCTATCTTCAAGCCACAGTTAGTCCAGAAACATTCAAGACTAAAAGTGCATAAAACACTGGCTCTTCCAACTCTTTTGAATGGTAGCGAAGTATGGACGTTGAAACAGAAGGATATACAGAGACTTAGATCTGCTGAAATGAGATACTTTCGGAGGACTGCAGGATACACACTACAAGATCACAAAAAAAAAATGAAGACATCTTAGAAGAATTACACATGGAACCTTTAGAAAACTAAATTTCTGATTATAAGTCAAGATGGATACAACATGTTCGTCGAGTGTAAGATCACAGGATACCCAAACAAATGTTAAGATATCAACCTGCAGGAAGAAGAAGACCAGGACGTCCACTCAAAAGACTTCTGGATGGTGTTTCTCTTGAGGCCGAAACAGATAAACAAATGGCCTAAATTCGTGAATGTACTATGATGATGATGATGAATTTTGAAACGTTTTCTTCAACTTTTTTGTCTTTAAGTTTATCTAAGTTATATTTTTATTCTACTCTCACCAGAAATTCTATTTCTATGGGATATTTTTTGTTTATATCTTACTGTCACTAGCTGGAGTCTGCATCCCTATCTACTTCCCTCGTATGTACAGAGTGTCCCAAATTGATGTATACACTCTTTGAAATGTTATTTCTCAGCAACAAAAGAGACAGAAATACAATTTTTGTTGTGTAAGATCCACAAGGCAATGGAAAAGCATAGTAACACGTTCATCGATCTTCACGTGTTTATAAACAACAATGGCGGCGAGATTATCATTCGATGAACGTAAGTGGATATTGAAGTGTTATTGGAAAGTGGAGAATGTTGTTGAAGTGCAACGACTTTGGATGGTTGAATTTAGGACACCGCCACCAACAAGGGTAACAATAACAAGACGATGCAACAGCACTCTCGTTATCAGTCGATCGTCTCTTTCTTCCGCACCGAACTTTCAACACATCTTGCACCGTTCCATCGTCTTCCAACCTCGTCTCGAATTCTTTGTTATTGTTACCCTTGTTGGTGGCGGTGTCCCAAATTCAACCATCCACGTCGTTGGACTTCAACAACATTCTCCACTTTCCAATAACACTGCACTATCCACTTACGTTCATCGAATGATAATCTCGCCGCCATTGTTGTTTATAAAGACGTGAAGATCGATAAACGTGTTACTATGCTTTTCCAGTGCCTTGTGGATCACACACAAGAAAAATTGTATTCTGTCTCATTTCGTTGCTGAGAAATAACGTTTCAAAGAGTGTATACATCAATTTTGGACACTCTGTATATTTAAAATTGTAGACTTGAGCCTGTTCTGTATTAATACATGGTCTAATTAATAATACCATCAGCGGAAATCCACTTTTTTGTGTATTCTTCTTTGGGGGAAAAAAATACTCACATTCCTTTCCTATGATGGCAAAATGTATCTATATTATCCATCAGTTATTATTACAGGATTTAAATAAAATAATTAAACAGTAGAGAACGGTTAGAAGTAACTAAAAGACGACAAATGACCAGAAAAGCAATTAGTAGCTTTTTTTCACAACTTTGTAGCTAGTTATGTTTTCAAAATGGCCAGATCTAGCTACAAAGTGGCTAAATTGGCAACCCTGTGTTTATCAAATAGTTCTTCCACGTATCATATTATAATGAACGTTTGCAGGGTACGCCGCATGATGACGTTGGCTATACATTGGCAAAGTCAATCTTCAACAAACGCAAACTTAACGTTATATCGTTGAAATTACGTGACATTGACGATTCACGCATTTCATTTGTTTCCAGCTGACTGTTGTTTATCTTGTTGGAGCCAATAAATTACAATATTTTGATATTTTAACAATCATATCAACATGAGAGACGATGTGCTTATTGAGTTTGGGGCGATCGCACGAATTTATATACAACAAAATTCAGCCAGAATATAAAAAAATAAGGAAGCTATTTGGAATGAAATAGGAAACATTTTACAATGTAAGTACTGTCATAATATGCCTATTTATCATATCTCGTCTTAACACATTTTCCTTCTTTAAATACAGTACATAAAAATGCAAATAAATCAGAAGTTCAACAAACTGCTGACTGTGAGCCTTTTCAGTTCTCGATACTGACAACAGAGTGAGCTAGCAGCCATTAAACGTCAATGAACGTAGATTATGATACACCTACTCAAATTGTGCGTTGTAGTTTACCCTCTCAACGCAACGTAACGCAACGCAACATAACGAACGTTAATCGTAAACCCGCCGTTACTCCAGAAGTATAGTGGCGTTTGTTTATACATAGGGACTAGTCTTAAAATATTTTCTTCCAATCTATCATGAATTTGCCCAAATATATAAATAAAAAAATGTTGTAAACAATATTGAGCAAATGCTCGTGCTCGGATGAAGTTCAGTTACGGAAATAATAATAATAATAATAATAATAATAATAATAATAATAATAATAATAGAATAATAATGCTTTATTTTAGCTGGCAGAGTTAAGGCCATAAGGCCTTCTTTTCCACTCAACCAGCGAATAGTAGAATTATACAACAATTACATACTTATTACAATTTTAAGATAGTATTAGAATACAGACTGAACAAAATACAATAATAATGTGATCTAATACTAGTTAATACTAACAAAAACATGGAATATAATAAAATTAAAATGATATAAAATAAAGTAAGTAGTTTCCTAGATGATTATTTATAGAATGCTGTATATAGTTGTTATGAAGTTAATGTTTTCATTGTGTCGAAATTAAGATATCAGTTAATTTGTATTTAAATAACGATAGCGATTGACAGTCCCTGATATGACTGGGAAGTGAGTTCCATGCTCCAGTCATAGATATTGTGTAAGATTCAGAGTATAGAAATGTCCTGTGCTGCGGTATACTTATAGAATATATACATTACAAAGTTTTAGTTAAAGAGAGAGGGAAAAACAAAATACATAAATTTAGGAGCCAGTTTCAGGACAAAATACATTTTGGCATATAAAAAATTAAAAAAATAATACAGGCGTAAATAAAATAGAGAAAACCATATAGAAGAGATTAATACCAGACTGATTGAGGTGATTAAAGACATTACGAAATAATATAAAACAGTAGAGAGTTTCAAAATATAAAACTCACTCTGACACATAAAGAATTAATGCAAAGAAGAATGATACAAACAAAACATTGTATAATATATTAATACCATACTGAGAGAATAATTAAATATATCAGATAATAATGTTAAGAAAGTAAATTGAGAAGAAAATTTAAAAATGTGAAACTTACTCTAACAAACAATTAATGCAGTGGAGAATTATATAAACAAAATGACATAAAATATTAATACCATACTGAAGATCTTTGAACAAATGTGACATGTCGGCAAATCCTCATTATAGCGAGCCAGTGAAGTTGTCGGCATTTCTCTCTTAAGTGTATTTTCTCAGTTTGTCAGTATTTGTTTTTATACTGGTAAAGATGGGAACTTTGTCAACATTTTTTGCCATGTGCTTAGGAGGGTGTGAGTTGGGTTTAGTTAGGAGAAAGGGAGCGCTGGAAATAAAATAATTTAAGACTTGCCTTTCATTATACAGGTACTGTCAATTCTCATTGCTGTCTCGGTCGTCACACTGTCCTCGTTAATCCAAAAATTAGCCTGTAACAGTTTGTTGATCCTCGTTTTACGTCCATTCTTACAACAAGACCAGCCGAGTCTAACAAAATCTGATATTTGAAATTCTCTGTATAGTGTCTCAATTCATTTCTTCTAATTCTCCAATTTCCTGAATGTTAATTGGGTCATATATTTTCCTGAATACATTTGTTAATTTGTTAGAATTTCGTAAAAGAGTCCTGGTTTCGCCTCCATATATCAGTAAACGTTGTATTACTTTCTTATCTTACACAAGATTTTTCTGCCGCTATGGACAATTTTATATTTTAAAATTGAAATTATTGCAGTTGTAGGCGTTTGTAATATGATTTTAACCAATATCCAGGGAGCTGCCCGTAATAAAACTAACCCAGCGTTTTCATCCCTGAAATAAAGCTAGAAAAATATTACTTGATTCAATATGATATTATGGTCTTAAAAATACAGTCTAAAGAAGGCCGATACGAAATTGTTTGAAACCACATTTTGAGCGCAGCTGGATTTAGTAAGAAATTTGGGCTGGAAGTAAATACCAATAAAACTAAATATATAGATACACTTAGAAATATAGGCCTATTATGTAATGGAAGTGTACAGTTAATGACAAATGAAGGAAAATCTGAAGAAGTGACTGAATTCAAATACCTTGGAACAATAACTAGTAATTATAAACAAGAAGGAAGGGGGAAAAAAAACATAGGCTCAAATCTGGAAACGTGTACTATTACGCATTTCAGGACTTTTTTCGTCCCAACTTCTCTAAAAAAATTAAACTAAAATATTTTTAAAAATATTATCCCAGTCATATTATGATATGATAAATGGACTCTTACTTTAAGGGAAGACAAAATATTACTGTTTGAGAATAAAGTTCTTACGAAAATTGTTAGACAAAAGACAGGAGAACAGAGGCATCGAATGAGTTACATACCTTTATGGGAAACCAGATATAATAAGAACAATTAAGTCTCGAAGACTGCGAAGAGAAGGGCATGTGGCACGAATGGGGACTGAAAGAGGGACATGGAAACTCCTTGTAGGAAAACTAGAAGGAATGTGCACAATAGGTAGGCCAATAATGGAATGAGAGAATAATATTATCCATGATTTCAGGTAGGTGAATTATGCAGGGATAATTGGAAAACATTAGCTCAGGGTAGGGATGTATACTCGCGTGACAATGAACCTGTCAGTGGGTTAGTTAGGACGGAAACAGTAAGCCCACGATTTGAATCAGCGTTCTGCAATAAGAGTATATTTTATTAATCCACTAACATTTAATAGTGGCGGCTTGTTAAAAGATATTTAAGAATAATGGATTTTGGAAGTCGGGTGTTTTATAATCCTTCCCAAGAATCCAGTTTTGTGTTGAACAAATTAATTAATCCTTTCCTATCCAATTGAAACTCGTAGGATTCTCTCCCTCTCTGTGTGACGGAAGCAAACCTTGAATCAGAGAGGCGTCTATTGATTTTACAATCCTTCCATCCCTCCCTCCTTCTCTCTCTCTCTGGGCCAGTCTCCGTGATTAAACATTAATTTAACAGTTAATTAGTGTCATTTTAAACTGATGACGTCGGCACAACTTCAAAAAGATTAAGTCACCAGCCTAAACGACTTCAATTTGCTTGAATTTCCAACATCTCACTTGGACTCTGTTTTCAAGTCTGTGTTTAATAGAATGAATGAATTAACACGACCGAATTAACTGGAAATAATATATTATCAATATTAATAAAATTCCGTTGAAGTGAATAGTCAGTCACAAAGTAAAATATTATAACAAATAAATACCTTTGCAGGTGCCGTCGTCCTCAACTAGTTTACTTTTTTAAAACTGTTTTTAAAAAGGTGAGGACGACGGCACCTGTCAAGGTATTTATTCATCATCATCATCAACAACAAGGATTAAGTCCAGTTCCGATCTCATTATAGGTCGAATTGGTCCTTCCATCTCTTCAATGGTCTTCCCAACATTCTTCTCCCTTTTGGTTTATAATTATACATTCTTCTTGGTATGCTTGGTATTTATTTATAATGATATATTAAATTACTTCAGACGATTAGAAACATTTATTACAGGATTCGAAGGGATGTAGGCCTAGTTATTGATGTTTATCTCAAGAAATCTTTTTTCAAACATTTTAAACAAAACATTATCAATCCTAGTTGTTATTCATCGAAAAACATTCATCCGCATCATCATGAACATATCAGGTTTATGGTCAATTGATTCATTTTCCTGTATCTCAAGTTGTTGTCGATTCGTCCAGCGTTGTTCAACTTTTACCCTATTTCTCTGTTGATACTGGGAATTCAGTAGAGTCCTATACAGAGTGATTCTGTAAAAGTGTGCAAAAATTAAATAGGACATTAATTAATTTATTAAGACCTTAAGGTCTTCTCTTCCACTTCACCAGCTTAAATGATACATATAATAATACTTATGTATTGTTTGCAACTTGATTAGTAATGCATAATACGCATAGATTACACAATATACAATTGACAAGGAATGAATAATAATAATAATAATAATAACCCATAATTTGATTAAGTAATTGTTTTAGTAAAGAAAATTGGAAATATAAAAGAATAATAAAAATATTCCCAGAACACGGTTATATAATATTATGTTGTCCAAGGAAATATTTATTGAGCTTCGTCTTCCTCTTCTTTTTCTTTTACTGTTTTTGAGTCGGGCAGTATTTGGTATAAGAGGGGAGAGAATTTCAGAGTCGGGTGACAGAAACGATAAAAGGATGAGGAACAGTGAGATGTGGTGATTCTTCTCTGAACAATTTGATGTTGGAGGGAACATAGGTTCCAAGAAGAGAGCCTATGGAGATATAGAAGTATACTAGTCTATCACTTTGTCTAGCGTTACTGTTTGCCAGCTGATTTACAACTAACGTGCGCACAAGTTTACATGTATTATGTTGTTTACTTACATGTACTACATCGTTTAGTAACTGCAAGGAAGAGCCTTACGGCTAGGAAGTAGGATTGTAGCTGCATGTGATGTGATTCGAAACACACAGGAGGCGGCAGAATCTTGTACGCCGATGTCATTGATAATGGATGCCATTAGTTTGAGCAACTGTTGTAAGATATAAAATGGCACGTTAATTGTGTCAATGCAGTTAATTGATGAAGTAGAGTAAAGTGTTCCCACTACAGGCCTCGGGAGACCCTTGGGGTAGTAGGATGTTAAGGCTCCCACTTGTTTCTAGACAATCGACACTTGATGTCAGCCGGGTGCGTGACAGCCGCCTTTACCCCCAGAACAAGCATATGATACTCATTTCAGTTAGAGGCTGAGTCGATCCCAGGGCCATGGTGCCACCAGACGATTTGGATCAGTTTAAACATCCTGATAAGTAATGAAAATAAAAAAGACTAGACAGTTTATTTAGATATCTCCTTAAGCTGACTTCTCGAACCCTAGTTTCTTTATCTCAAATTGTTCAGTGGAACATTAACCTTGTCCTGCTTAATTTTTGCACCATTTTACAGAATCACTCTATACATATCGATTGCCCCAATCTTCTTGGCATCAATTTGATTAGCGACCCCGAAAACTATGCATTCGACACTAATCTCGATAAAGTAATTTAAGCTTTTTAAAATTATTTTATTAAATTCAATCACATTAAACTAAGACAGTGTTTATTTCGTCCAACCTTTCATTTCACAACATTTGGAGTTTATTTCTTCCCTTTTATCATATCAGCAGCATCATCAGTATCAAGGATTAGATCTGCTGGTCTGTTCCAATCTCATGTTAGAATTGGTCTATCCATATTTTACTGGGTCTTCCAACATTTCTTCGTCCTAATGGTTTGTAATGAAGAATTTGTTTCGGAATTCTGTTGTTATCCATTCTATTGATGTGGTTCATCCATTCATCTCTGTATTGTGTAATTCTATCTAATAGTTTGAATATATTCAGTTCTCTTCGCCTTTTATTCATTATTGTATAGCCAGCTACACTGCTCAGAAACCTCATTTCTGACGATTCTAGTCTTCGTTCCTGGTGTTTGGTTAAGACCCAATGTCTTTATACCTATTCCTTGCTTTGGTTGTCAACGGTTCAATCTGCCGACATTTTCTACTATGAGACTTGAAAGTATAAATACTGATGTCCCCTGAAGACGTTACTGGCGTCTCGCAGGGTAAGATATCTGATGGGGCTGCCATCTACGACTCGATATCAAGCCGCCTGTTGTATTAACTCCAACAGAAGAGGTGCCTCTTCTGCTCTGCTGACTGTTGAGGATTTTCTCCTTGTTACCCCGGAGATGGGTCTTCATATTTGTCCTCTGAAGAATAGGTGCCTCGTCCGCGTAGTTGTGCTATCCGTTGAGGTCTTCACCCGTATCCCTGGGCAGAGGCTCTCCTTATATACCGTTAGGCTATATACCAAGAGACTCACTTCGTGAGTCGTGAATTTATCGATAATTTGGAAACCACTCGTGGCATTTGTTAGGCCTATTTAACGAATAAAATTAAGCTGTTTACTCACAAATCATTATTTAACTATAGATATTTTAAAATATTTATATATTTAACTTAAACGGCAATGTTTGAAAACAAATGAGAAACGATTGGTACGCTTCATTTCCTTCCTTTGTTGATCACTGCAACCAAAATCATAATATTATTTATTGCCAAAGGATAGCAATATTGTAAGAATGCACCCTAGTGGAGAAATGTATAACCAACGTTATAGGTATTAATTAATTTGATGTCCTATGATGTAAATATATAAATTCTATTTTTCTGCAACCTCATTTTCTGGAAAATAATTCGTTTAAGAAAGTGCAAACAGTGTTTTGTTTTTGTGGTATAATCATTTGTCACAAATGTTTTCATATTATCTATCACATCGCTTTCTACTGACATTCATGCACTCTATATATAATCTGGTAGCCGTATTTCTTAGAGAGTCAGTGACTGCAAAATAATGCTATGACCTATTCAGAATGTTAAAAAGAAGGTGCTTTCTTTATTATGATAAACTATAGTTGGTAAATTTTAGGCGAAACACGACTGTGATTGGTTGCAAATAAAAAATCACTGAAATGTGATTGGTCATTGACTCCCATTTGGGGCATGAGTTAAATAGTCACCAGTAATTAGTGTTCACCCCCGCGACGAGAACGCGCCTGTTAAGTGTTACCCAACTGCATATAGTTAGAGTATAATGTATTAATATTTATGGGGAAAATTAATAAAATTATAACATATCATTTTTAATTACATCTCGCATCCTGTCAACCCTCAAAACAAGTTCGTTAAACACCAAAATCGTACCATTAGGTATAGGCGTTCAGCTGAAACGAAAATTAAAAAATCGCTATAGTGGCTGCAGTGAACAATATTTATGGAAGATATGGATGCTGATCACATCCGAACTTGCCCATTGCTAACAACCAGCAATTTCGTGAACAGATACTGGGAAGCCAGGGAAAAGATGAACATTTTATAATCTTTCTTATTATTGTTTGTTATTATTATCATTATTATTATTATTATTATTATTATTATTATTATTGTTTCTTTTCTCCAGTCTTTTTTGGCTAATGACAAGTGCAAACGCCACTGCATTTAAATAAATAAATGTTCAATATTTTACAACAGAACTCAGTATATGATATTAAAATAAACCGAGGAAGGTATTCTCCAAAAAATCTGGGAAATTCGACCATTAGATTTGGTGATTTACCTGAGACCCAAAATTAAAAAATCGCACTAGCCGCTGCCATTTTTAATTGTTCGCAATGTATTAGTATCAAAGACAATTTAATTAACCATTAAATTGGTAACGTTCCTGTAAGATATATTACTTTAATGTATTTAATATTTTAATAAAGTAGGCCTAACAAGAAAAATTAAACACTAGAAATTATTTTAATTTGTATCAAATTCTACAAAAATACGGAGAAGCCAATAACTATTGGTCATAATAGGTTTTGTGTTCTCTGCAGTACGGCAAGGTTTATTTAGCATAATACATTGACAAACACACAAGAGCCAATTCATACAATTTTCGAAAGTTCACATAATGCTCTCGGTAACACAACATTTGAAAATAAATCACCTAACGCGCAACACTCAAAAACCAAATAAAAACAAATAGACATATATATTTATTTGTATATAAAAAATCGCACTAAATATCTTCTCGGTCTCTAATAAACTAAACAAATCTGAAGCCACTAAAAATCAATGTAAATTAAACTCTTTAATTTGGCAATGTACTCTATGAGATACACTGATTTCATTTATTTAATATTGTTTTTGAAACAATAGAAACACTAAAATACAACGATTCAATTATCTATGTGGCACAATTAAACGCACTTTATTGAATAAAACTAGAAAATAAACTATTTTAAAATTTTACAAAGTATTGGCAGTTCCATCTCTTATCTATGGATGTGAAACCTGGACATTAACAAAGGCAGATAGTAAACAAATAGAGGCTGCAGAAATGAAGATGTTGAGAGCAATAGCAGGATACCAAAGGACCGATAAAAAGATAAACGAAGATATAAGAACAGAACTTAATATATTTAATCTCTGTGAAAGAATAAAATACTATCAAAATGCTTACCTTCAGCACGTATTACGAATGAATGAACAGCGCATACCAAGAAGAATGTACAATTATAAACCAAAAGGGAGGGGATTGTTGGGAGGACCATTGAAGAGATGGAAGGAACAATTCGACATATAATGAGATCGGAATAGGTCATTGGGCTTAATGCTTATTGTTGATGATGACGATGAAACAATAGAAAAACACCCATTTAATATAACTGGAAGAATAACAGTTTTATATATTTTCAGTTTAACGTTTTTCGAGAGAATTTGGGATGGCAGAAGTCCCTGCAATGCATAATAACATGCATTTCCAGTATTCAGCCTATGCTTAATTTCTTTGGCATCTAATTCCTGTTTGTAATATTACTGTCCCCATGTATTTGAATTCAGTCATTTCTTCAAAATTCCCCTCATTTCTCATTAACTGCCCATTTACATTACATTAAATATTTCTATGTGTGAACTTATATTTAGTTTTATTGCTGTTTATTTCCAGCCCAAGTTTCTTAGTGTTACTCAATAGAGTGTGCGTGTTGGCCCGTAGTATCTCCTCGCTATTGCCTAATGATACTACATCATCAGCATAAACTAACAACTTATTAATATAGTGAAACTTGTTCAAAGCGGAATCGCATGGGACCAATTTTTTCCCCACATTAGACAAAATTCCGTATTATAAGAAAATTATTAACCAATCTTAGATTATAGAGTACCGTATGTCTTTTTTACGTTCCTTGGATTAATACTAATACCGCTGCCGTTGAAAAGTGAAATATAGTATGTACGAGCGATTTCGACGGTAACACGCAAAAAAACAGTCCGTTTCGTCAGCGTTAAAAATGTTTCTGAGGCCCGATCCTGAAATTAAAGTGTGCAGTTTCGTTTTCCGCTCACTGACTAAACTTTCATCCACATCCTTTGATTTCCCGCAAATTTCATTCCACACTACATTGTGTCGTCTTTTAAAACTGTACAGCCAACCTGAAGATGCCTTTAAATCGTCATTCTCTAGGGATGTAGCAACAGTTAGAGCTTCACTTCGGAGCATCGGTCCCAACATTTGGAGATTTTTTAATCGTGCACTTGTAAAACACTCTCACACTACTTCCTTGATTTCTTCATTTATTTTGCTTTCCTCCTCGTTTGATCATTTGATCATTTCGTTTGATCCATTTTTTTTGTGTTTTAAAATCTCATAAACTTTGGTTTTCCACATTTAAATTTAGTCATTATTTCGCGTGCTGAGAGTCTGTTTTTCTTTATCTTCAATCACTTTCATTTTTTCGTTCAATAACAATGATACATATGATTTAGCCATCTTTATTCCTGAAATTGAGAACGCTACCTGTGAAAGATACGTACACAATCGGACTCAGATCTTAAACTAATTTAAGATTTCACAGTGCAGTGGTCATTTGTAAGACAGATGTCACAATGCAAATATTTGTTAAACGAATATGTATTCCGAACAACGGGTGTGCAGTGAGGCCGAAATAAAATTTCAGATATAGGTAGAAAATCTACTTCACCCGGCGGCAGAAATCATTCCTTATTTTTATTCCGCCTAACGGAAATTCAATGAAGTGGAAACTAATTTATTTCTCTGTCAGTCTTTCCGCCTTATAAATATTCTTTTGATAAATTGTTAGAAATATCCTTCCGTTTCCGCGTTGGACAGATTCCGTTTTATACAAAATAAATACACATAATATTACTATTATTTCGCCGGGACCAACAAATGTGTTCACATTGGATAGATATCCGTATTATTCACGTTCCGGATTAAACAAGATTTACTGTACCATTGAGTTTCAGGCCTTTTTCATCCCCTAAAGATATGATGGCATGCTCTAGTACAAAATTGAATAGTGGAGGAGATAGTGCATCTTCTTGCTTTAACTAATTGTGAATTGTGAATTATAAAAGTACCCGAAAACTGTTTGCCTACATTCACCCTATTCTTTGTGTCATTTAGACACATTCGAATAACGAACTCCAGCAAGATACTATATAACTTCTTCCTCTTAAATGATGCATTTTTGAAGTCTACACACGGTTGTCAATTAGCTTAGTTTATGGAGTTCCAGCGTTATTACGAACTTTTTAAAACGACTGATGTAGAATGGTATAAGATAGTATAGAATTGACTGGCGTGTTGGACTGTGCAGGTGCGGTTGGATTCTCTGAATTGTTTGCATAATCCAATATCGAGCTCCCTGATGGACACCGCACAACCACAATATTGTTAGAGACTGGATACTCCAACCCCCTCCCCCTCTCGCTGCGGCATTCCTATCTATGACAATCTCATCTCAGCTATGTAACGGCTTCGCACTATATTCAATACATTTCTTGTTTTCTCAGAAGATACTTTCGATACCGTGTAATCTTTATATATATAATTCTTCTATACGTGTATGTCACTGAACTCTTCCTAAACGACTGGACACATTTTGATAACATTTTTTTGTGTGTTTGAGTGGGTTCCTGAATGGTTTAGATTCACAATTGGACCCTCTAAAACCAATAGGTATAGGAGTGCATCTAAAGTGAAAGTTTAAAAAATCGCTCTAGCGGTCACGATTTTCTATGTTTCAGAACATAAGTCAGTATATCCAATTAAAATAAACCGAGGTAGGTATTATCCAAAAGTGAGCGAAATCCGACAATTAGAAGAGAAGGTTTACCTGAAATCCGAAATTAAAAACTCACTAGCAATCGCCATGTTTGGTTCCTCTGAGCGTATACCATACAATTTAAACTTTCAATATTTCATTTATTTAGGCGTAGAAGCGGCACGCCGGGTATTATCTATTTTAATCTAAAAACTTAAGAATAAATCAATCAATCATTCAATCAATTATTATTGTGATATTTCAAATCGAAGTCGATTTTTGCACTATTCACAATAATATATGTTTTGTACAATGCCACCAACTTTTATGACATTCCTGGATTTCTTAACAGGCTTGGGCGGTATTATAATATGTTTCTTGCACCTGGAAGGCGGAGTTACCCCGATGATGATGGGTGATAAATGAATGGCCTAATGAAGCGCCAGGAGAGTCCTCAATCTTATTCATTGGTACTATCGAATCCGTAGGTTCATGGCCGCGCGGACATTTGCTCTCCACACATCCCTATCCTGAGCTAATGTTTTCGAATCATCCAGAGTATAGTCTAATTCCCTAAGGTTAATGTTATTCTCCTACCTCATTCTTGGTCTACGAATTGGGCGTTTTTCCTCTGGTCTTCGTACAAAAGCTTTCCATGCCATTTCTTCATTCCTCATTAATGTATCACGTTTTGCCCATCGCAATTTATGATATATATACATCAGGATCGGGTCGAGGGATGAGATGAGATGAAGCTCCTATATAGAGTTCTGTGAATGACAAGGGTGCTGAGACCATGCCTGACGCACCATCACAGGGGCAGATGAACGAAATGGTTGAGATGAGTGTGCAGGAACGGTGGATGAAATTGTGGCAGGGGAAAACGGGAGAAAACACCGAGAAAAACCTGCCCAAGCTCCGTTTCGTCTACCACGAAACCCACATGGAGTGACCGAGACTCGATATTGGGACCCCAGCAGTGAGAAGTGAAAGTCTAACAGCTTGCACCATGGAGCCGCCTAATCTATGATACTTAACTGTTATTAAATCTGGTTTCTTAAATATCATGTAGTTCACTGTTTACAGACTTCTCCATTCGCATGTCTCTTCGTCTCTGAAGGGTCCAAAAACTTTCCTAAGAACTTTGTTTTCAGATACTTATAATCTTTTCTATTCCCTTAAAGTAAGAGTCCTTGTTTCGTTAACCTAAACTTTCGACACTACCTTGAAGATATATAGAGATTCTAGAAGGAGCAAAGAATACAGACATACTCAATGAAAGCACACCCGCAGACATAAACCCGTTGGACAACTTATACAACAACATCAGTACCAGCTAAAATGCAGAAGATGAAACATTGTTTTTGAAAGGCCTCCATATTGAAACTATTTAATAAAGTTTATTCATTTAGTTGAGGACGACTGACTACCAGGTACCAATTTTATATTTAATATCGTATAACCTACACTTAATTTAAATTACAGACCATGGTCAACCAGAACAATAATTCCCTTTATGGAAATATTCCATAGTGTGACCGGGAATCAAACTCGGGACCTCATGAACTAAAGTTAGAAGTTCTGATCATAAGATCACGAGGCTCGTCCATTCGCATAAAATAAAGTTATATATATTGCACTGCAGTCTCCTGAACTGGAAAATTAACTGTGGGCCTTTCGGGACCAGTCATATCCTCAGCGGAAAGTTGTTCGCTAATGTAGCTGGGTAATTTATGTCTTCGGTCCATTTTTTTTTCTAAACACTCTATTTACCTAGGAATAGCGATTACAAACAGCAATGAAGTGCAGAAGGAAATATAACATTGGCTCAATTCTGGAAATGGATGCTATTATGCATTACAGGGATTCTTGTCGTCCCAACTCCCCTCAAAAAACATAGGCCTAACACTGAAAATATATAAAACTGTTATTCTCCCAGTTATATTAAACAGAGTGAAACATGGACTTTTACTTTAAGCGAGCAGAAAAGATTACGAATATATAAGTTTTTAGGATTTTTTTTTACCAAAACAGAGATGAACAAACAGGTGAATGGAGAAGACTTCATAGCAGTGTGCTACATGATCTTTATGAGAAACGAGATATAATAAAAATAAATAAGTCTCCTAGACTGACGGCAGGACATGTGGCACGGACGTGGAATTAAAGAGGAACATGAAAACTTCTTATACGAAAAGTAGAAGGAAATCATGCAGTAAGAAGGCCAAGAATGGGGAGAATGCCATTAACCATTGTTTGAGGACGTATAATTTTACACGGGTATTATTAGAAAACATTGGTTGAGGTTATGGATGAATGGAGAGCTTACGTCCGCGCGGCCATGGACTTCCGAATTCGATAGTACCAGTGATAGAGCTAAGAAAACAGTTAAAATGATTAATCATAAATAATTATGAAATATATATAAAATATTATCAACTCAAAACGACGTTGGAAGGACGACCTGTATCATACTGTACAGCGGGGAGCGGAACGGGCCAAGGTGATGATCAATTCATACCCATTCTATGCAATTAAAATTCTAATTATATTTGTAATAATAATTAAATATATTTTAGTTAATGAATGAGTTGGAGAAAATGTTTTAACATTTCACCTCATAAAGTTGTGTTCTCTTCACGATACCGTTTTCCAAAGAATAATTTTATTTCCATCTTTAGTCAAACTGTCGAAATTTCGCCGTTTACACCATCTTCTGAACTGCCATCTGGTGTCGATTTTATGGACTTACTAAACTTTTAAAACATTTAGAGAAACCTTTTGAATTAACGGTATACAAATACATTCAGAAGAATAAATATCAAACCATAAATTTTGATATTCCCGACGAGAATACTTTGATCTCCAAGTTTATAAAATCGATACCAGATGGTAGTTCAGAAGATTGTGTTAAAGGCGAAATTTCGACAGTTGGAGTTTGATGGAAGTAAAATTATACTTTTGAAAACGGTATCGTGGAAGAGACGCAATTTTATGAGGTGAGATGTTAAAGCATTTTCTCCAACTCATTCATTAATGTAAATACCTCATAGTGTTACCTTGCACTTTAATTGTGATTAAAAAATATTTTAGTTAGTTAGATTTTCTTAATGCGAATTATATTTTGTCTCTCTTTAGAGTCGACATCCCTTAACATTTGGTAAAAATTACAAAACTGAAAAATATGAAGCGGAAAACCTGGGGATTTAGTACCGGTATATCTGCATAAAGCCGTGAGTTTATCTGATGAATAACAAATTAAGGGGATCAATAGAACGAAATAGAATTGTTTTTGTGTTGCGTTGAAATGTGTTTTTTCAGTGCTTACGCGAGTAGTTTAGAGATTGTTTTCAGAGAGTTCCACTGGCCTCATCCAATTTCTCACAAAGCTTCAGGAGTGATTAATTACTCCAGAGAAGGGCTTACAGACTCCACAACTTTCCTCTATAGTTGTAGGAAACCAATGTAAATGCTTCCACAATCGATAAACCAAATTTAATCCTAACATTTAATTTCTAGAAGTTACCTTAATTACTAAGTACTTAAAGTCTCTTAAATAACACTAAGAAATTAAAGTTCTAACTTTACGTCTTCCGAACTAAGTTCCAGTTGTACTGTAAACAAACCTGCATAAGGTATTTATTAAATAAAACTCAAATTTTTATATGATTTTTCATACATATTTATTTTATTTAACATTCTTAACAGCTGTTTCAATACATTGTATCTTCATCAAACGAATGTCACAAATACAATTTTTGGAAAAACAGCACTTTTGGTTACCCAATATATTTTCAGAGCCCTATAGAACAACAGTGTGCATGCTCGAGAGTTTTTAGAGCCTGCGATAACCCACAATCGAACTACATATCGATTATCACTCTGAAATTTAAATGACCAATCTTTGCAATAAATTCCCAAATCTATGTTAAACAAATATACTAATAATATTAAAATTATTAAATGTTTATTAAAAATGGGTGTACACTTACTTACTTATCACTCCCTAACGCCGATCCAACCAGCGATAACCTAAACCATCTATCGAAAAATCATAGACTAAATAATACACTCTGTGGAGAAAATAGTAGTCAGCGTCACAACAGTGTCATAATGTTGTGATTTGTGTATTTAAATAAATACTTAAACATTATAAATAATGTTATAAAAAATTGTTTGAAATAGTTCAAGATATTAAAAAATGTTAGTAAATACAGAAGAATAGCTATAATTTACAACGATAAACTGAAAAATCAAGGGTAACCATAACTGCTGTTCAGCCCTTTTTTTCTTCTACTTTTGATGAATATTGTCCCGCGCCGTAGCCGAGCGTTAAGGCATGAAACCTTGGCACAGAACTAGGGGAATTGCGCTGGTTCGGGTCTCCATAAGGGAAGAAATTTTGTCATGGAATTTCGGTGCCCACCCAGCATCATGAGGCATTTGGGTAGCTACAATAACTAGCGAATCCAGGTTGATAAGACCAGCTATAACGGCTGGGTGGCCCGACATGCTGATTACATGTCACCCTTACACTGGCTAGATGATCGTCTACCTCTGTGATTAACACATATGGACATGAGGCCAGCAGTCGGCTGGTAGGCCAAGGGCCTTCTAGGCCTGTCGCGCTTGGAGTTTTTTTATAAATATTTAAGAAAATCATATAACATTTTGATACTTTTATTAAGTATCATGGATTTATCGTGGATTTTCATCAAGTAAACATCAAATCAATTGAGTTATTGTATAAAGTATTACACCAGTAACCCCGTCTAACGGGTGAACCGTGGTGCTACTTTTACTCGTCTTAGGGTCGGTTTCACCAACAGAGGTAACTGTATTACGCCAGTTTTCCCCATGTATAATGCATAGCTTAAACTGCCGCAATACAGTTACCTCTGTTGGTGAAACCGACCCTTAGGAGTGAACTGCACACGGAATTGCCATCGATAGAAACATTGTTCTTAGACAACATCGTATTTTAGGGAAATAAGACTGAATACAAGGTAAGATGATATCAACAATTAGATACTTCTTCCATTTATTTATTTATGACATGAAATTATATATGGGCCTACCTAATCAGACGTTTACACTATTTCATATTGTCTATAGATATAATTTATTTACAATTTTATTATAAGCTGACTCACCTGTAAATTCTGCTCTTATTATTACTTCTTCAATGGCTAATATAGGATATTTTTCACTGAACTATTTGAAAAATTTTAAATAATTTGTTTCTCTCCACTCTTCAAATATTTTCTTTGCAATGTCTTATGCGGTTATTTTGAAACAAAAGACATATCAATATATTCTGCATTGCGCGTGCGTAAGAACATAAGAATGTTTATTCAATCTATAAAAAAAAGTGATCCCACAACAGGCCTCAGGCGGCCCTTGGGGTAATAGGAGGTTAAGGCTCCCACTTTTTCTAGACAATCGGCACTTTTATGTAAGCCGGGTTGTCAGCCCTGCGTGACGGCCGCCTTTACCCCCAGAACAAGCGTCCGTTAGAGGCTGAGTCGACCCCAGGGCCATAGTGCCGCCAGAAGGTTTTGGTCAGTTTAAAAATCCTGACCCCAACGGGACTTGAACACTCGACCTTCCGGCTTGTAGCGCAGTGCCTTAACCACTACGCTACGTATTAAAATTGTAATTATATATTTTAAGATTATCCCATGTAACGTATATAGAAATATGCTAGATATATTATTTCCATTATTTCGAGTGTTAAAGAACGAACTGCGTTTTCTTACGCTCATAAAGGTAAAATAATTATTCGAACAATGAAAATGCAGTCATACATCTGGTTTGTTTACATTAGACGGAAGAGGTATAACAAGGGAACTGTCAACCATTGCAAGCCGAAACCTACCATGAAATTTCTTCCAGAGAACCGTTGTGATGTACCAAGTCCGTGTCGAAAAAAACTATATGTCGGTTTTAATTGCAAGACACTAAAATGTAGTGCCAAATCTCTCATTTAACTATGGAGAAGTAAAACAACTCTTGAATTGGTAGATCGGATAACCCTCACTACTATTTGCTGCCCGCGCCGCGTCCCTCCTCATTCCACTCCGCTCCTATTCAGGCAAGTACGTCCATCTGCTACGTACAGTTGGTTGCAATTGCTGGATTCTTGCAGTTAAAAACTACATTTTTTTTTGGACACGGCATTGATGCATCACAACGCTTCTCTGGGAGAAATTTAAAGGTAGGTTTTAGGCATGCAATGGTTGACAGTTTCCTTGTAAGACACATGACAGGAGACTTTAAGGCACAAATAGTCCCTGAACATCATTTGGTCTTCATGATCACCATATAGTATTCGATTTTAATATGAACGTATGAGAGAATTCGTGTCGTATCTTATATGCTCGTGTTGTCCCGGAGGTGGCCCTCGGATTGAGCTGATCAATGAAGAGAGGTCCTCCATATCAAAATGGTATTGTGAGAATTAGCGTTTTAGAATATCCTCCCATCAGGTCATTTCCCTGCAAGTGCTGGGTGGCATGGCACATTAGAAAGTACCTACAAAGGAACCAGATTATTCTAAGGCAGAAAAAATACCCAGGAATGATAATTATAAAGGAACCGAACCTCATAAAATTTATTTAGACAACTACTAATAAAACCAGAGTTTTGGTAGCGACAAATTCAATTTAGAACATAATAGTAGGGCAATTAGTAATTTATTTCAATTATTTTATTCCCTACAGATAAATACTTTACTTGAATTAAGTTCTTGATATTCATGTATCCTTTATAGGATAATAAAGGAAAAATATTATTGTTATGATTATTTGCTTCCTAAAAATTAAATTAAAGTTTGTCAAAGTTGTATGTATAAAATAAAGAAATCAAGTGCTGATAAAAATAAATTTGTAATGACGTGAGTTTGTTAAAAGTCTGCAAGGCTTGTTTTTAGGCGCCACTTTATTTATTAACTAATTTAAGTTACAATTGGATGCGGAATTGCTAATTGTACAAACAGTCTCTTAGCAATAATTGCATTGGGAGCTCAATGAACATCGACCATAGAGTAAACACAACAAGACCACTAAATCGAAGCGGTTTAATAAGGCCTTAATGGCTGCCATTCCCTCAAATTGACGAGACAGACTATTGAGGTCATTTCACCAACACAAGAGTCAATTTTGACCTACATTTTGCTTTGTTTCTTCCTACAAAACAATTTATTAAATTGTGTTTTTGACCGAATGCAATGTATGATCATTATCAAGCTTTTATTTACTCGTTAGCTCATCCAGTGTGTGTTTGTTTGTTAGTTTGTTTTCACAGACTATGTTGATTATTTCCAGTCTGCAAGTTCAATGTATCTTTGACAACCATTCAATAAAATAAGTGCCTATTCGAAATCAAACAATATTTTTAGTCTCGTTAATAATCACGATCACATAATAATTTCCTGTTTAATTTAATTTGTACAACACGTCACTCCATATTTGCAACTAGAATTCCCTTTCTAAGGACGTTACCAAAATATAAAATAGATATATATTTTTATATTTCATTTACCTTTCTCTTAAATATTACAATAGAACTTATCATAAGTAATGCCACGAGTGGTTTTCAATTTATCTAGAGGATTTGGAAATCAAGAGTGGCATTTGTTAGGACTATTCAACGAATAAAATTAAGCTGTTTACTCAAAAATCATTATTTAAATATCCATCCATCCATAGTAATTCTGCCCGAGGGCAGGTCTTTCACTGCAATCATAGCATTTTCATGGTATGATTTGCAGCTTTACTATGGAATTGTAGGTGTGATAGCTTCCCGCTGCTTTCCACATCGGTGAAGGATGATGATGATATTGATGATGGTCATATGATTTCGGGGACCGTTTGGGCCTTACAGTTTTCCTGACATTTGTCTTACAGGTGAGGGAAAACCCCAATAAAAACCTCACCCAGAAAAACTGTCCCGACCGGGGATCGAACCTGGGCCCGCTGCGTGACAAGGCAGCACGTTACCTCGAGACCACAGCGGTGGACTATTTAAATATAATTATTTTAAAATATGTATATTTTTAATGTAAACGGCGATGTTTGAAAACAAATGAGAAATGTTTGGTTGTGTTTCATTTGTTTATCACTGCAACCAGATCATATTATTTATTGCCAATAGGATCGCAATATTGTAAGAATGCACCCTCCATCCATCCATAGTAATTCTGCCCGAGGACAGGTCTTTCACTGCAATCAGAGAATTTTCACGCTATGCTTGCAGCTTTACTAGGGAATTGTAGGTGTGGTAGCTTCCCGTCGCTTTCCACACCGGTGAAGGATGATAATGATGATGATAATGATGGCCATATGATTTTGGGGAGAAAAAATGAAACACGTCAAACTGTATATTATAACCAATATTATAGGTTTTTAGGAAACAATTCATTAAAATAAAATATTTAAAAACACAATTATTGAACACACAATTATCAAATGTGTAGTTCGAAGGAACATGTTCACTATTTGCTATATTCAACGCATTTGTTCGAGAATCAGTCACTGCAAAATTATGTTCTGGCCTGTTCAGAATATTAAAAAGGAGAAACTTCCTTTATTTTGGTAAACAGAATTCGATAAATATGGAGGTGAAACACGACTGTCATTGGTTGTAAAACAAAATTAATTGAACGTGATTGGTCATTGACTTCCTTTTGCGACATGAGTTAAATAGCATGGTATATATAATATGCATGTATTATTAATAATAATTATTTTAATGATGAAATACATTTATTTACAAATAACACATTAATTAATGAGAAGAGAAAACAATAACTTATATCTGAAGTTCCTGTTGTAGGCTCATGAAAGTCAGATCCTGATTATTGTGATACTCTTTTTAGAAACCTAATTAACTAACCCGCCGGCAGTGTCAAACCCGTATGTACTTGACCGTACGGACAATAGCTCTCCATACATACTTATCCTGAGCCAATGTTTCCGAATATTCCCCTGTGAAATGTAATTCCGTCAAATAAGAGTTAATGTTATTTTCCCACCTCATTATTGCCTACCTATCGGGTGCTTTCCGTCTGGTTTACCTAAAAGTAGCATACATTCCTCCCTCTATTTCATTGTCCATTTGTGCCACATGTCCTACCTATCGCAATCTAAGATACTTAAATGTTCTTATTATATCTGGTTTCGCATAAATATCATGAACTTACTGTTTTGTAATCTTCTCTAGACGCCTGTCTGTTCGTCTCTCTTTGATCCAAATATTTTCCTAAGAACTTTTTTCTCAAATATTCGTAAAGTTATCTTCTCCCGTTTGTTGGATTTCAATAACATTTTGCACACAAGTCCGTTATCGTATTCTCTAGAGGATGGACCTAAGTGGTTAAATTTGAATGAAAAATGAGCAGCTTGCCTAGGTAGATGAATTGCAAAATATAACTATTTTTTTAAATATGAAGACAACTAGAATCTTCATTTGTGGTCCAACATCTTATTATAAGGTCGGTAGTAATTGGTTTTTATTTATTTAATTTAGGTGCAATCTTGTTTTTTGCTGTAACATGAAATTTTTTAATGAAAAATTTTATTCGAGAAACATATTTATAATTGTCACATGTATTAAATTATCAACTTGAAACTAAATTCATGTACAATAAGTGTGGAAAAGTTTGATGAAAATCCATTACGAGACAATATTTTTGTAAAAAGTGCATATGCTACTGTATCATCATGATCTTGTAACTCCTTTTAAGAGCATAGGGCATTTGCTTTCCACCGGGCACAATTACTGGCAACAGCCTTCACTTCATTCCAGGATTTTCTATCCTCTTCACTCATCACAGACACCTGCTTCGAAGTATCACGTGGACGTCCTTTAGTTCTGGCTCCCAGAGGATTCCAATCAAGGGCACATGTTTCCACAGAGTCAGGGTTCTTCCTAAAGGTGTGGACTATCTAGCGCCATTTCCTCCTCTAAATTTACACCTATGCCAGCTCCTCACCAGCTTTATCCCACAAGACTTTGTTTCTTGTATTTCAGACCAGTGTGTATTGAATATTCTATGCAACAGCGATTTATAAATGTTTGCAGCATTTGTTGCATTTTATTTTTAAATAACCAGGTTCCTGATCCAAATAATAATACAGATTTAACATTGCTTCTGAATAATTTAAGTTTAATATTTCTTGAATTACTTTTATTTCTGAAGGCCATAAATACAATATTTGCTTTATTTATATTCTGAACTACATCATTTACTCTTCTAACAGCATCATTTTCATCTACACTTCAATGTAAAGGCATTGAATTGCCTGTTCGTCTTCAAGTACTTTCCAGCCATCTTCCTCTACTTTCCACTGATCTGTTTCCACTAACTTTATAGTTCAATATTTGTGTAGTCAATCAACAGTTGACTTTTTTTCAAGTTGGTCGTAATACTATTGTTTATAATATTTTAATTTATAATTCAGTTTTTGTAAAGTACTTCCGAAATAAATAAAGGGGTCTATTTCATCTAACATGTGATATTCCAGATTTATTTTACTACGTTCATGCTATCTGTATCCATCCATAGTAATTCTGCCCGAAGGCAGGTCCTTCACTGCAATCATAGCATTTTCATGCTATGCTTGCAGCTTTAATAGGGAATTGTAGGTGTGGTAGCTTCCCGTTGCTTTCCACACCGGTGAAGGATGATGATGATGATGATGATAATGATAAGGATGATGATGATGGCCACATGATTTCGGGGACCGTTTGGGCCTTAAAGGTTTCCTGAGATTTGTCTTACAGGTGAGGAAAAACCCCGATAAAAACCTCACCCAGAAAAACTGTCCCAACTGGGAATCGAACCCGGGCCGCTGCGTGACAAGGCAGCACGCTACCTCGAGACCACAGCGGTGGAAATAATAATAATAATAATAATAATAATAATAATAATAATAATAATAATAATAATAATAATAAATAATAATAATAATATTAATAGTTTTATTTATTCTGGCAGGGTTAAGACCACAAGGCCTTCTCTTCCACTCAACCAGCACAAATATAGAGGAATGTCGGGTAATGTGGACCCTTTTGTTTGAATGGACCCTGTTAATATATTTTTAATTGGTGCTGTCCTGGAACTGAAAATATTTTAATTACTTCCCCTCATCAACTTTGACGTGTTCAAGACCAGTTTATTTTATTCTTTGTGCGAAGAAGGGTGTATTTGTGATATTTATGAAAACGACCATTTTAAAAGTTTTTCAAGCTACAAATTAATTCTTAATTTATGCTATTGAATGTTACAAATGTTGAAAAAACTCCTAAATATATTATATTATGTAGATGCTGTTTTAATGTACTGACGGGTTTGGATTGTAATTATGTGACATGACTGTTGTATAAAGTAATTAAAGATAACAAAGGAATTCGGTTAATGTAGACCCTCCACGAGGCGGTTAAAGTGGACTTGGGTCCACATTATAGGAACACGTATATTTTATCAACAAGGGTGCTATATGTAAAAACCATACACTTCATTAATTTTATTTAATATCCTTGTAATTTTACCTAAACCCAAAAACCGTCGCTTCTTGTAGATGAATGATGTGTGAATGTTATATTCAAGGATAATTTTTCAAAACTTTAAATAAATATCAACGCTTTTTAATTACGATCGGCCATAAATACTTTTAGATTAATCTGTGCCTGTCTGCATAAATTAATAGAGTAAATAAATTTAAAATAGTCTAAAGGCTAGGGTGGACTCTGGGGACCACTTTACCCGAATATGGAGGTTAACGTGGACCTTTCTTTTAATGTAAAAAAATGTATAAATTATGAAGATGTTTCCATATTTGAATAAAATAGCAATGCTATTTCATAGTTACAACACTAATGGTAATTACTTTAATTAAACAAAATTTAAATCCCTTAATTAAGAGAAGAAAAACAACGAATTCAAAACATGTTCCACATTGCCCGAATTCCTCTACAAATACGTACATATTTACAGTATAGGTTACCTTTTCACCATACGAATTATAAAGAGCAAAAAAATTAAAAGTTGCAATGCAAATTTCACAATTATGAAATATTTTTTTAGATGCTTGTTCATCAATATAAGATCACTTAGTTTACAATGTTTCTTCGTGAGAGAAGACACAGGCGACATTTTTCTGCAGTTGTACAGGATTTCCAGTGATAAGTGGAACTGTGTGTACACTATAGAAGAAACTAGTTTGTGTATCATGATAGTTTGCATCACATCAGTGGATGGATGTACTGTGGGTTTATGTAGTGTTGGTAACACTGTACGCCAATAACACCAACATGAAAGTGTTTAACAAAGCGTGCAAATTCTCTATTCACCAGAGAGCCTTCGTTCCAATTTACAAATGCAGCCATTATCCTCTAATTAAAAAAATATCAACGCATCCAATTATATTTGGTATTCAGATATGTCAGCCAGAGATGCAATTTTAAGCCTTTCTACATCCAGCACTCATACGCATGTCCTCAGAGGTTGGTATCTGGTTCAATATACCTATTTTGATAATGTTAACTAAAAAAAATCAAATCGAATGAATGAAAGATTTGTCGGCCGCGATGGACTAGTGGTTATGCTCCTTGTCTCTGGTCCCGAGGATTGTGGGTTCAAAGTCGACCGTGGTCGATAGATTTTTTTAGGATGGAAAAATCCAAGAAGGAAGTACTCCAGGACGGACTTTAAGTCGTGGGTCTTGTGTTTTAATATTTTCAAGCTCGTAAAAGTTCCTTAACCCATGAATTGGGAAGACACTAACTTCTCGTATCACTTATTTAAATGTGACGGGCCGCAGTGAAAACAAACGCATGTATAACTGTAATTAATTAGACATATTGTGTAATTTAATACAAATTTAAATAATTTCTATTCGTGTGCTTTCTTCTGTTTTATTAAAAAATATTAAATAAATTATTGTATCCTATAGGATGCAATGCCAATTTAAGGGTTAGGCCTGAATAAAAAGGCCTCTAAGCAAAATTTACCGATCTCATCATCCTAGTAATTCCTAAGTTGCCTGCTAGATGTCTCATTGGATCGGTATGTTGACCGCCTACCATTCATGACATTTATGGGTAAATAAGCATAACTAAATTAACTTGTTATAGTAACAAAGGACAGGCTAAGGCTACTCCATTGTAGTGGTATTCATACGGATTGCATAGAGAGAAGATTGATTTTAATCACAATAACAGTCAGAATCCATGGACTAAATATATGTTCACACATAGAAATATATTATATAATGGAAATGGAGAGTTAGTGACAACTGAGGGATATTTTGAAGAAGTATCTGAATTAAATTACCTAGAAACAATAATTACAAACAGAATGAGGTGCATAAATAAATTAAACATAGGCATAATTCTGGAAATGCATGCTATTTTGCATGCCGTCCCAACTTCTTTCAAAAGCACTCACTTCCCAGTCATGTCAGGGACTGTGAATCACTATCATTATTTAAATCCAAATTAACTGATATCTTCAGTTACACATAATGAAAAACATTAACTGCATAACAACTTAATTCAGCATTTTGTAAATAATCATCTAGGAAAATTTACTTACTTAATTTTATTTTATATTATTTTAATTTTATTATATTCCATTTTTGTATTAGTCTATATTTTAATATCTTAAAATTGTAATAAATATGTAATTTTTTTGTATAATTTTACTATTCGCTGATTCGGTGGAAGAGAGGGCCTCATGGCCTTAACTCCGCCAGCTAAAATAAAGCATTATCATCATCATCATCATGAACAAATTCGTTTTAGGCCATGTGGTCTGTACGGTAAACCTAGCAAAGATGGCCTTGATCTTTCCACCGATGTTTTGGTCTTCCTTGGTCCCTATGTCCAGTTGGGGTATATTAGAATGCCAATTTTGGAAGTATATTTCTTGCCATTCTCCTCAGATGATTTTTCCATTCTTGTTGGTATCTTTGTACATCTTCATTTAAACTTGTTACTCCAAGTTTTCCTTTGATAATAGTGTTCCTTTGGTGATCCAGTCTATTATAAAGCATTATTATTATTATTATTATTATTATTATTATTATTATTATTACTATTTATTTATTTATTTTTTATTGCGGATGAGCCCATGTAGGACTGTCCAAAGTACTTAGAGCCGTTTCCTTTGAGCCCAAATTTCTTTCATTCTTTTGCTATGAGCTTGTTTTCTATCATCTGTCCAAGTTGTTCCAATTTTTTTCTTCGGTTTGTCCTCTTGGTCAACTTGCCACTTATTCACCTTAATTCTAAATATATCTCTGTTTGGGATATCTTCTTCAGTAATTCCTGTCAATTTTAAGTCCTTTTTGACTTCATCAATCCACTTCATAGTATCCACTGGAGCTTTACTTCTGTTTTCGTAGAATTCCATTATCTGTTTTGTAAGCCTACTTGAGTTCATTCGTTTTAATATGGCCATAAAATTTTTAACCATCGTTTTCTAATATCACTATCAATGTCTGTATATATTTTTATTTCCTTTTTACTTCTGAGTCTAAATGCTTCACCTATGACTTTGAACCGAAAGTGTGTTTTTCGGCTCATTATTGTAGCGTCGTTCTCCTCCCTAGACTGGAATATTTATGAACTATGCCAATATCCTTTTCTCCTTGTAGTTACCCCCACTCTCCCCTCTCTACCCTTCCTGCCGCGCAATGTCTACGGCGCATCTCCCCTCTACTTCGGAACCTTCATATACGTGGTGCACAGGCAGAACATTATCATTCATTCATTCAATCATTCAAGCAGTCATCGTTTAGTTCTTTGAGCAGATTCAAAGATTGAATCGGCATCCAGTCCGCGATGCGAATCATGCTCTAATGGACAAGTTGGTCTGAAGCCGATAAGCGGCGAGGTTTAGTTGGTCCGGCAGACCAGGGAAGAAGTGGTCCCTGATTCGGACGCAAGTATGAGTGTAGCGTGAGGTATGGTTTGTATTTTTCTATTGTAAGAATATTGTTATTTATTTGTTTATATTTTGTTTTTCTCTCTGAATGATCAAAGTCTTTTTTGTTAATTTGTTTTTAAATCAGACAACTTGTTTCTATTAAAGGTCATCTTTTATTTATCTGCTGCTTTATTGATGTGCGCATAGTTGTTCTCAATCCTAGACGGAAATTCACTCAAGTAGGAAATCATTTCCAGCTCCCTTGCTATTATGCTGTTTAGCTTTCTGGAATGACAATTATTATCTTTTTCACTCACTCTATGTATTTGAGAATCATTAACTATTTATGTCTATATATCTGAGAGAGAAAGATGAATCAATTGCTGCCTTCTATGGGCCCAAGGCAGCAACTTCGTGATAGATAACCTTGCTGGAAATCAGATCCACGTTAATAGAGACAGCAATAACAAAACCCGATCCCGGATTTATGGTAGTAGTAGCGTGGTTCTCTTGCCCACAATTGGGTCGCAGAAGCGTGGTTTTTCTCTTGCCCACAAATGGTAGCACAGCGTGGTTTTTAAAAAAGGCACAACTTGTGGACCTAAAACTTTTCTTATAATTTTGCATTTTTTTTTCACTATATTTTCAGTATATTTTTTTCTGTTCAAAAATAATGTTTCTGCTCCATAGAGGCACTCTGGTTTAATTACAGTGTTACAGTGTCGTAATTTTGTATGTAGAGATATGCATTTTTTATTATAAGTGTTGTGAGTAAGCCGAAATGCTGTTTCCATTTTTTGGCATCTACTTTTATTGGCTTTAGTTTCAATTTTATTTTCCTGAATTATTTCACCAAGATATTTAAATTGTGAAACTCGTTTAATTTTTCCATATTTGCTTTCCGGGTATTTTGGTGCTTGTTTATTGCATGAAATATATTCTGTTTTTTTCAAAAGAAACCTGCAGACCAACTTTCTCTGCAATGTCATTTAATAATTCAATCTGCTTCTGTGCTGTTACAACGTCACGGGTTAAGATTGCTAGATCATCAGCATATGCTAGCCAATCAATCTTCAATTTTCCTCTTCCTAATATGATTGGTTGATTACATTTACAAATTATTATTATTATTATTATTATTATTATTATTATTATTATTATTATTATTATTATTTTGAAAACATAGAACTGTTATTCGTCCAATTATATTAATGGATGCGAAACATGGACTCTTACTTTAAGGGAGGAGAAAATATTACAAGAATTTGAGAATAAAGTTATTAGGAAAATTTTTGGACCAAACAAAGATGAATACAAAAAAAATAGAAAATTACAAATATATCAAACCATAATTCAGAGCATTTTAGCATATAGTGCTGAAGTCTTGCAAATCCCTACCAGGGAAATGAAAAGAATTTTGAGTACAGAAATGGATGTTTTAAGAAGATCAGCTGGAAAACCTAGAATGGATAGAATACGAAATAAAGAAATAAGGGAAATTTATTGATGTAACAAGGGGAGCCATACAGCATAGAAATTATAGAAAAGAAAATATTACACGTGGTATGGGCAATGTCAAAAGAGTGCCAAATCAGAGATTGCCGGAAAATGTTATGGAATGGATCCAAATAGAAAGGAAGAAGAGAGGAAGACCGAAGAAAACTTGGATAGAAGGGGTACAAGCAGCTATGAATATCAGAGGATTGGAGGAAGGTCAATGGATGGACAGAGAGGAATGGCGTTTGGTTTCCGGAAGACGACGGCAGCTGCCATGATACCGGATGATAATGATGATGATGATGATGATGATGATGATGATGATGAGAAAGATGAACAGACAGGCGACTGGAGAAGACTGCATAACATTAGCTACATGATATTTATAGAAAATTAGATATAATAAGAACAGTTAGGTCTTGTAGACTGCGATGGGCAGGATATGTGGCACGAATGGGGAATGAAACAGGGGCAGGTAAACCAGAGGGAAACTGCCCAGAAAGCCCTCCATGTCCTTGTGTGGTCAAAAAAGTATATGTTTGATCCACGGTATTTAAATCCCACTCCCGACAGGTCATGTCAGTGTAGAGCCTGGATGACATGTAGCATGTAAAAAGTACCTAGCCTATAAAGTGATAGGTTAAACTGGGATAAAAAATAAGAATTATTCTTAACGAATGAGTATATTAATTAAGGATTTGACAAATGCAATAATTTGATAGCAGAGCCCAGAGGAGATGGAATAATTACATTGGATAGAGGAGCTGGTGTTTATATACTGGATTTGTTGGCAGGGTGTGCGCCTCGTATGCATATTTAATCGCCTCTTCCCTATTCAGCTTACATTATCGTCAGAGTGGCAGGGTTCAGACTTAATCCTATCAAAGAGACCAGAACTCTGTCCTCAGAGGATATTAAACGATCACATCAACGTCCATTTAATTTACAAACTCAAATATGCACCACACCACTCATTTCTTTATTTACCGCGCCAGTTGGTAATCCTGCTTTGGCGTCTTATAGTTCACTTCAAGGATTTTATTAAATAATGCGTTCATTTCTTGTGATTAGTATTTTTTTGTGGTGGCAAAATCTGTCAGTTTTCATCCCATTAACATTAACTACTAAACATGTAGTCAATGTACCCAATTCACCAATTAAAAATTAAAAGAATCAAACATGTTTCAACAGTGAAGCTGTCATTTTCAAGGCTAAACAGTCAGTGTTCAGTTTTGAAAATGACAGCTTCGCTGTTGAAACATGTTGACTCTTTTAATTTTCAATTGGTGAATTTCACTGACTGTTTAGTCTTGAAAATGACAGCTTCGCTGTTGAAACATGTTTGATTCTTGTAATTTTTAATTGGTGAATTAGGTGCATTGACTACATGTTTTACGGTTTTATCATCATTCAGATAATTAGTTTATTAAATTAACTACTAACTTATTAACTATATCGTTAAAGGAATTGGGGGGATTCTCTACAAAATGTGACGCAAAAAATGTTTGTAAGTTCCTATCATACTCCATACGCATGCGATACAAACAGGAAGCGGTTTAACTATAGAATCACGGGATGTAGCCAACATATACACGATATTTAACGGACCTAAAAGCTAACCTAACGCTATTTAAGTACTCTAACCTGTGAAAGACCAACCTAAAAGGTTCAAGTTTTTGTGTACATTTAATTAGTAGGCCTACATACTCTATGTTGGCTGCATTGGATATTCGTTAAAATCAACATGGCTGCCACATCTTCATACTACGTATGTAGTTAATATCATAGAAAAAAATATATTGAAATAACCTCTAGAAAAAATGCAAAAACCATCGTAAATGCTGGGAAATAATTTGAAAAATGAAACCCTAAGAATAAAATTTTAAAGGAGTTTATGAAAGTATTAAAAAAGTCGCGTCACAGGTTGTAAAGAACAGACTTGGACCTAAGCAACGTCATCAGTACAAGTATCAGAGGTACACCCAAAAAAAAGTGGAGAGATGGCGTAATTGAAGATATAAAAAAGCTAGAAATAAGAAACTGGCCAAGACTAATCCAAAATCGTAACAAATGCGGAAAATTGTTAAGAAGGTCAAAGCTTTTACGAAGTTGTAGAACCTAATGAAGAAGAAGAATAACTAACTCACTGGCACTATCGATCCCATAGGTTCATGGCCGCGCAGACATAAGCTCTCCATACATCCATATCCTGAGCTATTATTTTCTAATCATCCTCCTATAATCTACTTCCCTCAAATAATTCTTAATATTATTCTCCCACCTCATTCTTGTTCTAATAAGTGGGCGCTTTCTCTCAGGTTTCCCTACAAGAAGCTTCCATGTATTTCTTGCATTCCCCATTCGTGCCACATATCCGCTGTCTACGAGACTTAACTGTTCTTGTTATATCTGACTTACTATGTAGGCCATGTAGCTCACTCTCCACCTGTCTGTTCATCTCTCTTCGGTCCAAAAATTTTCCTAACAACTTTGTTCTCAAATGCTCGTAATCACCTTTCCTCCTTAAAGTAAAAGTTCATTTTTTGCATCCATATAACTGGAAGAATTTCGTTATCATTACATAAAATAATTTAATTAAAGTAAAAATGGCTAGAAGTGGCTAAAGGAAAGGAGACAATAGACAGAAAAGCCGTTAGTGGCTTATTCACAAATTTGTAGCTAGTTATCTAGTCACAAAGTGCTAAAGTCGCAAAACTATCGTTTTAAGCCATCAAAGTCTATTAAACAAAATTGGTTATTCATCGATAGTTTCTGTAAAAATTAATTAAACTCATATTCCATTTTAAGAGTTCAGTGTAAAAACCGCGATGTATATATCGACCACAATCTTAGTAGTCAGGTTCATTCAAGAGAAATTTGTAAAAACATTATTTGATCTTTCATTCCCTAAAACATTTGAAAAATTCCCTTCCTACTTCATTAAAAGAAGTGCTTGTCCCTACTTTGAATATGCCGAATTTCGATTATTGTGACTTACTCTTAACTGACATGTGCATCACATTCGGGCAAAAACTGCAACGGGTTCATTATGCTTGTGCATGTTATACCGTATTTACTCGCATAATTGACCCTCTCGCGTACGTAATTTCCCCTAGGTTTTTCATATTTATTATTTTAAAATCCACCTCTGATAGAATGTGTATTACCTAGGCCAAACATTTTCAGTTACGACTTTGGATAATCTTATGAAGATTTCAAGTACAGCACAAAGGAATTCAAGGAAAGCCCAAGGTCGAATCCACCCCTTCTACAAAGACGTAACGGGACCTGCAGTCTCTGTCACCTGCACATCTCTTGCCATCAGTCTGAATAGAGTTAGGTACCATTCTGCATTGGTAATTGCGTTAGCGTCAGTGTAGTTAAACTCAACAATGGGAAGAAAGTATAAAAAATCACAAGTGATAAATTTTGCCAAGGAAAACTGAGTGAAACATGCGGGAAGAAAGATATACAACCGAGATTAGTGCGGTATTGGAGGTCTCAAAAATAACAACTAGAAAATGCTAAGTCGACGTGTCGTTCTTTTCGTTGCCCAAAGTGTGGCACATATCCCGAGGTTGACAGTAAAGCTCTCGATTACAAACTGGAATAACACACGAGATGACACAATTCAAAACAAGAGAAGCTGCAATAAAGCATGGAATTACAGATGTTGATTTCAAGGCGAGCAGAGGGTGGACTGTTCGTTTTACGAGGAGAAATGGACTGAGTTTGAGAATAATGCCTTCCATGTGATAGAGTTCTGCATTGTGAAAGCGTATTGATATTTTCATAACCATCGCATAATTTCTCCCTCAAATGTTCACTCCTAAATCTTGAAAAAAGGGGAAATTACACGAGTAAATACGATATATTTAAATTGATTGTATTAAACACAATGTGTACATTTACAGTTTTCACCAGTCTTTTGTAATTTTGATGAGAGGCTGAGTTCTGCTTTGGCATTTCATTAGGTGGTACCTGCAGCATGGCTCGTCGCAAAGCTTACATCTGCAGTCCTCCTTCGGGTCGTGGTATGACGGATTCTGACATATTTTCCAGTGGAAACCATGCGCGGCGAAGCGTGTGTATAGGTGGCGAAGTTGGAAGTTCGGTCCTTTCCACACATCGGTTTTCATCGTTTCTGTGTCCATTATTTCCATCGGTATTGCATTGGCTTTGTTTTGTCTCTCTTTGATGGCGTCTTTAAATACGATATATGCAACCTCCATAACTCAGATCACATAACTCCAGCATTTGAAATGTTGTCTTGGTTCCGAATGGATGACAGGCAAAAGATAAATTGCATCCGCATCTTAAACAAACACTTTGTCCATCTCATCACCCCTTTACATTTATATTCGCTTCCATTCACTATCTTACTTACTTACTCACTGGCACTATCGAACCCGTAGGTTCATGACCGCACGGACATAAGCCCTCCATACATCCCTATCCTGTGCTAATGTTTTCCAATCATTCCCTGTATAATCTACTTCCCTCAAATCATAGTTAATGTTGTTCTCCCACCTCATTCTTGGTCTACCAACTGGGCGTTTTCCTTCTGGCTTTCCTACAAGAAGTTTCCATGCACGTCTTTCATTCCCCATACGCGCAACATGTCCTGCCCATCGCAGTCTACGGGACTTAACTGTTCTTATTATATCTGGCCTCCTATAAAGACCATGTAGTTCATTGTTATGTAGTCTTCTCCATTCACCTGTCTGTTCATCTCTCTTTGGTCCAAAAATTTTCCTAAGAACTTTATTCTCAAATACTCGTAATCTCCTTTCCTCCCTTAAAGTAAGAGTCCATGTTTCGCACCCATATAATATAACTGGTAGAATAATAGTTTTATATATTTTCAGCTTAACGTTTTTTGAAAGGAGTTGGGACATCAAAAGTCTCTGCAATGCATAATAGCATGCATTTCCAGAATTGAGCCTATGTTTAATTTCTTTGTGCATCTCATTCCTGTTTGTGATTATTGTTCCTAGGTATTTGAATTCAGCCAATTCCTCAAAATTTCCCTCATTTGTCATTAGCTGTCCATTTCCATTATATAATGTATTTCTACGTGTGACCATATATTTAGTTTTACTGATATTTACTCCATTCACTATCTTCCTAACATAACTTAAACATACGTTCGAGAGAAAATTTTAACTCTAGCTGTTCCTCTACATCGAACATCTGACTATTCCTCATTCTTCTTTGTTTCAGCCACCAGACTCTGAAATTCCCTCCCCTCGTATATTAAGGAGTGCCCGACCCAAACACAGTTTTAAAAAACTCAGTAAATAATAACTTAGACAATATAATATATAATTATGTTCCAGGTATGCTTTTATTACTCTTTTAAAACTTGCACTTTCTTTACAAAGTCAAACACTTAATAAATATATAGGTTATTATTATTATTATTATTATTATTATTATTATTTCAATTTTTTTCGTTCTTTCCTTGTCATCTGTATATTGTGTAGCCTATGTCTATGTCTATTATGTATTATTAATCAAGTTATAGATAATTCATAATTGTTATTATATGTACTGTACACGTATAATTTAACCCTGGTAAAATTGAAGACAAAGCCTTAGGGTCTTAACTCCATCAGGTAAAATAAAAAAATATATATATATATTGGCAACCCAAAGTCGCAGTACACACTTAAGCCTCCGAGAAAAATTAATTAGCCATTCTCATTCCAGTAATAGCTGAGACCTGTGACGGCATCCACCTGTAGATACAGTGTATATATATATATATATATATGTACATTTAATTATAACACACACACATATATATATATATATATCTGTGTGTGTGTGTGTGTGACATGATAAGAAAAATAAATGCTCGGACGGGATTTGAATCCGGACTTCTGGATGTTACCCCAGTGCGCTACCGATTACGCCACCGAGCAAATATAGTACAAACATTCGTTTTTCTTATATATATATATACATATATATATAACTTATACATTCTCTATTATTACGAGATGAAGCGGGAACTCTGTCTCCACTGCCACCTGGTAGCTCCTATAATACAAGTAAGCAAAAGAGAATATTTTTACTTTATAGCAGTGATGCTTTATTAATTACAACACACACACAAACATATATATATATATATATATATATATATATATATATATATATATAGGTGGAGCTTATATCTTTTTTTTTATTTATTTATTAGTATTTTTATTTTGATGTGGTCACCCTTGACGATGCCCTGTTGAAGATCAATTTGTGTAAACCTATGTTTCTTGTTTTACCACTTTTACTGTATGTGCGGTTTCATTTCTACAGACTTGTATCCCACATTGATTCTGACTCTTTTAGCGGAATTACCACTAAGATAATTGTTTTATACTAGCTAATTCCCGGCGTGGGATGCTACACCTATTTTAATTTTCGTTTCAGGTGAACTCCTAACCTATGGTTTTACAGCATAACAGATAATGGCTAAACACTTGCCGAACAAGAAAACCTGTATGTACGAAGGCACACATTGCGACGAACTTAACATGGCAATAGCTATTTTGAAAGACAAATGCTTATTGTGAGTGTATACGATAGACATATGCTTTCCGGGACTTTATTGTAGAATGGTTTGAAATATTCAATTCTGTGTATATTAATTTGGTGTATTTGTTATGGTTTAGACAGCGTAAGCCATTTAAGCGTCCAAAAAGCTACTTTTTTAGTATATGCCCACGCACGTATTTTTTTTTTTAGCTCCGCATTGCAGTATGTACGGTAATACGTTATATACGTTAATTGTCCTAAAACATATCTCTAAATGATAATAAACACACCATTCAAATTGGTTAAATAGATTTCAAGTCCATAAAGGACAGATTCACAAACGTTCATTTTTATACAGAGAGTCTCTAAAGCCACTGTTCATTTCAATTAATGAATGTATAAAATGGCGCAGCCCAGTGTTGAGTCATAACCCCTCTTTTGTAGGAGTTAATAGACCAAGTTCATTTTAGTTACCTTATTTGTTCATAGATGTCATGAGTGGCATGCGGTCTGCACACCAACACTATGAGACATGTAGCAGGCAACTAGGGTATTACTAGGATATTTGAGGTCGGTAAATTTTGCTTAGAGGCCTTTTATTCAGGCTAAAGGATTTTTTTCGACCCTGAAAATCTTCAGACTAGGGACCCACAGCTTAAAGTGTCTCCCAGAGGATTTGCTCCTAGGATTTTTCTCAATGAATGAAGGCAGCGATTAAAAAATCAATGTCATTGTGAAGTTTTACACATATTCTACTGCCTTTCTAGATGACCGCCATCCAACACATACTCCATCTTTCAGCTGTGAAACGAAATGCAGACCTTAACATCTAAACCGTAAAAAAAATACCTGCTGTTTCCCAAATACGATTCCATAAATAAAGCAGATACGATAAGAACGTTTTCCTGGACTGAAAAGTACAATTTCCCGTACTGTATTTTTAAGGGTATTCAATCCCTACTGAGGCATCCAGTTGATGCGTAAGGATTGTCACTGGCAATTTGAACCTGCTGCACTGTTTCTGCTGATACGCGTGGTCGTCCATGTGACATGCTTCATCACACACACTGCCGGTACGCTTAAATTTGTTTATAAGCTGACGAATATGTCCCTTTGTTGGGGCTGATTTACGGAATTTATGGGTAAATTCCGCTTTGGCGTCTTCTTATGACAATTTGAGTACCTGTGCATAAACAATCGTAACCCGTTCTTCCGCGCCAAACATGTAAAAAATAGTAATGTTTTCATGGAAACGGATTAATATATTACGATGCGAGGTTGCCTAGTTGTTTTTACAGAATCGAGGAAAATGTTTGAAAACCTAGCGATAGCGAGGTTGTCAAATTCCAAGATTCTGTAAAACACTTCACAAACGTGCGTTGTACTCGTACATTATTTTTTGCGCGATTGTGTTTCAAAATAATAAATAATAGTAAAATAACACCTTTGTTGGAAATATTTGCGTTCATTATAAACAACTGACTAACGTTAACAGTGTGGGCAATGTGTATTAGTTGAAACAATAGGAGGCCGTGAAACCAATTAGTGTTAAAAGGCGGCAAGTACGTATTTATTGTTTTATATTGTTTCAAATAAAGTTCGATTAATTTAAAATGCAGTGATTTGTTTCGTATAATGTATATTAATACTACCTTTTGGATATTTTTAGTATATATGTTGTATGTAGTATACATAGAGGGCAGTGGTTTTACTTCCCGCACGTGGTTTGTAATATATAATATTACAGTATAGTTAAAATATATATGTAGTCAATATGCCCATTTCACCAATTAATGTTTTAAAATGGTCAACAAGTTTCTACAGCCAAGCTGTCATTCTCAAGACCAGATATTGACTGAGTCAATATCTGGTCTTGAGAATGACAGCTTGGCTGTAGAAACTTGTTGACCATTTTAAAACATTAATTGGTGAAATGGGCATATTGACTACATATATATTTTAATATTATATCACCAAGAAGATCACTTGTGTATTAAATACAGTATAGTTATTTATGTTGGCAACCCCGAAATGTAGGAAGTTGAACTTTCAATCACGGTCGCCCTTGCCGTAAGTACGACAGAACGCACTATCGCGCAAAAAATATTTAGACAACTGTAGGCCTATAGAGTGATATAACTATCTAATTGCCCGGTGTTGTGATAATGTCAGATATTTTAGATCAGATACATAATTTATTGGGCCCTATTTGTGTTTGATAATAGTATAGAGGATCTTTCTGCGTCAGTAAGCCAGGTGATTTGTAAGAAATGGCAACTAAATCTTAAGTAATAAGTTATTAATAATGAGCAAAGGGAGAATACAACCCCCTCTACTGATCATTCTTCAAAATTCATGTCTCTACTGCGCTCCAGAGAACTCGTAAACATCCAGCAGTAAACAGGAAAATTTCAAACCGCTCATCTTAGCTCTAGTTCTACGTCGTAAAACAGAGATACAAGGTTCAGAGATACAAATCCTTTTTGTTGTGAAATAAATCCCACAAGCACAAAACCAAATTCATGCTACAAGCTCATCCAAAGATAATAATAATAATAATAATAATAATAATAATAATAATAATATTATTATTATTATTATTATTATTATTATTATTATTATTATGACAAGCCTCATGGGCTAGTGGTCAGCGTTTCTGACTATTGTTCATGAGGTCCCGGGTTTGATTCCCGATCAAACCATAGGCATTTTTTCCTTAAAGGGAATTATTCCTGTGGTAGCCCATGGTCTGGAATTAGGGTTAAGTTTAGGTTAAGAACTCTCCTGGCGCTTCATTATCATTTATCATACATAATATCATCGGAGTAACGTAACTCTGCCTTCTAGGCGCCCCAACTTCAGAAGTGGGTTACAATTAAACCAATGCCAGGAGATATCACCAGAAATGTCGAAATGATAACCCGGGGCATTGAATAAAATAATAATAATAATAATAATAATAATATTATTATTATTATTATTATTATCATCATTATTATTATTCCATGAACGCTGTTAAACCCCTCACATTATAGTTTTTTATGTGGCACACGACTACTGGACCTTACAGTGACATGACCTGTCGGGAGAGAGATTTTAATCTATGAATCATACACATACTTTTTAACCACACAATGCTATGGAGGATCTCCCCGAATGAGCGATCAGCTCAATGTCAGGGCCTCCTCCGAGGAAACCCAACATTAAAACGAAAAGATAATATTAATAATTGATAATAGTAATGATAATAATAATAATATAATAACAATAATAATAATAATAATAAAAATAATTACAGGAATGATTAAAATTATATTACAACACAATAAACTCAAAGAAGACATAGAAATACATTAAATAACTAACTCATTGGCATTATCGAAACCGGATGTTCAAGGCCATGCGGACATAAGCTCTCCATACATCTATATCCTGAGATAATGTTTTAAACCACCTCCTGTATAGTCTGTATTCATCAAATCGTGGTTAATGTTACTCTCCCATTTCGTTCTTGGTCTGACAACTGGGCACTTTTCCAACTAGAAGCTTCCATGTTCCTCTTTCATTCGCATTCGTGTGTTATATCCTGCCCATCGCAGTCTGCGATACTTATCTGTTTTAATCTGAATCTCTATAGTACAATTAATTTATTATTTTTAATAAAGTAAAGGAAAAATGAATCCGCAGATATTATTAAAATATGCCTTAAATTACACACCAGAATTCAAATGCATGATTTGTTTTCACTGTAGTCCGACACATCTAACCCTAGCATTACCAAGGTAATTTTTGTTACCTGTAATACCAACGGGGGGCCTCAGAAAGAAAGTGGCAATTTAATTTGTCATAATGAAAGTTCATTTACTTCTGATATCACTGGGGACACTTGGAACTGCTCAGACATTATTTTTGATTCCATAAAAAAAGTTAAATTATTATTATCATAAAGATATATAATTCCAACCAGTGATTGTAAAGAAGTTAACAAATTACAAACTAAAAGATAATAAAAAATTAAATTATAATATGAACAAAATCAACAAATCATAAAACTGACTTTGTATATTTTTTTCCAGTAACGTTCATAATTGTGATCTCTTATAAAAACAACTATTTAATTTCAGTCCAGTAGATAAAGCAAACAGAATTTACTGTCACATTCTAAAACACAACACTGTCTTCTTGCTGTGTTTACCATAGAGGTGTTTGCTGGAGCAGGTAATACTTGATTTTCCCAACTTAAAATTAAATGAATCAATTTTAAATAATTTTGATTAACTAATTCTATAATCACTCAATTGTAATGCAGCAATGAACAATTAGCTCTGATTACATGATATATGTTGTAATTAAATTTTTGACATTGAGCAATGCAAGCTTAATATGACATGATAAAAAAATAAATGCTCGGAAGGGATTTGAATCCGGACCTCTGGATTGATACCCCAGTGCGCTACCAATTACTTTTCTTATTATGTCATATTAAGCTTGCATTGCTTACTTACTTACTTTTGAGGGCCTCTCCACTTTTCAACGGTTACCCTGTATTCCCATTCGCCATTCTTGCCGATCACGCCATTCATCCTCCTCCAGACCTCGGTCGTTCATCAATCTATGGATCTCTCCTCTCCAAGTTGTTTCCTTCTACCAGAAGGTGACCATTCCAAAAGAGTTTTGGACCACCTATCATCCTCCATTCTCCTGACATGGCCATACCACTGAAGAGCTCGTCTTTCGATCCTTTCCACCACTGTCTCCTCCATATCCATCATCTGTCTCAATCCTTCATTTCTTCTTCTTTCCAACCTGGACACCCTGGCACTGCGTCTTATTCCATCCATCTCGACTGCCAAGATCTTAGTTTTTTTGTCCCTCTACCAAAGTCCATCCCTCAGCACCATAAGTCATTATGCTTTCCACAACAGACTTCAAAATTCTCTTCTTCGTGTGGTTTGACATGGTCCTACTCCACAGTACTCCATTCAACATTTTTATGGCTCTTCGTGCTTGTACTCACCTGCTATCTACTTCAGCTTTACAACTCCCTGATTCATCAATAAGTGATCCCAAATATTTAAATTTTTTAACAGCTCTAATAATTCCTTGGGATAGGGATATATCTCGTCCACTTCCTCCTACTACAAGATATTCAGTTTTTTCCATGTTTACTCTTAATCCTCCAATTTCAACAGCATTTAGAAGTTTTCTCATCATGTATTTCACATCCTCACACCTCTGAGCTATCAACACTTGATCATCTGCAAATAATAAGGAATGTATTGTGCCACCTTGGACTGGTACTCCCATGCCTCCACAATATCGATTCCACTGCTCCAATATATGCTGCATGTATATTTTGAACAGAGTAGAGGACATACTACAGCCCTGTCGCAGGCCTTTAGTAGTTCTGAATGGAGAGGATATCATCTTACCCACTTTAACCGAATCCTGACACTGCTGGTACAACCGTCGGACAAAACGTAATTATAATATCGATAAAGCGTCACTGCTATAGAGTAAAAATAATCTGTTTAATTTGCTTACTTGTTATGGGAGCTACTAAGTGGGAGTGGAGACCTGAGTTCCCGCTACATCTCGTAATAATAGAGTATATATATATATATATATATATATATATATATATATATAATGAATGCTTGTAATAGATTTGCTCGGTGGCGTAAATGGTAGCGCACTGGGGTATTAATCCAGTCCGAGCATTTATTTTTCTTATAATGTTATATATATATATATATATAGGTATATATATATATGCCCTGATTCAAACATATCATATGTATCCTTCGATCATATTTACCAATGTAAGTATTGCGAACTGTTTACTTAGCTCTTCTGGTTCAATCGATAATCCAATACGGAATATTAGGTTGGGGTGGAAGCGTAAATTCTATCCTTTCTCCCTTAACATTACTATAAAAACGAATCATAAAAATCTGCTTGCAGAAACCTTTAGATTACCCTACAAATTTAATTTATTTCGAATTCAACGTGCCAAATACTAAACAAATTTTCAAGCATACATTGCTTACTTATTTCCATAAAAATAAAAACGAATTTAAAGAACACAATGGAAGTTTTTACAGTACCAGACAAAATACTACTTCTTTGCTACATGTTCCAAAATGTTATACAACTGCTGGATCTAAACATAGTAGATATCTAGGACCCAAATTATATAATGAACTAATTAGATCCAATCCAGAAGTAAGTAAACTAAACACAGCTGATTTAAAAAAAAACAATTAAATTAATTATTTTAAGTTAATTAGTTAATTAAGTGAATAAAATTAATCATTTGAATATTTTAAATTAATTAATATAAAGCATCTATTTTTGCTTATATTATTATAAATCGATATATTACTAATTACTTTCTTCTGTATTATTGGTTATAATCCATCACATTATATGGTTTATATTATTTTATGTATATCACTCTCCATTGCATTAATTATTTTGTTAGAATAAGTCTTATTCCCAATACATTATTATGTATTATCTGCGTTAGCAAGTCAGATGATTTGTAAGAAATGACAACTACATCTTAAGATGTCATATAGGCCTACATTGCTCAATGTCAAAAATTTAATTATAACATCTAAATAAAGAAGCGTCACTGCTATAAAGTAAAAATTCTCTTTAATTTGCTCACTTGTTATAGTAGCCACTAGAGGGCAGTGAGACTGAGTTCTCGCAACCTCTCCTGAATGTTTGTACTAGGATTGTCTGGATGACGTAATAGGTAGCGCACTGAAGTATCAATTCAGAGGTTTTGGTTCAAATTCCGGTTCAGGCATTTATTTTTTTCATGTCACATATATATATATATATACTTACTTACTTACTTACTCACTGGCACTATCGAACCCGTAGGTTCATGGCCGCACGGACATAAGCTCTCCATACATCCCTATCCTGAGCTAATGCTTTCCAATCATTCCCTGTATAATCTACTTCCCTCAAATCATAGTTAATGTTGTTCTCCCACCTCATTCTTGGTCTACCAACTGGGCGTTTTCCTTCTGGCTTTCCTACAAGAAGCTTCCATGCACGTCTTTCATTCCCCATACGCGCAACATGTCCTGCCCATCGCAGTCTACGGGACTTAACTGTTCTTATTATATCTGGCTTCCTATAAAGACCATGTAGTTCATTGTTATGTAGTCTTCTCCATTCACCTGTCTGTTCATCTCTCTTTGGTCCAAAAATTTTCCTAAGAACTTTATTCTCAAATACTCGTAATCTCCTTTCCTCCCTTAAAGTAAGAGTCCATGTTTCGCACCCATATAATATAACTGGTAGAATAATAGTTTTATATATTTTCAGCTTAACGTTTTTTGAAAGGAGTTGGGACATCAAAAGTCTCTGCAATGCATAATAGCATGCATTTCCAGAATTGAGCCTATGTTTAATTTCTTTGTGCATCTCATTCCTATTTGTGATTATTGTTCCTAGGTATTTGAATTCAGCCAATTCCTCAAAATTTCCCTCATTTGTCATTAGCTGTCCATTTCCATTATATAATGTATTTCTACGTGAGACCATATATTTAGTTTTACTGATATTTACTTCCAGTCCTAATTTCTTAGTGTTACTCAATAGTGTGTGCGTGTTGGCCTTTAGTATCTCCTCGCTATCGGCCAGTAGTACTACATCATCAGCATAAACTAATAGCTTATTAATACCATTCAGTTGTAAGCCTTCCTCATTCTCTAAAGATTTAATGGCATGCTCTAGTACAAAATTAAATAGTAGAGGAGATAGTGCATCTCCTTGCTTCAACCCATTCTGGATTTCAAAAGTGTCTGAAAACTGTTTGCCTACACGCACCCTACTCGTCGAGCCATTTAGACACATTCGTATAAGTCTAACTAACTTTTTAGGAATTCCGAACTCCAGCAGGATACTATATAACTTCTCCCTCTTAATTGAATCATATGCTTTTGGAAGTCTACGTATAGTTGATGAACAGTACCATTATATTCCCATTTCTTTTCTAAAATCTGTCTTATACTAAAAATCTGATCTGTTGTAGACCTGTTTCTTCTAAATGCACATTGATGATCTCCTAGAATGTCATCAATATAGGGAGTAAGTCTGCTGACTAATATATTTGTTAGAATTTTGTACGAAGTTGAAAGTAATGAGATGCCCCTGTAGTTGTTGCAATCAGTTTTATCTCCTTTCTTATAAATTGGTACGATAATTGATTCCTTCCATTCATCTGGAAGAGCTTCTTTTTCCCAAATCATACTAAGCAAACAGCGTATCTTGTCCATCAATTTTTCTCCCCCTGATTTTATCAGTTCTGCTGGGATCTCATCTGAACCTGATGCTTTATACATCTTCAATTTTTCAATTGCCATTTCAACCTCTAATGCACTTGGCTCTGCGACTAGCATTTCTGCTGTCTGTAACTTATCCTCCTCAATGTCCTGTTGTGTATGTACATTTAATAGCTGATTAAAATAACTTTTCCATCTATTTAATATACTCTTGGAATCTGCAATCATATCCCATTTTCATTCCGAATTATGTTTGTTCTAGCCTGAAACCCTTTCTTCTCTATACTAATTCCCTGATATAATTCTCTAATGTTCCTATTTTTTGCATTCATTTCAAGATCATTAATCTTCTCTCTCAAATATTCCCTCTTTTTACTCTTTAGTAACTTGGTGGTTTCCCGTCTAACACTACCCAATTGCTCTAAATTTACCTCATTTGGCTCGTGTAACCATTTAATTTTTGCTACCTTTCTTTTCTTTACAATGTCGGCACATTCCTCATCAAACCATTTCTTGTTTTGCCTCTTTTTTAAACAACCAATGCTTTCTGATGCTGACAATTTAATAGTATCTCTTAAGCCTCCCATTCCTTATTTATATCAGTTTCTTCTTCGTTTGCCACATTGTCATCTGAAGATTCCAGTACTTCAAATCTATTAGCAATTTTGATTTGGTATTCTTGCTGCATTTCATCATTTTTCAAGTTTTTAATTCATATTTTACAGAATCATCTTTAGCGTTTGTTCCTCTCATAAGCGATAGCCGTTGTCTGATTTATTTTCACCCTGACCAGATGATGATCTGAATTGCAGTCTGTCCCTCTAACTGATCTAACATCAATGATGCTACTGTGCCAGCGTTTATCCACTATACATGATCTATCTGGTTCCGAGTTTCTCCATCTGGGGACGTCCAGGTGTATTTATGAATATCCTTATGTTGAAATGTTGTGCTCTTAACAATGAGATTCTTTGATGTGGCAAATGTGACTAATCTAACCCCGTTGTCGTTACTATCTTCATGAAGACTGAATTTGCCTATTGTTGGTTTGAATATATCTTCCCGCCCCACTTTTGCATTAAAATCTCCTAAGACAATTTTCATATGATATCGTGAAAGGCTATCAAATAAGCATTCTAATTCTTCATAGAACTCATCCTTGATCTTGTCATCTTTATCTTCTGTGGGGGCATGTACATTTACAATTATAAAATCATGTCGTTTACCCTTTAGAATTACGTATGATATCCTATCACTAACAAACTTAATATCTCGGATAGCGGATAGGATCCTCCTTCTGACTAAAAAACCCGTTCCAAATGCAGGTCTTTCTGCACCCCCATAGTATAATGCAAAGCTTCCTGATTCCTGACTACCTTCTCCTGGCCACCTAACTTCCTGTAAAGCGACTATATCCAAGGGCGATTTATCCAATTCCCGCGTTAATATCTCTAGTGCCCCGCTATTGTATAAAGTCCTAACATTCCACGTTCCTAGGAACATGTCCCTGTGTTTGAGCCTTTTGGCATGGGTTCCCTGAAGTAGTCCCCGCCCGGAGAACCGAATGGGGGACTATTTGACCTCCGGAAAATTTTACCCCAGTAGAACCCATGTCCGCATTTCTTGACGGTTGTATTTTACGGTGAAAGATCGTCACTCTTTCGACCAAGGTACTTATATATATATTCAGTAAAGCAACAAATTCGTGCCATAAATTCGACTTGCTCAGGAATTTACTAACAAGGGAACTGTCAACCATTGCATGCTGAAACCTACCTTGAAATTTCCCCCAGAGAAGCATTGTGATGTAACATGGCCGTGTCCAAATATTCTGCCGTCTTTAACTGCTAGGCAGAGAAATTGAAGCCATTATCCAGGACTGACAAACCACTGTACGGAGCAGATGGATTAGCTGCATGGGTGAGAACGGTGTGAAGTGAAGCGGGACGCGGCGCGGACAGCAGGTACTGAGGATTATCCATTCTACCAATTCAGGTATTGTATTACTTCTCTATAGTTTAAATGAGAGACTTGGCGTTGGATTTTAGTGTCTTGCAGTTAAAATCTGCAGATTTTTTTTGTGTATGTCCTTTGTACATCACAACGCTTCTCTGCAAGAAATTTGAAGGTCGGTTTCAGCATGCAATGGTTGACTGTTCCCTTGTTAGTGGACGCAGATCGTGTGTGTGTTCACTATAAGTTTAATGTCGGTGAGTGTAGGCTGTAACATTACAGTAGCACATCACGTAAAACATCACAATTTATTTGAGCAAAGGGTTGGAATTATGTACATTAGCTTCTTCATGAATATCACATCGGGGAGATTCCCTCCATTTTTCACGTAACTCGTTAGCGTAATTCTAGTGGGAACATTTTTTTACGAAAATAGGTCAAGGACCATTAGCATGCAGATTTATATAACTGAATTTTTAACGATAGTAAAAATGTTACTGGAATTTATGAATTTTACGTGTGATAATGTAATCCAGTGATATGAATTCATTTGCAATTGTCGCGTCGGCGAATTCATTTTTCATGCGTCTTGTTAATTCAATTAAAAAATTTTAAATTTACAAAATACCTATACAGGGTCTGTCTGTGAGTAGAGCACCATTCACGGAATTATTTACGAAACTAATCTAATTAAGATTATTTCTGTACAGATGTCAGTGAATGACAAGTGGCTATTTATCGCCTCTAATATACTCCTAATAGTCAACCAAGATATTATTGGTAGTAAAAGATTCCGGGCTATGTGGCCGTGGTCTATAACGCCAGTTATAGACCACGGCCACATAGCCCGGAATCTTTTACTACCATGATTACCGGCCGTGAAAGCCTGCATTCCACAAGATATTATTATTAAAATATATAATAATAATAATAATAATAATAATAATAATAATAATAATAATAGCTTTATTTTACCTGGCAGAGTTAAGGCCTTAAGGCCTTGTCTACCACTCAACCAGGTTTAAAAAAAATACAAACAAAAAATAGTCTTAAATCTAAATTACAATATATATATATATATATATATATATATATATATATAAATATAAACGATTACAAGTTATGAATGCAATGCAATTAATATTTATAATGTATTTTGATTTACTCTAAATTTAACGAATTAAATATATATGTATAATATATATATAAAAAAAACAGGAAAAGATTAATGACATAGTATAAAATTAAATAAATAGAGAAAAATTAATTATTAGACAACAGGTAACTGTATAAGCGTGACTTAAAGGTACCAAGTGTGCGGCAACCCCTGATCTCTTGAGGAAGGAGATTCCAGGAGCGGGCAGAGGCTACTGTGAAGGAAGTAGAATAGGAGGAAGTGCTATGAAGAGGAATTGTTAGCAGACTGCTATCTTGTGATCTAGTGTCAATATTGTGGTAAGAGGATAACTTCTCAAATCTATACGTTTGGGTGTTCCGAAATTATTCGTTCAAATTAATACAGAAGGTAGAGAACATCAATAACAAATATATTTCGAAGTCTCAGAAGTCAACTTGGAACGACCAGCCTCATGGGCTAGTGGCCAGCGTTCCTGACTACAGTTCACGAGGTCCCCCGACTTCGATACCCGATCTGACCATAGGATATTTTTCTACATTTGAAGTTGTCAGCAAGCAAGATTGATCTTGAAGTTCGTTATACTTACACGAGGCGGCAGGTGGAATGCTGGTGTTAACAACTTACTTACTTACTCATTCACTGGCACTATCGAACCCGCAGGTTCATGGCCGCACGGACATAAGCTCTCCATACATCCCTATACAGAGCTAATGCTTTCCAATCATTCCCTGTATAATCTACTTCCCTCAAATCATAGTTAACGTTATTCTCCCACGTCATTCTTGGTCTACCAACTGGGCGTTTTCTCTCTGGCTTTCCTACAAGAAGCTTCCATGCACCTCTTTCGTTCCCCATTCGTGCAACATGTCCTGCCCACGGCAGTCTACGAGACTTAACTGTTCTTATTATATCTGGCTTCCTATAAAGATCATGTAGTTCATTGTTATGTAGTCTTCTCCATTCACCCGTCTGTTCATCTCTCTTTGGTCCAAAATTTTACCTAAGAACTTTATTCCGAAATACTCGTAATATTTTCTCCTCCCTTAAAGTAAAGGCATAGTATGTTTCGCATCAATATTATATAACTGGGAGAATAACTGTTATATATATTTTTTTTTCATAAGTAATGTAACGAGTGTTTTCCAAATCACGAAGTGACGAATGTATTTATCTAGTGGAAATGAAATTACGAGTGATATTTGTTAGGACTTTTTAACGAATAAAATTAAGCTGTTTACTCATAAATCATTATTTAAATGTAGTTACCGTTATTTTAAAATATTTATACATTTAAAAAGCATTCGACACATTCAAGAGATCAAAACACTTCAATATATTGGAAGACAGAAATATACCAAATTTACTTCTGCAGAACATACAAAATATTTACAAAGAGAACACCATAAAGATTTAAATTAAATAACAGATTTTCTGAAGAAGGAATTATAAATCGTGGTGTGAGACAAGGCTGCCCCCTATCCCTAACACTCTTTGCGATTTACATCAAAGAAGTAACATGTTGCTGGAACAAGAAATATAAATTTAGGATAAGAATACCAGAAAATAGAAAATTAAACACCCTAATTTTACTTAAAATATTTCACTTTTCTTTAATTTTGAAGTTTTACTATAATGTTTTAATTACTATAGTATTAAAAGTAATAATGATTAAATTAGTATATGGGGAATTAATTTATGTTTTATTTGGTGGATTATTTTTAGGAATTAGGCAAAGATTTTTTCGAATAACAAATAATAATAGCAAATTCAGAAGATAATCTACTGAAAGGTCTGTATGGACTTAACAAAACTGCAGAAAAATATGGATTGAAGATATCTACAGAAAAAAACAAAAATTATGGCATTTCAAGGTGTAAATCTGCCAGAAGTAAAATTGTACTGGACAATAAAATTTTGGAGCAGGTGAATAATTTTACTATCTAGGATGCAATATCTCATGTGAGTCCGTCGCTATGGGTAGTCGGTAGAGTCCCTACCTTCCACTCCGGCGACTCGGGTTCGATTCGCGGCTGGGTAAGGGATTTTTAAATCTCAACCTTGGGACTGGGTGTGTTTGTGTGAGTGTGTCGTGTCGAAAGGTGTACCCATTGGGTTTAGTTCCTATATATATATATATATATATATATATCATATGAAGAAGTAAAGGATGTAAATGCAAAAATATCTAAATTCTTAAGAATTTTAGGGTTAATAAATTCTATCTTCAAGCCACAGTTAGTCTAGAAAACATTCAAGACTAAAAGTGTATAAAACACTGGCTCTTCCAACTCTTTTGTACGGTAGCGAAGTATGGACGTTGAAACAGAAGGATATACAGAGACTCAGATCTGCTGAAATGAGATACATTCGGAGGACTACACGATACACACTACTAGATCAGAAAAAAAATGAAGACATCTTCGAAGAATTACACATGGAACCTTTAGAAAACAAAATTTCCGATTATAAGTCAAGATGGATGCAACATCGAATGGAAGATCACAGGATACCCAAACAAATGTTAAGATATCAACCTGCAGGAAGAAGAAGACCAGAACGTCTACTCAAAAGACTTCTGGTTGGTGTTTTTCTTGAGGCCGAAATAAGTCAAATTATATAAATTCGTGAATGTACTATGATGATGATGATGATATATTTAATGTAAACGGCTACGAAAACAAATCAGAAATGTGTGGTTATGCTTCATTTGTTTATCCACTGCAAGTGATCATATTATTTATTTCCAAATACGATCGCAATATTTTAAGAATGCACCTTAGTAGAGAAAAAATGAAACACATCAAAATGTATATTATAATCAACATTATAGGTTATTAATTTATTTTTAGTAACTAAACTCAGTAAAATAATTATTTAAAAACACGATTCTTGAACACACAATTATCAAATGTATAGTTCGAAGGAATCTGTTCATTATTTGATACATTCAATGTATTTGTAGGAGAGTCAGTTACTGCAAAATAATGCTTCGAGCTGTTCAGGATATTAAAAGCAGGAGCTTTCTTTATCACAAAAGCAGGAGTTGGTAAAGAGAATTCAATAAAGAGCGAGGTGAAACACAACTGTCATTCGTTGTAAAACAAATTTCATTGAAACTTAATTGGTCATTGGCTCCCATTTGGGGCTTGAGTTAAATAGTCATTTTAACGTTTTCTGAGAGAAGTTGGGACGGTAAGTCCCTGTTATACATAACAACATGCATCTCCAGAACTGAGCCAATGTTTAATTTATTTGTTCATATTATTCCTTCTTTCAATTATTGTGCCTAGGCATTTAAATTCACTAATTTCTTTAAAATTTATAATATGTATATGAATTAGATTTATGTCACAAATATAGTAAAAACTGTACTTCATTAAGCACTTAATGAACAGATGGAATGTGGTATATTTGTCTCGTGGTTTTCGCAGTACCGGATAGAGGTTGTGTGTTAAAAGCTTCCTGGAACTGGTATTTTTATGATTTGTCGAGAAATATAAGCAATAATTGAATTCAACATTAAAAAAGAATTGTAATTAAATTAACAGCACTACCTGGCGGCAGTTAATGAGAATCTGAGATGACGTCATGAAACAGATGCATGTGTTAATAACATTATTAATGGTAAACGGACACAAACATGCAGATTATACACAGAGCTAATTTCCATAAATTCAAAGCTTCATCCCATCCCGCTCTTTGTTTCATTACCTACAGTTCTATGACGTAAGTGCTTTGTAATGTACGTCATATAATCATTTCATTATGTTTAAAAATACTTAAAATTATTTGAAAAATAGTCTATAAAATCCGTCACGCAGAAATTGAGAAAACTAAGCGAATTAGTCAGCGAGTTGAATTTATGGCCACATTTTGCTCGTTAACAGAATATTTATTTTGTTAAATAGGAGAAACTCAATATATGATGCCAGCGTATATAAAATTATCAGACTGCAGTGAAAACAAATCATGCACATCCTTTTAGAGGCAGGATTTTTATGAACTAAAAGGTAAATTAGCAACAGAGTATAATGAGAAGTTAAGACTTCTTTCAGCTTGGTTTCACACACAAACACATGAATGATATATACTATCTGTATTGCAATCTTATAATGTATTATATATATTTTTCCCGGGTGACCCAGGTTGTCATTTCGATATTTCTGGTGTTCTCTCCTGGCAAGTCGTATTTGTAACCCACTTCTAAGGTTGGGGCGGGGTTACGCAGCCCCGATGATATGAGAGTTGATGATGATTCTAATGATGCGCCAGGAGAGGCCTTAAACTAAACTTAAGAAAATTGATATTGATGATAATGGTGACCGTTCGGCCCTTTAAGTTTCCTGACATTTATCTTACAGGTGAGGAACAACTCCGAAAAAAACCTTATCCAGGAAACTTGTCCCGAACGGGGATCGAACCCGAGCACTCTACCTCGAGACCACAGCGGTGGACTTATAAAAATTCTGATTCTACACATATTCCGAGCTAAGTTCCCGTTGTACTGTAAACAAACGTACGTAAAATATTACTTAATTGCTTATATATTATATAATCTACAGGTGAATATTTAAAATAGTATATTACGATGCGAGGTTGGGAGATTGTATTTACAGAATCGAGGAAAATGTTTAAAAACCGAGCGGTAGCTAGGTTTTTAATTTCCGAGATTCTGTAAAACACTTCACAAACGTGCGTTGTACACTATTTTTGCACGATGGTGTTTTCAAAGTAATAAGTAATGGTAAAATAATATCTTTGTTGGAAATATTTGCGTTCAGTATAAACAATTGACTAGCGTTAACTGTGTGGGCAATGTTTTTTAGTTGAAAGTGCTGGAGGCCGTGAGACCATTATTATTGATAGAATGGCCGCAAGTACGTATTTATTGTTTTATATTGTTTCAAATAAAGTTCAGATCATTTAAGATCTGTTTCGTATAATGTATATTAACACTACCTATTGGATATTTTTTGTATATACATTGTACGTAGTATACATAGAGGGCAGTGGTTTTACTTCCCGCACGTGGATGTAAATGTAATATTACAGTATAGTTATTTAGGTTGGCAATCCCGAAATGTAGGAAGTTAAACTTTCAATCATGGTCGCCATTGCTGTAAGTACTACAAAACGCACTATCGCGCAAAAATATTTCTTTTATTCTCGTATGACTTAATTTCTTACTTTTCCCCAATTTTGAACATCAAACTCACACACGTTTTCTTATTTACTGTCTCTCTATATTTACTAATATGTTTTATTAGGAAGACAATAAATAAATCTGAACGCTATGTGTCCACTGACAGTATCCTACAACAATAACTACTATGTTTGAAAGTGTGGCTTGAAAAGAAAAGGAGAGAGTTATTTGAAACGCACTGTAGAGCAGGCTACAGGCTGTTAATGCTGGAAAATGGATTTGTGTGCCGCAGCAGAAGATGTTCTCTGCAGAATGCGATATATCAAACAATCGATCTTGTGGGATGTGCCACAAGCCTTCTGCTACCTTCTGAGAAATATCTCCAAGGAAAACTAAACGACATTTTTGTTGCCTCTTTTATCCAAGTTATAATCCTGCTATTTCAATACTCTAATACTTTAATGATGATGATGATGATAATAATAATAATTATTAATATTATTATTTTATTTCGGAATGTATCCACTAAACAGTTTTAGTGGTTTTCCGTCGCCATCAAGAAATACACTTTCTCCAGTTGTCCTGAACTATCTCATCTGTAAGTTCCAGTTCACTTATACTTCTCACACCGTCCATCCAACCTTCTTTAGGTCTTCCCTTTCTTCATTTTCTACCTATTTTCCACTCCAAGATGATGACAGTAATAATAATAATAATAATAATAATAATAATAATAATAATAGGCCCTAATAATAATTTTTGTATTGTATTGTAAGCCTATGTTTTCCCTTTATAGAGATTTAGGCGCTCTCCCCCTACAGGGGAGAAATTGAACCATACTAATTTAGTTACACTTATTTTCGTATAGATGTCATTTTGAGTGGTCCGTGGTCAGCGTTCCCCCTCATACTGACATCTAGGAAACCAAGGTAGTACTAGGACGGGAAAATTCGGCAAATTTTGCTTAGAGGCCTTTTTATTCAGGCTTAAGGATTTTTTACGAGCCTGTAAATCTTCAGACTCGGGACCCACGGCTTAAAGTCCCTCCCGGAGGACTTTCTCCTTGGATTTTTCCGTCCTAAAAATCCATCGACCTCGGCGGGTTTGAACCCGCGACCCTCGGGACCAAAGGCAAGGAGCATAACCACTAGTCCACCGCGGTCGACAATAATAATAACAATAATAATAATAATAATAATAATAATAATAATAAAATATAGTAAAAAAATAATGCAAAATTATAAGAAACATTTTAGGTCCTCAATTCACAGGTGAAGCATACAGACTCAAAAGTAAAAAGGAAATACAACTGTATACATACATACATACATAGTGGTATTAGAAAACGAAGGTTAAAATGTTATAGACATATTAAACGAATGAACTCAAACTATAAAAACAGTAATGGAATTTTACGAAAATAAAAGTAAAGTAACAGTGGATACTATTAAATGGATCGGTGAAGTGAAAAAGGACTAACAATTGGAGGAATTACTCAAGAAAATATCAAAAACAGAGATATATTTAAAATTAAGATGCATAAGTGTCAGATGGAGCAAGAAGACAAACCCAAGAAAAAAAACTGGAACAACATGGACAGAACAGAGAAAGGAAGCCCATAACCAAAAAATGAAGGAAATAATGGAGTCAAAAGAAACCCCTCTAAGTACTTTGCGTAGTCCTACAAGTGCTCATTCGCAATAAAAAAAATAATAATAGTGATAATATTCTTTTTATTTTTATTTTTAATGTTTACACATCTTTCTGTGCCTAAAATTTTATTTTTTCTTCTCCACTCGTCTCTCTCCATCCACTCCATGTCCTCCAGTTCTCTTGTTCCCATTCCAGTTCTTATTTCTTGCATCCATGATTTCAATGTCTTCCTTTCATTCTTCTTCAATTGGACACCATTCCAAATGTTTTCCTGGGAAACCTTTCTTCTTGCATTCGCCGTACATACCCATACGAATTTAATTGCTTATACAATAATAATAATAATAATAATAATAATAATAATAATAATAATAATAATAATAATAATAATAATAATAATAATAATAATAATAATAATAATAATAATAATAATAATAACAATAATAATAATAATTAATATTATTATTATTAATATTATTATTATTTTAACAGAGATTTTTTCTACACTACAGTAGTTTTTCCTTGAACCCAAAGTAATTCTTTTTCAAAAACATTCCTGTCTTGCGCACTTTATTCTCTCATTTCCATTCTATTATTAGGTCTACTCCTCCTGATCTCATCCATCGATTGCTCCTTCTAGATTTCATTCCAAAATCATTTTCGGAATTCCTCTTCTCCCATTCTATCAACGTGTCCAAACCATCTGAATTTTTGTTCTGTACTTATTTCAGGAATACGTTTATGCACTTTGATCACCTCTCTAATTCTTTAGTTTCTAATTTTATCCATCTTGATTTTCTTGCCGCTCTACGCCAACAGCCCATTCCAGTTTGTAATAATTTATAAGCTTAGGTATTTCATTTAAGCTACTGCTTCAAAATTTCCCTCGTTTGTCATTAATTTTTACGTGTGACCACATATTTAGATTCATTGTTATATGTCCAGTTCCTTACTATTAGGAACATGTGCCTATTTTTCAACATTTGCCACGGACTCACTGATGTAATCCTGGCCTGGAGTTGTTATAAACCCATAACTATTTAACGAATATCGAACCCGTAAGTTCATGGCCGCGCGGACATAAGCTCTCCATAAATCGCTATCCTGAGCTAATGTTTTTCAAACATCTATAAAATATACTATTTAATATTTAAGGTACAACCCGGGGCATTTGAAAAAAAAAGCTATAGGTTTACTTTATTCTCCAACTTCATTCTTGATCTCCCAACTCGGAGTTTTTTCTCTGGTTTCCCTACGAGAAGCTTCCATATCCTCTTTAATTCCCTATTCGTGCCACATGTCCTGTATTTAACTATTCTTATTATATCAAATGTTCTATACAGATAATGTAGTTCACTGTTATGCAGTCTTCTGCATTCGACTGTCTGTTCATCTATTTTTATCCAAAAATCCTTCTAAGAAATTTATTCTCAATGCTCGTAATACCTTCCACATATCGCATCCATGTAATATAGCTGGGAGAATAACAGTTTTATACATTTTCAGTTTAACGTTGTTTGGGAGTGTTGGGACAAGAATCTTCTGTAATACATAAAGACATGCCTTTCCTGAATAGAGCCTATGTTTAATTTCTTGGCGCACCCCATTCCTATTTGTAATTATTGTTTCTAGATATTTGAATTCCATTTATAAGATCATAGTATATAGGGCCTAGTTGAAAATCCTTTCTAGAAAACAAAGGATGGTAGAAAGTACTGTTTGTGTTATTTTTTAAAGAGATTGTGATTAGTAAATACCAGGACTGGATTTAAGCGCTGCAGTATGTGGCGACACGGTCGGATGGTATGTTGATGAAAATAAATATGGCCGAATATACGCGAGAGTTTACTTTGCGGATTTTTCTAACGAGAAGTTTACAGTGGGGATGGCAAGCCACTTAACTACGTCATCAATGTAACAAATCCACTTCGTGGGACTCTCTGGTTTAAAACAAAATTCACTGACTTTTTCACCACCTGTTTTTATTTTACCAGGATAATTATATCATTATATCTATTCCGAGCTAGGTTCCACTTGTAATGTAAACAAACTAGACGTATGGCTGCAGTTTCATTTGTCGAATACAGGTTTTTACCTTTAAACGTGTAAAAAAATATAGTTCTCCAACACTCGAAATAAATAAAATAAAAATAATAATAATAGTATATTACGATGCGAGGTTGGGAAGTGGTTTTTACAAAAGCGATGAAAATGTTTAAAAAGCGAGCGATACCGACGATTTTAATTTCCGGGATTTTGTAAAACACTTGACAAACGTGCGTTGTACATTTTTTTTGCGCTATAGTGTTTTCAAAACAATAAATAATAGTACTATGATAACATATTTGTTTGAAATATTTGCGTTCATTATAAACAACTGACTAACGTTAAGAGTATGGGCAATGCTTATTAGTTGAAATTACAGGAGGCCGTGACACGAATCAATCATAAAATGACGGCAACTACGTATTTATTGTTTTATATTGTTTCAAATAAAGTTCAGCTAATTTAAAATGCAGTGATTTGTTTCGTATAATGAAATTAACACTACATTGTTAATATTTTTGTATGTAGGCCTACATTGTACACAGTATACTTAGATGGCAGTGTTTTACTTCCCACACGTGGTTTGTAATCTAAAATATAAAAATGGATGCTTGTTTGTTTGTTGGTACTTTATGCGCGGCCATACCGTTGATCCGATTGTGATGGGTTTTTTTTGCAAAATTTTCAAGAGATGCCCGGGACAAATATAGGCTATAAGAGAGTTGAGATACTCAACTCCTACACCCTTAAAATCTCCCTTTTTAGTAAAAAAACGTGAAAAGTTCCTTTTTTTAACCTTAAATGGCTTAAGCTGTCTAAACCATACCAAAAACACAACATTAATGTACACAGAATTGAATATATCAAAAAACTCTACAAAAAAGTTTATCTTTTACACATAACACACAATAGCCATTTTTGTCTTTCATTGATGCCAACGAGATCGGGAAAGTAGATTCCCGGGCAAGCATGTACTGCCATACCATTCATCCGATTGTCATGAGGCCTTTTGCAAAATGTTCAGGATTTTCCCGGGAAGCTTATAGGTTTTAATGCTCAAGCCCTTCACCCTTAAAATCGCCTTCTGTAGTGAAAAAACGTGAAATATTGTCGCTTTTTGTAAGCTTAAATGGCTTACGCTGCCTAAACCATAACAAATACACAACATTATTGTGCACAGAATTGAATATCTCAAAAAAGCTCTACAGAAAACTCCGCTACCTTTTAAAGGTAACCAAGAAAATCGGGATAAGTAGATTCCCGGGCAAGCATAGCAGGGCTCGGTGGGTATTCTTTTATGGATAACTCAAAATAACGATTTTTTTCTTTCATCTCATTTATGGCAAGTACATCGGGATGCATAGATTCCCGGGCAATGCCGGATAATCAGCACGGGTTATCTAAAAGTAATAACGATATAAATTGATATTTATTTTTCCTTTTACTTATTCAACTAAATGCAAAAACACATCATTTATATAGGTGTAGCAGCGCACGCCGGGTGTTAGCTAGTATGTAATATTACAGTATAGTTATTAAGGTTACAGCATAGTTATTTAGGTTGGCAACATCGAAATGTAGGAAGTTGAACTTTCAATCATAGTTGCCATTGCTGTAAGTACGACAAATCGCACTACCGCGCAAAATATATGTATGATCTAGCACATGGCTATATAAGTTACATGGGAGAATCTTAAAATATATGTATGATCTAGCACATGGCTATATAAGTTACATGGGAGAATCTCAAAATATACGTATGATCTAGCACATGGCTATATAAGTTACATGGGAGAATCTCAAAATATATGTATGATCTAGCACATGGCTATATAAGTTACATGGGAGAATCTTAAAATATATGTATGATCTAGCACATGGCTATATAAGTTACATGGGAGAATCTTAAAATATATGTATGATCTAGCACATGGCTATATAAGTTACATGGGAGAATCTTAAAATATATGTATGATCTAGCACATGGCTATATAAGTTACATGGGAGAATCTTAAAATATATGTATGATCTAGCACATGGCTATATAAGTTACATGGGAGAATCTTAAAATATATGTATGATCTAGCACATGGCTATATAAGTTACATGGGAGAATCTTAAAATATATGTATGATCTAGCACATGGCTATATAAGTTACATGGGAGAATCTTAAAATATATGTATGATCTAGCACATGGCTATATAAGTTACATGGGAGAATCTTAAAATATATGTATGATCTAGCACATGGCTATATAAGTTACATGGGAGAATCTTAAAATATATGTATGATCTAGCACATGGCTATATAAGTTACATGGGAGAATCTTAAATATATGTATGATCTAGCACATGGCTATATAAGTTACATGGGAGAATCTTAAAATATATGTATGATCTAGCACATGGCTATATAAGTTACATGGGAGAATCTTAAAATACATGTATGATCTAGCACATGGCTATATAAGTTACATGGGAGAATCTTAAAATACATGTATGATCTAGCACATGGCTATATAAGTTACATGGGAGAATCTTAAAATATATGTATGATCGAGCACATGGCTATATAAGTTACATGGGAGAATCTTAAAATATATGTATGATCTAGCACATGTCTATATAAGTTACATGGGAGAATCTTAAAATATATGTATGATCTAGCACATGGCTATATAAGTTACATGGGAGAATCTTAAAATATATGTATGATCTAGCACATGGCTATATAAGTTACATGGGAGAATCTTAAAATATATGTATGATCTAGCACATGGCTATATAAGTTACATGGGAGAATCTTAAAATATATGTATGATCTAGCACATGGCTATATAAGTTACATGGGAGAATCTTAAAATATATGTATGATCTAGCACATGGCTATATAAGTTACATGGGAGAATCTTAAAATATATGTATGATCTAGCACATGGCTATATAAGTTACATGGGAGAATCTTAAAATATATGTATGATCTAGCACATGGCTATATAAGTTACATGGGAGAATCTTAAAATATATGTATGATCTAGCACATGGCTATATAAGTTACATGGGAGAATCTTAAAATATATGTATGATCTAGCACATGGCTATATAAGTTACATGGGAGAATCTTAAAATATATGTATGATCTAGCACATGGCTATATAAGTTACATGGGAGAATCTTAAAATATATGTATGATCTAGCACATGGCTATATAAGTTACATGGGAGAATCTTAAAATATATGTATGATCTAGCACATGGCTATATAAGTTACATGGGAGAATCTTAAAATATATGTATGATCTAGCACATGGCTATATAAGTTACATGGGAGAATCTTAAAATATATGTATGATCTAGCACATGGCTATATAAGTTACATGGGAGAATCTTAAAATATATGTATGATCTAGCACATGGCTATATAAGTTACATGGGAGGGAGAATCTTAAAATATATGTATGATCTAGCAAATGGCTATATAAGTTACATGGGAGAATCTTAAAATATATGTATGATCGAGCACATGGCTATATAAGTTACATGGGAGAATCTTAAAATATATGTATGATCTAGCACATGGTTATATAAGTTACATGGGAGAATCTTAAAATATATGTATGATCTAGCACATGGCTATATAAGTTACATGGGAGAATCTTAAAATATATGTATGATCTAGCACATGGCTATATAAGTTACATGGGAGAATCTTAAAATATATGTATGATCTAGCACATGGCTATATAAGTTACATGGGAGAATCTTAAAATATATCATTACAATTTTAATAGATTAAATAAGCAAAGTTTTAATTTTATGCACACGCATTGCTAGTTGTTTCACAATGGAAGCTTCCTGTAGAATTTCTTAAAACATTGGAAAGGAAAGCATTTGAAATACGGAAGAAACAAATCATTTTCAATTTTTTTCAAACAGTTTAGTGAAAAATATCCTATTTTAGCCATTAAGAATGTGGTGAAAATAACAACAAAATTTACAGGTGAGTGAGCGTGAAGAGCCTATTCCGCTCCTAATAAAATTGCAATTAAAGAATTTCTATCAACATATTTGAGAAAAGCGTAAAAGACTGATGAGGGCCCCATATATAATTATCTGTTATAAATTAAAAAGAAATGGAACAAGTTCCTAATTATTGGTAGTCTTATTCCTTATTTCTTGTAAAATAACACGTTGCCTAATAACAATGCTTTTATCGATGAGCGTTCCGTACAAAATTCAATCATATGGCGGGTAAACGTAGCACCACAGTTTCTCTAATACTTACTTACTCACTTGCACTATTGAACCCGTAGATTCATGGCCGCGCGGACATAAGCTCTCCATACATCCCTATCTTGAGCTAATGCTTTCCAATCATTCCCTGTACCTATAATCTACTTCCCTCAAATCATAGTTATAGACGAAGTAATACTTATGCAAATCTGTTTACAGCAGAACTGGAACTTAGATCGGAATTGGTATAGCTTCTTCTTGTCTTGTTTACCTTAACAGAGATTTAGGCGCTCTCCCCCTACAGAGAAGAATTTGAACCGTACTAATTTAGTTACACTTGTTTTCGTATATATGTCATTTGAGAGGTCCGTGGTCAGTGTTCCGCCTCATACTGACATCTAGGAAACCAAGGTAGTATTAGGACGGGAAAATTCGGTAAATGTTGCTTAGAGGCCTTTTCATTCAGGCTTAAGGATTTTTTACGAGCCTCAAAATCTTCACATTCTAACAAACGGCTTAAAGTCCCTCCCGGAGGACTTGCTCCTTGGATTTCTCCATCCTAGAAAAATCCCTCGACCCCGGCCGTGTTTGAACCCGCGACCTTCGGGACCAGAGGCAAGGAGCATAACCACTAGTCCACCGCGGCCGATTTCGTATAGCTGAGTTCTGTATTTATCTGAACAATAACACTGCGGTCTAAAAAATTACGGATATGAATAGAAAATGTTTTTACGCTAAATGTATCACTTCTCATTGAATTAAATTTGAAGAGAAAAATATATTCCTAAATCGAGATTTGAACCCAATATCTCTGGTTTTGTACACCAGTGCTTTAACGATTTAAGCTATTAGGCATCTTGATTTAAATATAGATTTTTCTCATATACTAATACGATTTTTTCTCTTCAAATTTAATTTAAAATTCAGTGAAAAGTGATAAATTTAATATTCCATCCATAGTAATTCGGCCCGAGGGCAGGTCTTTCACTGCAATCATAGCATTTTCATGCTATGCTTAACTTTGCTAGGGAATTGAAGGTGTGGTAGCTTCCCGTTTCTTTCCACACCGGTGAAGAATGATGATGATGATTGCCATATGATTTCGGGGACCGTTTGGGCCTTAAAGTTTTCCTGACGTTTGTCTTACAGGCGAGGAAAAACCCCGATAAAAACCTCACCCAGAAAAACCGCCCCGACCGGGGATCGAACCCGGGCCCGCTGCGTAACAAGGCAGCACGCTACCTCGAAATTTAGTATTAAACATGTAATATTAGCTTTACTTGCTATAAATTCAATGTGTTGATTTCCATTTAAAAACGTTCGTCCGTCGCCGTGGCGTAGTCGGTTGAGACCCTACCTTCCACTCCGGCGACCCGGATTCGATTCCCGGCGGAGTAGGGGATTTTTAATCTCCACCTTGGGTCTGGGTGTATGTCCTGTCCTTGTGTCTATATAACTGAGAATAACAGAAAGTTAACAAAAAGGTAAAACAAGAAGGAAAATAATGTAAACGAAAAAGAGGGGGAAAAAAGTATTCTTGTTTAAGAGGCCGCTAGACGGCGTTAGTGGAACGAAGTTGACTGCCACCTGCAGCACTGGAATCGTATTAGCATGAATACAAAAATATGAGAAAATATCTGTGGACACAACCTCGCGATTTACTTAAGTCATCATGCTTTTGCAGAGAGTTTACTGGTTCCAGTTGTCATGGGAAAATGAATGTTTTCATGGAATTTTGGTCAGTATGTGACCGTTGACCACAGCAACGTAAAACGTTGAATTTACTAATCCAGCGGCACTGTGCACCCAGTAGGTTCATGGCTAAACGAACACAAGCTCTCCATGCATCCTCATCCTGAGCTAATGTTTTCCAATCTTCCCCTATATAATCTACTTACCTCATTACTTGCCAACTAACCGGGCGCTTTCATTCTGGTTTTCCTACCAGTTGTTTTCATGCCACTCTTTCATTCAGCATTCGTACCATAAGTCCTCCCCATAGCAGTCTAGTGTTGTTATTATACCTGGTTTCCCATAAAGAACATGTAGCTGAGTATACGGTAGTCTTCTCCATTAGCCCGTCTGTTCATCTCTCTTTGGTCCAAACATTTTCATAAGAACTTTATTATCAAATTCTTGTAATCTTTTCTCCTCCCTTATAGTAATAATCAATGTTTTGTATTTATATAATACAACTGGGAGTATAACAGTTTTATATATTTTCAGTTTAATGTTTTTTTTTTAGACAAGTTGGACACGAGTCCCTGTAATGCGCAATGACATTGTTTTTCCAGAATTGAGCCTATGTTTATTTATTTGTGTATCTCATTTCTATTTGTAATTATTATTCCTAGGTATTTAGTTGTAATTATAGGAAACCATAAATAATACATATTTGGGCCAAAGAGAGATGAACAGACAGGTGAATGGATAATACTACATGGTATTTATAGGAAGCCAGATATAATGAGAACAGTTAAGTCTCGTAGACTGCGATGGACAGAACATGTGGCACGAATGGGGACTCGAAGAGGGCATAGAAGTTTCTTGTGGGAAAACCAGAGGGAAAACGCCCCAGTAAGTAGACGAATAATTAGGTGGGAGTATAACATTAACCATGATTTCAGGGAAGTAGATTATACAGGGGATGAGTGGGAAAAAATTAGCTCAGGATAGGGATATGTCTACAAATGAACTTGCGGATTCCATACTGCCAGTGAGTTAGTTAGTTAGAATCAGAGATATGACATTTTGATCACGAGTTACTTTCTACGTCTCCATAACATCAGTAGACATTTTTCTTCCTTCAGAAACGCAAACTTTAATAAAGATCTCCGTATTTATATCAGAAACGTTTAGAAGTTCTTTGACCGTATCATTTCATGGTAATAAAAAACGAGGGAGGTTAAATATTTTTCTTCCTTCCTTTGCAATTCCAAATGGAGTTGTCAGTGAAGAAATGGTTTGGGAGGTACCGGGAGGATGAGGAGGAACCGGAAGTTTCTTGGCCGCAACTTTCCGACATTCTGAAGCAGACCCGGACAGACGAAGATCGATTTTTCGATGAAGCTCTCTCTCCCGCTAGGCGTACCAACCCACAGGCTAGAAATTCCGCGACAGTTTGAACAGTGTGCTTAACTGTAAAGCTAACCTCTTTCCTTTCTTAACTTATATAATTTATGATTTCGATCTACAATTAAATAGATATCACGTGATGTGTGGAAAAATTGAAATAACATTTAAAACAACATGAATTTACAGTAAAACAATTTATATAAATTAATGGCAATTCGGATTTGACATATTAAGGCAGCAAGTCCTGAACATTAAGGCAAAAAACTTTATATCCGTATTCAGATGTCAGATATGAGATTTTTTTGTTTATTATTCATATATATATATATATATATATATATATATACGACAAATATCATACAAAATCAGATAAATTCCATATTCATACCACATGTCCTACCCATCAGTATACGAGAATTATCTGTTCTTATTAAATATCTTTTTTCCCATTAAGATGATATACTTCACTGTTAGATAGACTTCCCCATTCACCTGTCTGCCCTTCTCTTCTTTGTCAAAACACTTTCCTAATAACTTTATTCTCAAATACTCGTAATGTTTTTCTCCACTTAAAGTAAGAGTCCATGTTTCATGTCCATATAATGTTATTAGGAGATTAACAGTTTTATATTTTTTTAAATGACATTTTTTGAGAGAAGTTGGTCTGACAACAGTCCATGTAACGCATAATAGCATGCGTTTCCAGAGTTGAGCATACGTTTAATTTCTTTCTGCATTTAATTCCTATTTGTAATTATTTTTCCTAGGTATTGATAACATTTTGGAACGGGTGAATAATTTGTTGCCAAAATTGACGAGGATCTTGATTCACTAATGACTTGGACAGTTAAATATGGACTGCAATTAAATCCTAGAAAGTCACAATCAATCTTTATGGGTCACCAGAGATTATTATCTACAATTAACGTAAGCACAGTCTCGCATGTGTCACTAAATGGAGTTCAAATCCCTTATAGTGGGACAGTAAAAATTCTAGGAGTATTTATTGACAACTTAAATTGGAATACACAAATAAACCATACATGCAAAACAGTCTTCTCAATAATACATTCATTAAATCGCGTAAGAAATTGTCTGCCATTCGCTCTAAGGAAAATGTAAGTAGAAACACTTGAAATCCCCCATTTTGATTATTGTGACACTCTTTTTACAGACTTAAATATTATTTCCACTCAAAGAATTCAACGTGTTCATAATTCTTGTGCACGTTTTGTTTGTGGTATTCGCAAATTTGACCATGTTACACCGTCCCTGGAACAATTATCGTGGCTTCGTCTAAGATATCGTAGAACTGTCCATTCCCTATCCCTTCTCTATAAAATCCTTCGCACATCATCGCCTAATTATTTATCACGCCGCTTCATCAGACTATCCGACACACATAATCTTGACACTCGATCCCATCAGCACATTGTCCTTTATATCCCTCCTCATCACACTGTATATTATTCATTATCTTTTGCGGTCTCACTTACCAAAACATGGAATTCCCTTCCGACCTATGTCAGAGACTGTCAAACTATAACATCCTTCAAAAACAAATTAAATAATTATTTAATAACAAACTAACTTATACACCTCACTGAGAGTATTCTTTTAACAATTAATAAATTTAATTATCTATGAAAATAATATTAAGATTAACAAATATTTTCTTTTGTTTTGTTTTAAATATTGTACAAACGTAAAATTAGTTTTCTATATCTCATTATTTTTCTTTGTTTTTTTAAACATTAGACAGGGACAATTTAATATGTCTTGCTTGTATACACTTTATTATTAGTTTTAGTCTTAATTTTAACTAGCATTAACTAGTTGCATTATAGATCGTAATATAATAGATATTATCTTTTTGATAATCCAATATACCCCAACTGGACATAGGGACCAAGGAAGACCAAAACATCGGTGGAAAGATCAAGACCATCTTCGCTAGGTTTACCGTACAGGCCACATGGCCTAAAACGAATTTGTTCATGATGATGATGATGATCTTTTTGATCAAAATTTTATTTAGTATTTAATATTAGAGTTCATTGTAATTGTTACATTCTGATGTAATATATGTTTGCCCTGGTGAGTGGAAGAGAAGGCCACGTGGTCTTAACTCCACCAGGCTAAATAAATAAATCTAAAATCAAAAACCTAAATCTAATTTTACATTTACGAGTATGATGCAATATATCACATGTTGAAGAAAATATATAAATGTAAAAATATAAAAAAATAAGGATTTTATGGTTAATAAATTCTATCTTCAAGCCATAGTTAGTCCAAAAACATTCAAGACTAAAAGTGTATAAAACATTGGACCTTCCAACTCTTTTATATGATAGCGAGGTATGGACATTGAAACAGAAGGATAAACACAGATATAGACCTGCTGAAATTAGATAACTTCGAAGGACTGCCACTAAATCATGAAAAAATGAAGACATCTCAGACGAATTACACATGGAACCTTTAGAAAACAAAATTTCTGATTATAAGTCAAGATGGATGCAACTTGTTCATCGAATGCAGGATAACAGGACACCTAAGCAGATGTTAAGCTATCAACCCCAAGAAGAAGATCAGGACGTCCACTCAAAAGACTTCTGGAGTATATTTCGATTCAGTCTAAATTGATGAATAGAAATGATAATGTATTTAAATTCAGGAAATATCTCATGACACTAGGGCATTCGATAAGAAATGGCAATAAGAAAAGATCACAAAGATTATTTAGGTTACTTTTGATGTTACGAACTTCATTTATAGTCTCTTGACAAGTCAACTATATGTTGCCAAATGCTAGGAAGACAGCGAACTTTATCTTCAGCACTATTTCTAGATATCAACTCTTGATTGAAATCGAATCCCTCGTAGAGATTCTTTGATGTTATAGTCACAAGGGCTCCTGTCTGGTGAATTTGGTGGATGTTCGAGTATTTCTCAACTCCACATTCTAAACAAAATCTACTGAACACGTTTTTAGGGCGTTATTATTTACTGAATGTGAGAAACAGTGAATGTATTCACAAAATATTGCTATTTCGAGACTTTCAATATTACATATTTATACATCAAAGACTGCTCAATAACATACTAACAAGATTACAATATATTCACGTAGACTTTCACGGCCGGAGTTGCTATGATGATCTTGAAGAAGATTTTCGGGCTGTAGGCCGTGGTCGTGAGGCTTGTAGTTCCCCGACGTTTCGCCAGAGACTGCGTCTGGCATCCTCAGGGGTTGTCTTGAGACTGGCATGCCTAAAGCAATTATTTTTAAGTTTGGAATTGGTACCGACCTTATGAAGGTCTTGACCCAGTATCTTTGTGTGCTTTTAATGAAGTGTTTTTAATTTTAAATTGATAACAAGGAGAGTGTTCCTCTCTCTGTTTTTTGTCTTAAGTGTCTTGTTTGTAGAAGTTTATTATTATGTGAGTGTATATGAGAATTTACTGTTTTATTTAATTTATAGAACTTATATGCAGTTATTTTTATCGACGAGGAATAGACATGAGTAGAAAGCATAAGTAATTCGGCCTCTGATTTCTTAAAGTGCTTATAATGTGTTAGAATTAAAGTGTGATGTGCATTGGTGTCCTGTATTGCAGTGTAGTGTGGATTTGTGTATTTCCTATGTCATGTATTAGTCTGTTTTTGTGTGTTTGAATTATGTCTCTCTGTCTGCGTGCTAGGTGTTTAATGTGATCTGTTATGTAAGAGATTTCTGTGATATCATGTAGTATAGAGAACTGAGTTTGGCGGTCTGCATGGAGTATGATTCTTAGGGCTTTATTTTGAGCTATTTGTAAATTTTTAATGTAAGAGGTTGCTGCATGTCCCCAGGCTGGACTGGCATATGTCATGAGTGGTCTAATGAGAGCTTTATATAAGTTTATTTTGTGTTTTAATGAAAGTGTATATGATGTAAGTATAGGGAAGATGTGTGAAGTTCTGGTTTGCGCTTTAATTTTCAGTTGTTTGATGTGATGTTTAAATGTTAATTTTTTATCTAGTGTTACTCCTAAATATTTAACTGAGTCTGTGTATTCAATGTTTGTGTTATTTATATGTAATGTAGGTGGATTTGGTCTTCTTCTTGTAAATGTGATGGCTTATGTTTTCTCAGCATTCAGTCTGATTCTCCATTTGGAGAACCAGTTGCTGATCCTGTTGATGTGTAGTTGTATTTTTCTAGTGGTGTGATGTATGTCATGATGTGTATAGTATATCGCTGTGTCGTCTGCATATTGTGCTATTTTAGTATGTATTGAGGTTGGGAGGTCTGAAGTGTATATGTTGTATAGTGTTGGTGCCAGTACAGATCCTTGGGGAACGCCTGCTTTTATCGGATGCCAGTCTGATATTTGATTATTAAAGATGGTTCTAAAAGTACGCTTGTTTAAAAAGGAGTGAATTAATTTAATGTAGCTGTCAGGAATTTTATATTGAATCAGTTTATATATTAGACCGGTATAATGTTGAGTGATTCCGGGTTCTGTGGCCGTGGTCCATAGTTGGTGTTGATACCAGACGTTTCGCCCTCAACTGCGGAGGGCATCTTCAGTGGCGAGTGCTTCTAGGCGTGTTTCCTGGTCGGAAGCTCTACTTAGAGTGAACGCTGCGGGTGTTGTATTGATACTAGTGGTGGGAGCAGGGTGAGCGGGCGTGGCTCTTGCTGATTGGCTAATGGTCGTCTCCTTGTTGTCCCTAGTGTTGATGCATTTATTTCTAGTGTACGGTACCAGGCCTTAGACAGTTTAATACCTTCCTCTTTTCTGTTACCGTACACTAGAAAATAAATGCATCAACACTAGGGACAACAAGGAGACGACCATTAGCCAATCAGCAAGAGCCACGCCCGCTCACCCTGCTCCCACCACTAGTATCAATACAACACCCGCAGCGTTCACTCTAAGTAGAGCTTCCGACCAGGAAACACGCCTAGAAGCACTCGCCACTGAAGATGCCCTCCGCAGTTGAGGGCGAAACGTCTGGTATCAACACCAACTATGGACCACGGCCACAGAACCCGGAATCACTCAACATTATGATTACCGGCCGTGAAAGCCTGCATTCAACTATTAGACCGGTATGCCATACGGAGTCAAAAGCTTTCTCTATGTCAAAAAAGACTGCAGTTGTGTACTTTCTTAGTAGGAATCCTGTAGTTATATCGTCCATGAGTCTGGTTAGCTGTAGTGTAGTTGAGTGTTCAGGTCTAAAGGCAAATTGTGTCAGAGGTAGTATCTGAGTTATGTAAGGAAGTAGTCTCTTGAGTATAAGTCTTTCTAGTATTTTGCCTGTGTGGTCAAGTAAGCTAATTGGTCTGTAGTTTTGAGGGAATAAAGGATTTTTGCCGGATTTGAGAATGGAAGTGATGTTAGCTTGTTTGAAAGGAGTTGGGAAATATTGAAATTTTAGTGCAGAATTTAGTATTTTAGTCATGTGAACTAGTCCTTTTCTGGGAAGTTGTTTTAGAGCAGTTGTAGTTATTCTATCTTGTCCTGAGGCTTTATTGTTGTTTAAAGAGTTGATGATTTTCTTTATTTCGTTTGTGGTAGCTATTGGTATTTGAAATGTCGTAAGTGCGTTTAAGTAAGTCCTTGTTTGTCTTCTGATTTTTGCTTGAAAGTGTTCATAGTGATTGTTATTTGTCCTTGATCTAAATTGATTTTCTAGAGTCTCTGCTAATGCATTTGCTTTGTCTAGGTCGTCGTAGAGTAGTCCATTCTGTCCGCTGTCTGTCTTATTTATACGTTCACCGCGATGTGTTCGTAAGTTGTATCTGCCTTCTGATTGGTCGGCGTTAGGGACTTCCATTGCTCCAATGAGATTGCTGTTTGATGGTCTAGTCGACTGTACGTTATATCTGTCTTCTGATTGGTCAGCGGTAGGGACTTCCATTGTTCCACTGAGATTGCTGTTTGATAGTCTAGTCGACTGTGCTTGTAGAGGTTTACATTTTGCGTTTTTTAGAACCGGTATCCATACTTTGTTGACTTTTAACGATTCTTCTTTTCTGTTGAAACTGTTATTATGTTTGAATATTTCTATGGCTTCTCGTTGTAGACGGGTAAAATAGTGTGTGCAGTTAGATAATATGTCTGTATTCTGGTATTGTACCCTGTGGCCATCAAGTAAAGAGTGTTCTGCTACAGCTGACTTATCCATTTGTTTAAGACGACTGTATCTTTCATGCTCCTTAAGTCTGGTTGCGATGGTGCGTTTAGTGGTGCCTATATACACTTTTCTTCAACTGCATGGAATCCTGTATATGCCTGCTGTCTGATGAGGATGGAGTTGATCCTTTATAGGTCTGAGAAGGTTCTTGATTTTCTTGGTAGGCCTGTATACTGTCTTTATATCTTCTTTCTTTAGTAGTTTACCAATGCGGTCCGTTACATTCTTGATGAACGGTAAAAATGCCCTGGTTGAAGTTTTTTCCTCAGATTCCTTGCTGCTGTTGCTGTTGTATCCTCTGGGATGATTGGCTCGGTTGATTTCTTTCCTGGTGTATAACGTACAGTCGACTAGACCATCAAACAGCAATCTCATTGGAGCAATGGAAGTCCTTAACGCTGACCAATCAGAAGACAGATACAACTTACGAACACATCGCGGTGAACGTATAAATAAGACAGACAGCGGACAGAATTGCCAGTCTCAAGACAACCCTTGAGGATGCCAGACGCAGTCTCTGGCGAAACGTCGGGGAACTACAAGCCTCATGACCACGGCCTACAGCCCGAAAATCTTCTTCAAGATCATCATAAGATTACAATGTTCATCACTAGGATCGCTGATTTACAACAGTGTTACCATTACTTATCGAATACACTAGTATTAAATGAAAATTGACACTACAATACAGATTTCAGAAATTATGTAAATTTTTGTTTGAAAGAAGTCATTGACCGACAGCTAACTGCAAATAGTATAATTTGTAGCTGGTTCTTTCAAAATATGAGTGATAGACGCAGCTTCTGAACTTAATAATAACATTGTGCCACGTATGTGGGTGCACGTGGACGAATGGTAGAGTGGTTTGTAATAACAATAATTACACCAGCAGATAAAGAATAAATACAATCCTTTGCCCGGGTCCATAGAAGACAAAGTTTAATTTATCTTTGCTGTATTGTCTTTCAAACATATATACCTATAGACATATGAAAGCGTAAACACTTTGAAACTATCTAGAAAGATATTCTTAATGCAAACAATTATGATAATCATGAGAGTTATTAAATAGGAAAGTAATTTACATAAATTGAGTAAGCTTACACTGAATAGGAACTTTGAATAAGGGCAGCTTTAGTAGTAAGAAAACATCATTTCTTAAAACAAAAATATTTAATTGAATTGAGTCAGTTGTATCTATACTTTTTAAGTTCATAATTGTTTTTTTTTTACCGTTGAGGTTATAACAATGTTAAATTATAATTTTTTGTACCTTGTATACTACCTTCGTTCTCAATCCTATAATGTTTCTATTTAAAATTGTCTTTGATTTCACTCTAGGCCGTTCGAAGCCTTTCAACAAAAAAATTAAATAGAAACATCATAGTTGAGGACGACGGTAGTATACAAGGTACAAAAAAATTAATATTTAGTCAGTTGAATGGAAAGAAAAAAAGTTTAAACATAATAATTTACACCTTCGATAAGTAACTGAAACAATAATACTGCTGAACAGCAGTTATGGTTACGCTTGATTTTTCAGTTTATTGTTGTAAACTATAGCTCTTCTTCTGTATTTAATAACATTTTTTAATATTTTAAACTTTTTCAAGCAATTTTATAACATTATTAGACAATTTTCAAGTATTTATTTAAATACGCAAATCACAATATTTACAACACTGTTAGACAATATTGTGATGCTAACTGCTATTTTCTCCACAGAATATATTACTTAGTCTATGATTTTTCTGTCGCTGTTTTGGGTTATTGTTGGTTGGATCGGCGTTAGGGAGTGATACGTAAGTGTAGACCCAATTGTAATAAACGTTTGGTAATTTTAATATTATTAATATATTTTTAACATATATTTGGGGATTTATTGCAAAGATTGGTCATTTAAATTTCATAGTGAGATGCTGCCATCTAGCATACGATTTTTGAACTTTAGTAAGATACCGATAATAATTGAGGATGATAATCGATATGTGGTTCGATGGTGGGTTATCGCTTGCTCTATAAACTCTGGCGCATGCGCACTGTTGTTCTATAGGACTTTCAAAATATTTCACGTCAGTTTAAGAGCAGTTTTTCCGATAGTTTAAACATAATAACTTACAGTTATTATGGCTTCGATAAGAATAACTGAAACAATAATAATAACAAACAAAATTAATATACAATCTCGGTCGTCGAAAATATCGTAATAAAAATAAGATGAAGTAATAACATATATGCATACATAGACTCACACAACCCAAATTAAATATTTATAAAAGCTGTGGCTTCAACCTAAAGTTTTCTTCAGTCCTGCCACGAGCTAGGGGTTCACCCCAGGTTTCCCCACCCTGGCTTCTCGGACTCGGAACGAAGGCGAAGAGCTTCACTGACTCAACTCTGGGCGACGAGTAACTTTCCAGCCTCGTGTTTCATAGTTCCAAGATAGAGGGGAAGTTTCACAGCGCATAATACACGGCGCAGTAAGGAAGGGGAACCAAGGATAGTGGATAAACATGGACTGGAAAGCATTATGTATAAATCTAGAAGTATAACTCGGAAGCATGACGTAACTGTTGCAATGAAAATGTGCACTTTCGGTGCAATATTTCAATACATTTCATACCAACAAAGATAAAAATAAACTAAATACAGGTGCAAAATGGTAAGAAATATAATTAGAAGTTAAAGGGAAAACATGTTCCATTCTAAACAACTTCATTGCATCGTTCAAGGGTTGTGAAGTGCAAAACACAAACAAATTAAGATTATAATAAGAAAAAAGTTTCATCCAACCATTCTATTCAATAATCTAATTTCTGCTACATAAATTCATAATCGACAGCAGAGAGTATATCTGTTTGCATGAGGCAAATGAATGGTATTATATGAACAAATTTGCTTTAGATGTGGAATTATGTAATATCCCACATCTCTGAAGAGTAAATGTCATGAAAATTATTAAAGTCGGATATCTGAAAGCAATCAAATCAAATTATTGATGCACTAACAGGAGAGAAGGTTCCCTTTAATATCTGTCTTTCACATTACTCTTTGTAATACATTTCATAATATCAAAGCGATATCCCAATATAATTCACAACTTTGTTAAAATTCCGCAGCTAACACTTTTATCAACCTAAGTACTGTTTTTATCCAATTATTTCAACGTGTTCATAATTCTTGCGTACGTTTTAGACGTTGTATTCGCAAATTTGATCACGTTGCCCCGTCCCTGGAATGGCTTCCTCTACAAGATCGTAGAACCGTCCATCTCTTCTCTATAAAATAATACATTATTTATCACACCGCTTCGTTAAATTCTCTGACACACATAAATTATGCACACGATCCCATCAGTACATTGTCCTTTATATCTTTCCTCATCACACTGCCTATCATTCACCATATTTTACTGTTTCTCTTGCTATAACATTAAATTCTCTTCCACTCTAAATCAGAGACTGACAAACTTGAACATCTTTAAGAAATAAACTGAATATTTTTATTAACTAACAGAAACATATCACTAATAGTTAACTAACTAACTAATTCACCGGTAGTATTGAAACCGTAGGTTCATGGCCGCGCGGACATAAGCTCTCCAAACATCCCTATCCTGAACTAATGTTTTCCAACCATTCCCTGTATAACCTAATTCCCTCAAATCATGGTTAATGCTATTCTCCCACCTCATTCTTGCTCTACCAACTCGGCGTTTTCCCTCTGGTTTTTCTACAAGAAGCTTCCATGCACATTTTCATTCCCTATTCGTGTCACATGTCCTGCCCATCACAGTCTACGAGGCTTAACTCTTATTATATCTGGCTTCTATAAAGACCATATAGTTTACTGTTATGTAGCCTTCACCATTCAATTGACTATTCGTTTCTCTTTGGTCCAATTGTTTTCCTAAGCTTTAATATTTTAATAATTAATAATTTATTTTTACTATATTTAATAAAATAGCATTGACATTTATCAATATTTCTAACTAATATCTTATATACAGGGTGTTTCCGTGATGATACAAACTTTCAGGAAAGATTAAGAAGGACAAGTACATGAATTTGATATAAGGACCCTGATCCGGAAACATTTCCTTCTCAGATTTATTACCTACACTTGTTTTCGTAAGTTATAGACCATCAGTAATGATGGATCACCGAACCAACGTCTAGGAGTATCTTAAAAGGTTCCGAATGAACATGTCACGATGGCAATACAGATACCATTGTAAACTTAAGCAGTTCCCTAAAATGTGGTTAGGAAGTGCAGGTTCTGTCCCATGGCCAGCTCGTTTCTGGATCTGATTGCACTTGATTTTATCTTGTAGAGCCATGAGAAAAGTCATATAAGAGACACCAGTAGAAACAGCAGATGATCTACTAGCACAAATTCTCGCAGCCTGTGACATCGTCAGAGCGAATCCAAGTACGACAGAATAGGTACGAGGTTGTCATGCCTACATCGGAGGTGAATGACGCCAGTTTGAACATATGTTGTAGTATCACGACTAGTGTAAGTACTATAGTGAAATAAAACATTTATTCTTAAGGTCTCATAATTTCACGTTCATAAGTATAGCTTGCAAAGGAGATGTTTCCGGACCAGGGTTCCTTATATCAAATTCACGAATTTGTCCTTCTTCTAAATATTCCATGAAATTTTGTATCAACATCACGAAAACACCCTGTATATAGGCCTATATATCCATCTGGTTTTCGTTTCATTGAGACTTGAAAGTAAAATTTAATTTCTCATGTCGGGTGACTAGCCAAATATTAGACTTAATAAGTAATATTTTATAACCATATTTTGTACAAAAACATTCAAACTCACTCTTCCGACTTTCCTGTATGGAAGTGAAATCTGATTTCTACAAAATAAATACGTCACCAGACTAAGAGCTGCAGAAATGAGATTCATGTGTCGAACTGCTGGATATATTCTACTGGATTACCAGAGGAATTAATATATTGTAAAGGAACTTCACATGCAACTTCTAGAAGAAAACATATCCACCTACAGAGACAGTGACTACATGTATCCGAATGTCACAAACTAGGATCCCTAATGAAGTTCCTCGGTATCGCCCACGAGGACAACGACTTTTAGAGCCTCTCTAGTTGACACCGAAACAGGTCAACATAATTAATTAATGGTGAATGACGATGATGATGATGATATATCATCATAGGCCATTCACGAATTTAGGCCATTTGTTGACCTGTTTCGGCCTCAAGAGAAACACCATCCAGAAGTCTTTTGAGTGGACGTCCTGGTATTCTTCTTCCTGCAGGTTGATATCTTAACATTTGTTTGGGTATCCTGTGATCTTCCATTCGGTGAACATGTTGTATCCATCTTGACTTATAATCAGAAATTTTGTTTTCTAAAGGTTCCATATGTAATTATTCTAAGATGTCTTTTTTGTGATCTAGTAGTGTGTATCCTGCAGTCCTCCTAAGGTATATCATTTCAGCAGATCTAAGTCTTTGTATATCCTTCTGTTTCAAAGTCCATACTTCGCTACCATACAAAAGAGTTTGGAAGAACCAATGTTTTATACACTTTTAATCTTGAATGTTTATGGACTAACTATGGCTTAAAGATAGAATTTAATAACCCTAAAACTCTTTAAAATTTTGATATATTTGCATTTACATCCTTTTCATCTTCATATGATATAGGCCTATTGAATCCTAGAAATGTAAAATTATTCACCTGCTCTAAAATTTTATTGTCAAGTACTATTTTACTTCTGACAGGATCTACACTTGAAATGCCATAATGTTTGTTTTGTGACGTGTATATAAACTCTCCATCCAATTTTTATCCTCACCTTCACGTGGTACAACCCGTTTTCTCAAACGAGGCTCTAAGGACCGAGTCACGGCGGATAACTCGGTACTGAGTAAATGCGGTATCCTAATGTCTGTCCAGAGACTAAAAGGTAGCAGCATTACCACTGGACTACTTAGCGTCGGGCCAGTAACACGTCCTAAGGAACTTCAACTTTACTTGCAAGTCTCAACACGAAGAAATCCAGAAGGAAATGATGACATATATATAGCATCATCCTGCCAGGTATTAGTCCTAGAAGAACTGTTACGGCCTGAGAAAGCAGTTTTCGTGCCATCTTTTCATAGGTCGACCAAGTGACCGTTTCCCATTTGGACAGTAGTTCATTATTGCCTTGGGGATCCTAGATCTAGCCATTCCTTAGACATGTTCCTTCCAGTTTAGCTGATATCTGGAGATGTAGTCCAGTATTGGTGACACATTAAGTTCTTGAAGGATTTCTACATTTTTCTTTCGATCCCATTTGGTGTAGCCAGCTGTTCGGCACATAAATTTCATCTCACAAGCTGTTAGTCTGCTTTCATCTCTCGTCCTTATAGTTCACGCTTCACTCCCATAACACAGGAATGGTCGAGCCATTATTTGATAAAGACGAGTACGAGTTGATTTTTGCACTAATTAAGGTTTTAAGACTCTATTAATGATTCCCATTGATTTGTTGAATTTCAGAATTTTCTCTGATAAATCCAAATTTTCAACAAAAGAGAGTTTATATGTTTCTCAATCAAAATTTGCATTGTGAAATATCCATCAGAGCATGATCTACCCTTCCGGAAGCCATTTTATTCTTCTCCAAGTATATCTTCATAATATTTATATAATTTATTCTTAATAATAGTGGAATAAATTTTGTAGCCAGAGTTTAATAAGCTGATCCCTCTGTAATTATCACAACTGATCTTATCTCCTTTTTTAAATATTGGAATTACTAATGATTTTGACCAATTTTGAGGTGGATTTTCTCCTTGCCATATGATATTCAAGAAGTTTAAATATATTTTGAGAAATAGTTGACTGGAATGTTTAAATAGATCAGTGGGTATTTCAGCTGCACCAGGTGCTTTGTTATTCTTTATATTTTTTTAAAGCTATTTGAAGTTCTTCTAAGGAAAAAAATCTCTTTGTAAATTATCTGGCTCTTGTATCTGTAAAGAGGGACAGCTGTTTGCCCATAAATTTTGATAATAATTAATCCATTTATCATGAGGAATTATATATATACTGTAGATTTACGCGGATATAAGTATGAATAAGAACGTTTTCTTGGGTTTTCCGCGTCACGGATTCAAGTTTGACCTCTGCTACTGATTGCGACTTTTCGACATGAACCCACATGCCATTATTAAGGAATCAGTACCAAAATTCCTTGATGATGGTATGTGGGATAATGTCAAAATATCGAAATCAGTGTCAGAAGTCAACCTTGAATCCATGATTCCATGATACGGAAAGCCGAAGAAAACTTTCTTAATCGTATATATATATATATATATATATATATATATATATATATATATATATATATACTAGCTAATACCTGGCGTGCGCTGCTACACCTAAATAAATGATGTGTTTTTGTATTTAGTTGAATAAGTAAAATGAAGAATAAATATAAACTTATATCGTTATTATTTTTAGATACCCCGTGTTCATTTCTCGGCGTTGCCCGGGAATCTACGCATCCCGATGTACTTGGCATAAATGAGTTGAAAGACAAAATTCGTTATTTTGAGTTATCCATAAAATAATACAGTCCGTGCGCTGCTATGCTTGCCCGAGAATCTACTTATCAATGAAAGACAAAAATGGTTATTGTGAGTTATCCTTAAAAGAAACATATGCTGTCGCGGACTTTTCTGTAGTTTTTTTTTTTTTTTTTTTTGAGATATTCAATTCTGTGTACATTAATTTTGTGTATTTGTTATGGTTTAGGCAGAGTAAGCCATTTAAGCTACAAAAAAATATTTTTTCACGTTTTTTCACTACAGAATGTGATTTTTAAGGGTGAAGGGCTTGAGCATTAAAACTCTCTTATAACGTACAACCTTCTCGGGAAAATCCTGAACATTTTGCAAAAAGCCTCATGACAATCGGATGAATGGTATGGCAGCACATGCTTGCCCGGGAATATACTTATCCCGATCTCCTTGGAATCAATGAAAGACAAGAATGGCTATTGTGTGTTATGTGTAAAAGATAAACATATGCTGTCGCGGACTTCTTTATAGAGTTTTTGAGATATTCAATTCTGTGTATATTAATGTTGTGTATTTGTTATGGTTTAGGCAGAGTAAGCCATTTAAGCTACAAAAAAACATTTTTTCACGTTTTTTCACTACAGAATGTGATTTTTAAGGGTGAAGGGCTTGAGCATTAAAACTCTCTTATAACGTACAACCTTCTCGGGAAAATCCTGAACATTTTGCAAAAAGCCTCATGACAATCGGATGAATGGTATGGCAGCACATGCTTGCCCGGGAATATACTTATCCCGATCTCCTTGGAATCAATGAAAGACAAGAATGGCTATTGTGTGTTATGTGTAAAAGATAAACATATGCTGTCGCGGACTTTTTTATAGAGTTTTTTTGAGATATTCAATTCTGTGTATATTAATGTTGTACATTTGTTATGGTTTAGGCAGTGTAAGCCATTTAAGGGTAAAAAAAGAACTTTTTCACTACGAAGGGTGTTTTTAAGGGTGTATGAGTTGAGTATCACAACTCGTTTCTAGCCTGTGTTCATCCCGAGAATCTCCTGAACATTTTGCAAAAAAACTCCATCACAATCAGATTAACGGTATGGCCGCGAATAAAGTACGAACAAAAAAAAAACATTAATTTATATGTATTATATAAGCGATAGATAAATTTGTTATATATTATGTTTCTTGTAGTCTCTGTTTTTCCATGTATAGTAGATAGGAGCTGTTCTTCCTTTGTGTATATATTCTTTTATTAGATTCAATTTTAATTATCATTAATTTACAGGGAAAAATACAGGTACTTTGCTTTTTTTCCCTTGAAACCTACGAAATGTACTTTTACATGTATAATATGTTTGCCAAACTTTGGGATATAACTTATGTATCACTGCTCCACACCTCTAAGAGATAGTGTTTTACACGGAAAATCTAATGATACCACATACTCTACTTCGACAAAAAAGTGAATTACCTGATTCGTTTCATGTACCCTTCAGTTATACAATTTTTTACAATTGTTTTTTTGGAAATTCTTAACATGTGACGCGATTTTTTTTTCTAAATTCCAATCATATACCATGCGCATGCGCCAACAAACGTTAAGCTGTTTACACTATGAAATCACGGGATGTAGCCAACATAAACGCGATATTTCACGAATCTAAAAGCAAAGATAACGCAATTTAAGTACTCTAAATTGTGAAAGACAAACCTAAAAGCTAACCTAACGCAATTTAAACACACTAATCTGTGAAAGAATGCAACGGCCAAAAATAATTATTACTATTTATTTCTGAAATTTCGAAGTATATCTGTACAGTTAATTAGCATATGGAACACATCTTTGTTGTCACAGAGAACTCAAAAAGATTGGGATGGGTTGGGTATGGGAAAAAGGGACTGAAAATCGCAAGAATGTGTGGAGAAAAATAAGAAGGAGGTACTTAGATATAAACCGACAAAATATTTTGGCCGAATGTGCGGGAAAACGATCACTGTTTTTACAAACAGACCTAAAACAAGTTTGGGGAAAAGAACCCCATATACTCAATCTAGGATTTAAAGAGAGATCAGGGCTTGCTTGGTTCATGTTAGGGGCATGAAAATTTTTAAAAATTAGCGACGATCACGATATGAGAATATATCCAATGTGCGGAAGCTTTGAAGACGAGATACATATATTAGGAAAATGTAACGATATGGAATACTGGAGGCGTCTGTTATTAACGGAAAGATTTTTAAATTCAAACCGTGAAAGATTGGCATGCTACGAGTTATTGGTAAGTCCAGAAAATTGGATAAACGTGGGTAGATTTCTGGACAAAACATGGAAAATAAGAACAACACTCATTCAGGAATAATTAAATATGTTAAATTGTAATACCATTACTTCTTAATAATTCTAATTAACTAAGTTAATGTATAATGTAATTGTATTGATATCTGATTGAAATATTATTGTTTTCTTTTTTGCTTTAAGTACATTATTACTAGAGCTAGGAATTTTAGGTGCTGCACCTTAATTTTATTTTGTTACTACAATGCTCAAATTAGCTTGTCTTGCAAAGAAAACATTAAATAAATGCCCCTAAATGTGCACCTTTTTTCAATGCTAGCACTTTTTTGCACCTTTTTATCAATTCAAGCACATTTTGCACTTTTTAAAACCTTTTTTGTCTCTTAGCAGTATTGTATTCCCAAAATAATGTGTATTTTTTTCGCATTTCTTCAAATACACTTTCAATGGTTGGTAACGATGTGTGGTATCAGTCCACATTACATTACTTCCACTTTAGTGCAGTCCCATTAGGCTATTCCTTTTAAATTAGTTTACACCTTCTTGCACCACAGTTATGCGAAAGCTATTGTTTAAGCAAGGGAGATTATTGAGTGCATAAACAAATGTTTCAGTTCAAAATAATATTTGACTTGTGCGGTCTGCTATTTTCCTGAGTGACCAGTATACAGTATGCCAAAACCGAATGTGAACTCCTACAAACTACAAGATTTTGTAAAACAGTTTAGTGCAGATGGAATTCAGAGTGACAGATCTGTTATGAGGTGCATTCTTTGTGATATTTCAATAACAATTGATGAAAAACACCAACACAATCGTGTTACGCAGCATATAGGTAGTGCAAAACACGAAAAATAAGGAACTACAAAGCAGTAAATGTGTATTGTGACAACAGTTTATTGGCGAGGCACTGCCTTCTTCAAGTTTAATAAATAAAACAAATTAATGATACAGCAAAGACATTTGTGGCATGTGGTATTCCTCTTTCCAAACTTAACAACCCTATTATGAAAGCATATTTGGAGAAATATACTGGGAAGTCTGTCCCAGATGAAAACCATACCTTCAACCTCTGTATGAAGAAAAATTAAAACAGATCAGTCAAGTAGAAGGTGAAAACCAGTATATTTTACATTAGACGAAACCACTGATAGACAGTTGAGATATTGAACTTTTTTAGATATGTTCTAAACATTTGAGTTGTTGAATAATATCTGCTTTAACAGTTTTCTGGACTTGTGATTTCAATAACAATGTTCTGGGACTTGTCTTACTCAGACTTTTTAATATATGATAATATGACAGAATTTTGTGTCGTGAGTTACTTGATGTAACTGGTTTTGGTACTCTTTAATGATAATTCACATGGGAAATTTGCACCTTCTATTTAAAAAAAATTGCACCTTTTTTGCACCTTTTTCTGCTAAATTAAAGCACCTTTTTTGTACCTTTTTCACCAAAATTTACACCTAAAATTCCTAGCCCTAATTATTACCAAACATCAACTTATTGTAACGGACTGTCAACAGCACGTACGGCTTACTGCACTTGCGAACCATATTTGTAAATAACATTGTATGTATCTTACTTTGAGTCTAATAAATTCCTTATGTATGCATAGAATATTCGTTAAAATAAATATGGCTTACACGTCTTCATGCTACATATGTAGTTAAAAGTCATAGAAAAATATATTGAAATAACGGTTAGAAAAAATGTAAAAATAATTGTAAATGGCAAGAAATCGTTTAAAAAATATAACCCTAAGAATAAAATTTGACAGGAGGTTATAAAGGAATTAAAAAAGTCGCGTCACAGTTTGTAAAGTTTAGCCATTTTTTTTCTAGAACTCAAAACTAACAATTACGAAGCGTGAAGCGACGGTAGATTTTACATGAAATTTGATAAAGTAACGCTGTTATTTTGGAATGATTATAGGATAACGCATAACCGTTCTAGCGTTAATATTTCAAACGGATTAACGCCTTTAAATTTCTACCAGTAATATTTATAAATCCAATATCCATTCAATCAACCGTACAACAAGGGATGTGCAAAAGTACAATTATAAATTATTCTTACATTTCTTTAATGAATTTATATTACAAATTATAATTCTATATGAATGAGGAAACCCTCCTGTAATTTTAAACTCTTAAATTGGTAACACACAAATGTCTTGTGTCAGCTATTTGAATGTGGCGGACCGCAGTGAAAACGGAATATTATATAACCTTTATTATTAGGTATATTGTATAATTAGACATACATTTAAGTGGTTTATTTTTGTTAGTTTTCTTTTGATTAACTAAGATATTAAATTAATTAAACCAACTGATGTATCCAAAAGTTTACATAACGAATTTAAGGGTTAAGTAAAATTGTGTCATCTCACCTCATATTCTTTTTCTTCTTCTTAAACTAGTTTCGTGATCTTCTTCGATTCCATCCTCAGTGTTGTTATGTCGTCCTCCCTCTGTTGGATCATTCAAGAGGCACTCTTCAAGGCGACTAAACAACAGTCATGAAAGTACTGAGGATGGAACCGACTAGGTACCGAAACTAATCTAAGAAGAAGAAGGAGGAGGAGGAGGATATGGTGTGAGGTGATACAATTTCACTTAAATAAGAAGTACCTCATAGTGTTTATTCCTTAAAAGTTGACTCCTGTGACTACGGTACTCTATTGAATTTATTTTACAAATAAGCCCTTGAGTATTAAAATGGCCATGTCCATTATGTCAGATTTCGAGAACACAGAATTTTCTTATATATATGAAATAATACCTGGCGTGGTTGCAACGACTAAATAAATGAAACATTAAAGGTTCATTTGACAGAGAGGTCAGGCTACAAAAAGCAGTCTATCAATAATATATGTAAGAAACATATTATGATAATTTCAAAATTAAAAACTAAAGTAATGGCGTTCCATGGAAGGTACCCAGAAAGAATAAAAACAGTAATGAGCGATAAAGTGATGGAACAAGTTTCACACTTCCAGCATTTGGGCTGCGATATAACTTATGAAGAAGAACAAGATATAAATAAGAAAATGCAGAAATTTCAACATATTTGTGGAACAATCGGACGAACACTGAGGAACAAATTACGAAAGGATACGCAGCGAAGATTTAACTCAACTATGGCACTACCAGTGGCGATGTACGGAAGAGAGACCTGGGTCCTAAAGGAAAAAGAAAAAAGTAAAATTCAGGCAGCGGATTGAGATTCCTACGGACTGTGAAAGGTTGTACAAGAGAAGAATATATTAGAAATTAGAATATTAGAGAGGAACTAAAAGTACAACCACTTCTTCAACAAATAGAACACAGGAACAATTGGATATCTGCAAAGAATAACAGTGGATAGGATACCAAAGATGTATCTAATGTAAAATCCTGGTGGACGAAGATCGGTAAGAAGACCAAGAAAGCACTGGGCTGAACAGATGTGAGACCTATATACTGAGACGAACCAAACACGGCGGTTGCTAGTCAGTTTTTAATTTCGGATTTAAGGTAAACTTCCCCTTCTATTTGTCAGAGTTTGCTCATTTTAATACGATATATTTAGTTTCGTTGCAAAACATTAACAAAATGTGACCGTTAGAGCAATTTTTAAATTTCCACTTCAGGTGAATTCCTACACTTAATGGTTTTAAAGAGTCATAATGCGAATCTAAAACATCCAGAGACCCACTCAAACACACACAAAAAGTCATCAAAGTTGTTCCAGTCGTGTACGAGGAATCCATTGCCATAGAAACATACAAAAGAATTGTATGGTATATAAACAAAGTATACAGATAATACATATATAATAGACACTTGGTAACACTAGAAAAGTAATATTATATTATGATCTGAGATTGCGAAGTGGTTTTTACAGAAGGGAGGAAAATGTTTAAAACCGAGCGATAGCGAGGTTTTTAATTTCCGAGAATCTGTAAAACACTTCACAAACGTGCGTTGTACATTGTTTTTTGAGCGATGGCGTTTTCAAAATAATCAATAATAGTAAAATGAGTGGGTCAAAACCAAAGTGCTGTAAGTCATTGTTATGCAATTTGAGATACAGAAGGTTTTGTTAAACGATTTAAAATAAATTACAGAAGAAATTTATAGCACTGTGTTTGTGCTGAACAGTGCAGGAAAGAATCATTATTCAATGTGATTATTATTGGGAATACGTTATGTACTTATTTATTGTATTATAAAGGGCTCAAGGGACTTACATCACTTTGTCTTTGAACAAACGTGAAATAAAACAAAACATATTTTTAGTCAAAGTTTATGTATTGCACAAATAGCTAAGACCAATACCATGAAAACATATTTATTTGCAATCGGAAATCTCAATCTTTAATATCAACAACATCTAGCGGGTCTGTATCTTCTATTTCTGTTGTGTCAACTGTTGTAAGTCCATGAAAGAAAGCATGGTCGATGGGTGGAATGTAACTTAGAAGATCTTGCATGTACCTCTTTTCCTAAATCAAAAGCTTTGTTCCTTGATATAGATTTTCCAGATCAATATGTCCAAATAAAATTGGCCTTCTCGGTTTATTTGACTTTTTAAGATTTAAGATTTAAGATTTATTTAGCCTGGTGGAGTTAAGGCCATGTGGCCTTCTCTTCCACTCACCAGGACAAACATATATTACATAAGAATATAACAATCTTAATTAACTCTAATATTAAACACTAAGTAAAAATTTGATCAAAAGATAATATCTAATATACATATTACGATCTATAATACAACCAGTTAATATTAGTTAAAATTAAGACTAAAACTAATAATAAAATGTATAGAAGCAAGACATATTAAATTGTCCCTGTCTAGTGTATATAAAAAAACAGGAAAATAATGAGATATAGAAAACTAATTTTACGATTATACAATATTTAAAACAAAACAAATAAAAATATTTGTTATTCTTAATATTATTTACATAAATAATTAAATATATTAATATTGCTAAAAGAATATTATCAGTGAGGTGTATAAGTTAGTTTGTTATTAAATAATTCTTTAGTTTGTTTTTGAAGGATGTTATAGTTTGACAGTCTCTGACATAGGGCGGAAGGGAATTCCATGTTTTGGTAAGTGACACCGTAAAAGATAATGAATAATATACAGTGTGATGAGGCGGGATATAAAGGACAATGTGCTGATGGGATCGAGTGTCAAGATTATGTGTGTCGGATAGTCTGATGAAGCGGCGTGATAAATAATTAAGCGATGATGTGTGAACTATTTTATAGAGAAGGGATAGGGAATGGACAGTTCTACGATCTCTTAGACGAAACCACGATAATTGTTCCAGGGACGGTGTAAAATGGTCAAATTTGCGAATACCACAAATAAAACGTGCGCAAGAATTATGAACACGTTGAAGTCTTTGAGTGGAAATAATATTTAAGTCTTGTAAAAAGAGTGTCACAATAATCAAAATGGGGCATTGCAAGTGTTTCTACTAACATTTTCCTAAGGGCGAATGGCAAACAATTTCGTACACGATTTAATGAATGTATTATTGAGAAGACTGTTTTGCATGTATGGTTTATTTGTGTATTCCAATTTAAGTTTTTGTCAATAAATACTCCTAGAATTTTTACTGTCTCACTATAAGGGATTTGAACTCCGTTTAGTGACACATGCGAAACTGTGTTTAGGTTAATTGTAGATAATAGTCTCTGATGACCCATAATGATTGATTGTGACTTAGTAGGATTTAGTTGCAGTCCATATTTAACTGTCCAAGTCATTAGTGAGTCAAGATCCTCGTTAATTTTGGCAACAGCGTCATTTAGTGAATATTTGTCTGTGTGGATGTAGATTTGCATGTCGTCTGCAAATAAATTATGTTTGCAATGCTTTAGGGAGTTAGATATGTCATTTATGTAGATTGAAAAAAGCAAAGGTCCAAGTACCGAACCCTGTGGAACCCCAGCTTTACGGAAGGACCAAGAAGAACATAATGTATGATTTCCTATAACAGATTGCTGGCGCTCATGAAGGTAGGAATTGAACCATTTCGTGGCACTATCAGAGAGTAAGAGGTTTTTAAGTTTATGCAACAATAAGTCCAAGTCTACCGTGTCGAATGCTTTAGACATAACGTGGAAAATGGAAAGTCCTCGTTAGGAGTTTCCTTTTAATATAGCGTAAATGGTAAACGAATCCATTGAATTTTGAGCCATGAAACCAGTTCGTTCATGGCATTCTTTTTTCCTCTTTGTAATTACTTGTTCAAGATTTCTCGTAGATTTTAAGTCCTGGACTGACATATCTGTTATAAGGAAAGCTTTCTTCTTTCTTGATATTGAAATTATGGAGTGCTAATCAGCTGGGACATAAATGGTCTTACCAAATCAACTGATTTGGGCTTTATGTACACATGGGATGAGATGGTTGCATCACATGGTTCACAAGAAAGAAGATGTGTGTGTTTCTATGAATGGTCTAGCGGCCGTAATTTTTGTTTCGGAATTTAGAATTTAAATTTTAGTATATAAAACAGTTATTCTCCCTGCTATATTTAACGGATGCGAAACATGGACTCTTACATTTAGGGAGGAGAAACGATTACGAATATTTGAGAATAAAGTTCTTAGGGAAGTCTTTTGAGTAAAAAAAGACGAAACAGACTATATAACAGTAAGCTATATAATGTTTTTATGAAAAACCAGATGCAATAAGAAGAATGAAGTTAGGTAAACTGCGATGGACAGGACGATACAAATAGGGAATGAAACAGGGGCATTAACATTTCGTGTGGGAGAACTGGAAAGGTCCAAATAGAAGAAGAAGATAGGAGAATAATATCAACAATGAAATATAGAAGGAATTTTATAAAGGGAATGATTAGCTTTGGATAGAGCATGGAAAATCGTTATAGGAACACCAGAACGAAAGTACCAAGTAGATAGGTCAAGAATCAGATGGAAGAATAACATTAATCATGATTTTAGGGAGAGCAGGGGATGAATGGAAATCGTTAGATCGGTAGGAATGTATACATAGCTTATGTCCTTCAGAATTAATTTTATAAAAGATTTTAATGTATTCTTCTTGTATCTTGTAGGCCCATGTTTCCCTTAACACAGATTTAGGCGCTCTCCCCCTACAGGGAAGAATTTGAACCATACTAATTTAGTTACACTTGTTTTCGTACAGATGTCCGTGGTCAGCGTTCCGCCTCATACTGACATCCAGGAAACCAAGGTAGTACTAGAACGGGAAAATTCGGTAAAGTTTGCTTAGAGGCCTTTAATTCAGGCTTAAGGATCTTTTACGAGCCTGAAAATCTTCAGACTCGGGACCCACGGCTTAGAGTCCCTCCCGGAGGATTTGCTCATTGGATTTTTCCGTCCTAAAAAATCCATCTACCACGGCCGGGTTTGAACCCGCGACCCTCGGAACCAGAGGCAAGGAGCATAACCACTAGTCCACCGCGGATTTTAATGTATCAATGTTTTATACATAATTATCTGTCATTGTTTGTTCCTAATATTTTTAAAATAAATAAATAAATTCATTAACTCCTATAAATTCGAGATTATTTTTAATGAAAAAATGGGTCATGGGTCTATAGGTTCGTTAATCCCAGTGAATTAGTTACTTAGTTATTTAATCTCTTATTGTTTATTAAGAACAGAACTTAATATATATTTAATCTCTGTGAAAGAATAAAATACTATCAAAATGCTTACTTTCAGCACGTATTACGAATGAACGAACAACGCATATCAAGAAGAATGTACAATTAATTATAAACCAAAAGGGAGAAGATTTTTGGGAAGACCATTGAAGAGATGGAAGGACCAATTCGACCTATAATGAGATCGGAACAGGTCATTGGGCTTAATCCTTGTTGTTGATGATGATTTTTTTAGTATTATTATACATGGGCAAAAATCCATATGGAGGAGACATGAATAAATGTAATGGTAGAAAGAATTGTAAGATAAATATTTCTATCTACTGTAGTTAGTGACTTGTTTTCTCTTAAAACATAGGCAGATTGGTAAATTCACTAGAAAAGCATGACATTGTACATCCCTGGACATGTGTTGAAAGTACGTGCTCCTCCCTTCAGTAATTTTTTTTATGTTAAAAAAGTGTTAACGAGATTAGGTGGTGATTCAGTGACCCAATTCTGTATCGATCAAGTGGATGAAACTGTTTCAAATCAAATTCTCATTTAAATTGGACAAAACTCTGTGTTTTATTAGTTACTCTTCAGTTTCTCGGAAATACGAGCAAGTGAAAAAGTGACCTTTCCAACCTTTCTACTCGTATATAGGTTTACTATAGCAGAATGCCTTGGGGTAGTTCTCACGATGTTTTCTCGTAATAAAATAATAATAATAATAATAATAATAATAATAATAATAATAATAATAATAATCTTCTTCTTCACGGTTTAGGCTTATTTACTAGCCTGTTCCGACTCCAAATTGCTGTTCTTGCCATGTTTTCTTTGGTCTTCCCAAACTTCTTCTTCCTCGTGGTAAATAGATGTATGCTGCTTTTGGTAGTCTATGTGTGGCCTTCAAGGGCGCTCATCCAGTTCGGACAAAGATAATATTAGAAAACAAACCAATAGAACAAGTGGTAAGATATAACTTCCTAGGTTACGAAATGTCTTACATAATATAATAATAATAATAATAATAATAATAATAATAATAATAATAATAGCTATATTTTACCTGGCATAATTCAAGCCTTAAAACTTTGTTTACCACTCAACCAGGTTAAAAAAATACAAACGAATATTCTTACATCTAAATCACAATAAACAAAATTATTACATACATATAATTATACGTTTACAATATATTTTGATTTAATCTAGATTTAACGAATGTAATATAAAATGTACATGATAGAAAAATAAGGAAAACATATATTAATGACATAGAATACATTTAGTTATCGAGAAAATATATTATTTAACAACAAATCATTGTAAGAATGTGACTTAAAAGTGTAAAATGTGCGACAACCCGATATCTTGAGGGAGGGAATTCCAGGAGCGGGCAGAGGCTACCATGAAAGAAGTTGAATAAGAGGAAGTGCTATGGCGAGGGATTGTTAGCAGATTATCTTGTGACTTAGTGTCAATATTAGTATAGGTGCTTTTACGTACCACTTACCATGTGACACGACCTGTTGGGGGAGGGTCAAAAACTGAGAATAAGTTTGTTATCATTTTCAGATTATTATCTTGGAATGTATTACTTTTTTTTCGGAAAATGGATAAAATGTTCCTATAGAGTAGGTGATAGGGCTATAAAATTTGTTATAGTTCCAGATATTTTCATTATCCTTGTAAAGTTTTATTTTTAAAGGGGGTAGAATTTAAGTTGGAATAAAATATATCTCCCCATCACCCCAACAAAATAATTTAAAAAAATTAAAATAATAAACCAACCATTCAAATTAATAAAATTATTAAACTCTATAGGGTCTTCTCGTTTTTAAACTATGGATCACAACACGGTTTTTTGATCACACAAGACATGGAGGGTCTCTCGAATGAGTAATCAGCTCAATATCAGGGCCTCTTCCGAGACGATAATAAGACGAAACACACAATTCACACACACACACCCACACACACACATTCATAATAAACATGGTGAATACGATAATGATGATTATGATGGCCAGATGATGTTGTGGAACCATTTGAGTATTTAATTTAATGCCATTATTTATTTATTTATTTATTTATTTATTTATTTTACCTGATGGAGTTAAGACCAGGTACGGTCTTCTCTTCCACTTCACCAGGGTTAAATTATACATATACGAGTAATAACAAATAATTATCAATTATCTACATGATTAATGATACATAATAAAGCTACACAAAGTAAATTTGACAATGGAAATAAATAAAAATTGTAATAATAATAATAATAATAATAATATAATAATAATAATCATATCATCATCAACATTAAGGATTAGTTCTGCTGGTTTGTTCCGATCTCATGATAGAATTGGTCTGTCCATATTTTACGGGGTCTTCCAACATTTCTTCGTCCTAGTGGTTTGTAATGAATCTGTTTCGGAATTCTATTGTTATCCATTCTATTGATGATGTGCACCCATTCATCTCTGTATTGTGAAATTCTATGTAATAGTTTGAATATATTTAGTTCTCTTCGTATATCCTCACTTCGCCTTTAATCCAATATTGTAGAGTCAGCCACACTCCTCAGAAACAACATTTCTGATGTTTCTACTCTTCGTTCCTGGGTTTTGGTTAAGATCCAGTGTTCCGATCCATATAGTAGTGTTGGAACCACCATTGTTTTATAACATTTTAAAAATGTCTCCATTCTAGTTCCTTTGAGACTTCGTTTTATGGTGCCATACATGTAATTAAATTTATTTTGTTTTCAATGTCTTCACTTTATCTATATGGTACATTGTATCCCAGGTAATTAAAATTGCTCGCCTGTTCTATTATTTTATTCTCTAATTGGATTTTTACACTTAGCGGCTCATACCCTCGAAAAGCTAAAAATTTTGTTTTTAGAGTAGATATTTTCAAGTTTTATGTTTCACATATTTTACTCAATTTGTAAACTGTCCGTTGTAAGTCATCTTCTGTCTCAGATATTACAACCTGATCGTCTGCAAAAAGTAAAGTATCTAATAAAATGTCGTCAATTTTAAAATGTTCAGTAAAAACAATTTCTCAATTCTGTATATAATAATAATAATAATAATAATAATAATAATAATAATAATAATAATAATAATAATAATAATAATAATAATAATAAAAATAAACTACAATTTCATTAAGTTTGGCTTGATAAAGGAAGTTTAAAATACGTATAAATGAATAAAAAAACGTTTTTTTTTAAATTTGTCCAACAGGTGAGCAAGCCCCCCCCAAAACAACATCACCCAAGAAACTTGCCCCGACCGGGGATCCAACCCGGACCTACTGCGTACGAGGCAGCGAAATGTTTAAATACCTAACTGGCAACATCAACCCGGGGTTGATGACCGCTTGGATAACAGCTATACATACATCCCTAACCTGAGATGATTTCTAATCGCTTCCCTCAAATCGTGATCAATGTTATTCACCCACCTCATTCTTGACCTCCCTCTGGTTTCCCAAAAGTAGCTTCACGTCCTTTTTCAGGCCCCATTCATGACACATGCCCTGCTCTTTGCGTTCTATGAGACTTAACTGTTCTTATTATATCTGGTTTCTCATATAGATCATGTTAGGTGGTCTTCCCCATTCACCTGTTCATACAAGCAATTCAGAACATGAACTGGACTAATACAAACACACAATTCTATTTTCGTTTTTCAAAATTAAAGTGGCCAGTAACACAATGAAGTATTTTTCAATTTATGTTGAGTTGGAGAAAATGATTTTATATCTCATCTCACAGAGTCCCGTGTTTACACGATACCGATTTCAAAAATCATTTCGCCTTCATCTTCAGTCAAACTTCTTCTTCACTTCCTGATTTAGGCATTAGTTACCTGTTCCGTCTTCACTAATAGATTTAAGACCATTTCTACCGAGGACGTCCGACATCTCTACTTCCTCTCGGAAAACAATGTAGGATTCCAACTGTTAAAATTTTGCCGTTAACTCTATTTCCTGATCTGACATGTGGTTCGATTTTATGAACTTGGAGATTGTTTGTCCAAAACGTTTCCTATGAACATTATTCTCACATACATGTAACATTTTCTCCTCTCTTAAAGTAAGACTTCATGTTTGGCATCCATTTAACTGAAATAATAATAGTTCTACATAAATTTAGTTTAAAGGTTAGAAGTTGATAAAACAGAAGTCCATCTAGTATTATTTATTAATTTATTTACACATATATTTTCAATGTTTACACATCTTTCTTTGCCTAAAGTCTTATGTTTCTTCTACACTCGCCCCTAACCATTCATGCCATGTCCTCCAGTCATATTGTACTCAATGCAGTTCGCGTTTCTTGCATCCATGAATTTTCCTTTGTTTCTTCTTTCAGTTGGACATATTTCCAATGTTTTTTGCATAACCTTTCTTCTTGCATTCGTCGTGCATTCCCATACAGATTGTTTATATCTTACATAAACTACCATTCAATATTTAATATTCATTATTTTCTCGCATGGCTTTATTTCTTATTTTTTCCAATTTTCAACATCTTGCTGCTTTACTAAAGAAATCCATTTCCATCGACATAAGTTTTTGTTTAATTTCCATCAGCTCCATATGTGACAGTGCTTCTCACTATTGAATTATATATGTGTAATTTATTTTTCCTTATTATATCTCTGTTCCATAGGACACTATTTAACATTATCATTATTATTATTATTATTATTATTATTATTACCATTATCGTCATCACCATCGTAGTTTTAAACAAGGACAATGGAAATACATGAGTTGTGTAATTGGTTTCACATGAGTTAAAAATAGGAAGTGTTTCTAAAAGAAGTTAAGGATTTTACACAAATTAGAAAGAACTACAAAAAAGACTGCATAATATTAAAAAGTGTAAAAATTTATAATTAATTTGAGTCACTCTGTATCACACATTTTGTATTATTTGAGTAGTTTATCCCACTCAGTATGCGAGAAGTTAAGTCTAACATCCACTCATGGAGATGCTTTATGACGTAATAATTGAAGAACACCGTTGTCATGTTTAATGTAGTTAGTTGTCTGATTTGTCGTCGATATTATTTTGTCTAGATTATGACGCGAGCTCTGCAAAGTAGGTCAATCTCTTTACGAGACTCCATTTCAGTCTGGTAGTTAATGCAACTTCGTGCCATAACGCTATTTTATGCATACCACAAACACACATGCAGAACGAGAAGTTTTATAAATAGAATTAACATCAAAGCAAAATTCTTTATTTCAGCTCATTAGCGATTTTTCTTTAAGTGGTCTTCAATACAAAGGAAAATTTACTCTTTCATTGAAGGTGGGGCAGAATACGGGGATTCTAGTGCATATGACACTCTGCAGTATATTTCCACATTTTGATTATTGTGATACTCTTTTTACAGATCTAAATACTATTTTTACCGAAAGACTTCAACGTGGTCATAATTCTTGCATACAATTTATTTGTGATATTCACAGATTTGATCTCAATAAAAAATACTTGAACAAGTGGCATGGCTTCGTCTATAAGATCGCAGAACCGTCCATTCTCTATCTGTTTTCTATAAAATACTACACACATTATTTAACACACCGCTTCATTAGACTCTGTGAAAAACAAAAATTAGGCGCACGATCCCATCAGCACATTGTCCTTTATTTCCCCCCTCATCACACTACCTATTAAGCAAAATCTTTAACAGTTTCTCTTGCTAGAACGTGGAATTCTTATCCACTCTAAATCAGAGACTGCCAAACTTTAACATCTTTCAGAAACAAACCGAAAATATGTTTATTAACCGACAGAAACGTGTAATAGCATTTTTTAACAATTAGTAATTTGGTTTTTCTTTATTTAATAAAAAATAGTATTATTTATTTATTGAATCCCCAAATATTTTGAAACCCTATTTCGCCACAAAGGCATATTAGGGTTGTGGCTTCTTATGACAACAATATACTATACATTGTAAAACAGAAATATTGAGTGAGTATTATGAATTACATAAATTGTAAAGTAATAATTGGTACTAGTGTAAAGAAAAATAAACAAAAACAGCAATAACATTAAAATTACATAAAGAAAACACAATAAAAATATTACCATTAAATAATAACACAATAGCATTATACACTAAAAACATTAACATTACAATTACATAAAGAAAACACAATAATATTACAATTAAGTAATAACACAATAGCAATAACATTACAATTACATAAAGAAAACACAATAATAATATTACAATTAAATAATAACACAATAGCATTATACACTAAAAACATTAACCTTACAATTACATAAAGAAAACACAATAATATTACAATTAAGTAATAACACAATATCATTATACACTAAAAAAAAACATTAACATTACAATTACATAAAGAAAACACATTAATATTACAATTAAATAATAACACAACAGCATTATACACTAATTAATTTATATATAATTGTTAATAATTAATGGTATTGCATTTTGATAACATATATTTATTCATGAATGAGTGTTGTCCTTATTTTTCGCGTTTTGTCCAGAGTTTTACCGAGGTTTATCCAATTTTCTGGATTTACCAATAACTCGTAGCATGCCAATCTTTCCCGATTTGAATTTAGAAATCTTTCCGGTAATAACTGACGTCTCCAATATTCTAAATCATTACATTTTCCTAATATATGTATCTCATCTTCAAAGTTCCCGCACATTGGACATATTCGCATATCGTGATCGTCGCTAATTTTTAGAAATTTCCATGCCCCTAGCCTAAACCAAGCAAGCCCTGATCTCTCCTTAAATCCTAGGTTGAGTATATACGATTCTTTTCCCCAGACGTGTTTTAGGTCTCTTTGTAAACACAGAGTGAGCGTTTTCCTGTACATTCGGCGAAGGTATCTTGTTGGTTTACATCTAAGTACCTCCTCCTTATTTTTCTCCACACGTTCTTGCGATTTTCAGTCCCTTTTTCCCATATCCAGCCCATCCCAATCTTTTGGAGTTCTCTCCTAACCTCGTCTGCCCAAAATTTAACATCTATGTTTTTAATTTGGTGGTCGTAGCAAATTGCTCTAAGCATTGTTTGTTCATCTTGGATTACTCGCAACCAGTATTTGAGTACACGAATTTTACAGTTAATGTCGTCCTGGAATGACGCGAATTCATATAAAATTCCACAGTTAGAAACGGCCTTACTAAGTCCTGTAATATACTTTAGAAAATGCGTATATACCTTATTTAGTATTTCCGTTCTTTGGAAACCCCAAATCTCACTACTATAGTGCATGACTGGCCTGACCATAGCTCCATACATTTTTTCTAATGTGCTGACTGGAATATCAGACACTCGACCCAGAATACCGAGTACACTGTTAAGTTGTCCCCTCCCTTTAAATAATGCTATATCAATGTGTTTTTTCCACTTCCGTTCATTTTCAACGTCGTACCAAGATATTCGAAATGTTTCACGTTTTGAAGAACTTGATCTCTGTATTTCCATTCCTCTGTTCTACCATAAACCGTCCCATTTTTAAATGTCATTGTTTTTGTCTTACTAGCATTTACAGTCAATCCCCAATTCCTACAGTATATTTCCAGTAGGTCAAGACCTCTTTGCAATCCCTTGATTGTCTTGGAACAAATAATTAAATCATCTGCATACAACAGGACTGGGATTCTAACATTTCCTATCTCCGGAGCCTCAATTTCTCCTTCTAGCATTACATCTACAATATCATCAACGAATAGATTAAATAGCATTGGTGATAAAATGCAACCTTGTCTCACTCCCCGATTGGCTTCACTGCTCACTGTAATGTGCCCTTGGTCTACTTTTATACAAAATTTAACATATTTATAAATTGACATTAAAGCATGTATCATTTTACGAGACAATCCTTTCCGATTTAATTTTTCCCAAAGTGCGCTTCGGTCCACAGTATCAAATGCCATCTTAAAATCAATGAATGCACAAAATAATTTACCCCCCTTCATTTTCAGATTGTCATCAATTAATGTTCTCAGAACAAATAGGTTGTCCCCCGTGGAGTACCCTTCTCTAAAACCTGCCTGATATTTTGAGAGCCTATTGTTCTCTTTAGCCCATTGTCTGATTCGTTCGTAAAGTACTTTACAATATATTTTTCCGAACACTGACAAGAGACTAATTCCCCTATAACTTTCTGGTATCTGTGCCCTACCTTTCCCTTTGTATAGCGGTTGGATGACACCTGTCGCCCAGGCTTCCGGATAATCTCCTCCATTAAAAAGTTTGTTGAACGCAGTTTTCAAAACGTCTAATAATTTATTGGATGATATCATATTTTTCAAGAATTCCCCTGGTATTCCATCAATTCCAGCTACTACATAAATTGTATGTAAGTGTCTTAGAAAATACTACATATTGTTATGAATGTGTGTTATTAATTTCATAAAATGTTTACAATAATTTTGGTTCTTAAAAATCACTTAACACATTGAGACAGAAGCCTTATCATCATTTTAAAGTAAGTTTAACCAGAAGCGTTGTCTTTCGAATATAGGACAATCAAATAAAATATGTTTTAAGATTGTATTGATTCTTTATATTTACAATTATGATCACTGTCTGGGTTAATAATAAATCTCCTAAAATAACTTCCAAATGTTCCAAATTGTTTTATATTTAGCCTATGCTGTACTGTAGGAAAGAAGAGCTCTTTAGTCAAAGCACCATTTGCACTCCGTATCCAATGTTCATTCCAATCAGTGATGAATAAAAAATAGTATTAATATTTAACTATATTTCTATCTAATGTCTTATATATACCTATAGATAAATTCATTACAGTTTTTTGTTGTATTTTTTTTTCACGTATACTAGATAGAAGCTGTTTCTCTTTTGTGCATATGTTCTTTTATTAGATTTGATTTTACTTATTTTAACTTCGTTGTATTATTAACTAGCTAATACCCGGCGTGCGCTGCTACGCCTAAATAAATGAACATTAATGTGCTTTTATGTTGAATAAGTAAAAGGAAAAATAATTATAAATTTATATTTTTTAGGCTCCTCGTTCTGATTACCCGGCGTTGCCCGGGAATCTACTTATCCCGATCTTCTTGACATAAATGAGCTGAAATGGGAAAATTAATGTGTTTTATGTTTAGTTAAATAAGTGGAGGGAAGAATTCATATGGTAATTATTTTTAGATATCCCGTGCTGTTTACCCGGCCTTGTCCGGGAACCTACTCATCCCGATCTTCTTGGCATAAATGAGCTGAAAGATAAACAATTAATGTATTTCTTATGATTAGTTGAATAAGTAAAATGAAAAATAATTATAAATGTATATCGTAATTATTTTAAGATTCCCCGTGCAGATTTTTTGGTATTGCTTGGGAATCTATTTATCTCGATCTTCTTGGCATAAATGAGCTAAAAGACAAAATTCGTTATTATAAGTTATCCGTAAAAGAATATCCGCCATGTGCTGCTATGCTTGCACAAGAGTCTACGTACTTGTCTCGATCTTCTTGACATCAATGAAAGACAAAAATGGTTATTGTGAGTTATCCGTAAGAGATAAACATATGCTGTCGCGGACGTTTTTGTAGAGCTTTTTGAGACATTCAATTCTGTGTACATTAATTTACTGTACTTGTTATGGTTTAGGCAGCGTAAGCAATTTAAGCGTTTAAAGAACTACTTTTTTCACGTTTTCCACTACAAAGGGCGATTTTTAAGGGTGTATAAGTTGAGTATCTCAACTCTCTTATAACCTATGTTCATCCCGGAAATCTCCTAACATTTTTGCAAAAAGCCCCATCACAATCGGATCAACGGTATAGCCGCGCATAAAGTACAAACAACCAAACAAACATTAATTTTTTATATATTAGATTACATATTATGGAAACAGTTATGCCTGTCTTGGGTACGAGGGCACCAGGGAACTGTGGGAAATGAACGTGCTGATAATTAGCTAAATCAGCAGCATTTTCTGAGCTTCATTACTCATTTTCAAAGTGTCCAATATACTATGTTAAAAAGAAACTGATTGGAATGAACTTTGGATAAGGAGTGCAAATGATACTTTGATTAAAGAACTGTTCTTTCCTACAGTACACTACAGGCTAAATATAAATCATCATCATCATCATCATTGGCGTGACGATCCTTTTAGTTTGACCTTAGCCTCCCTCATAACAATTATCCATTCTCTTCGGTCAATGGCCTTATTTCTCCTATTTGTTATGCCAATCTTCCCTAGGTCCGCCTGTTCGTCCATCTATCGTAAGCTAGGTCTCCCATCATTTCTCCTTCCATCCAGCTTAACGTTTGATATCATCCTGAGCAAACGTGTCTCGTTAACCCTCAACTGGTAGGGTGGGATCAGAATGGCCCAGGCTATTATTTGGAAACGCTCCTTCTCACATACCTATAACATTTTCTACCTGAAACTTTGTGTACTCTATCCTCAGTCTGTTCTCGAACCTTTGACGAAGTGGAAGTTTCATTGTGTTTTTGCATTTTTGTGTTATTTCAATTTGTTTAACGTCTTGCGCTTTTCGGGTCAGGTTGACCCCAGCCTACCTTAAACGTAAGTATGTTTTAATTTAGCAGAAGAATGACTTTTTCATTATTATTTCAGGGTACTCTTGTATTCATTTCTGAATTTATTTTTTATAGTGAACGATGTATAAAAACCTAACTAGTGAAGAGTTAACTCGAATTTTGAATAAATCAGACGATGGAGATGCAAATGAAGTTAATGAAAAACTTGTTACTGAGAGTGAACACGACACTGATAGTGAACAAAGTGGCAATTCTGATGTCGATGATGTGGATGGTAATCTTGATGTTGAAGATACAGCTTTCATATATGGTAAAGATAAATGCAAGTGGAGTCATAATCTCGTTTTACGAGGACGCACCGCTCAACCCAATATCATTACACATCTTCCTGGAATTCGCGGAAATGCTAAGGAATCCCCCACTTTAGAATCAGACCTTTCTTGGAGTTTTCTTCTTACAGATGGCATTCTAGATATTATTGTAAGACACGCAAATGAAGAAATAGAGAGGAAAACAAGCAATTATTCCAACCTCGGAAAAGAGGTAGTAACATTACAGGGGGCAGTTGGTTTTCGTCTATAGAAGTGGCTGATGAACTGAATAATAGAGGATTGACCGATGTGGGAACGGTTAGGAAAAATAAGAGACACATTCCTCCAGAATTTCTTCCACAGAAGAAGAGAACTGTAGGTACATCTGTATTTGGCTTCAATAGACAGAATACCTTGGTATCGCATGTTCCAAAAAAGAACAAAGCTGTCATTCTGAATTCCACTATGCATCACACCAAATGTATCAATAGCGATACACAAAAACCGGAAATAATACAATTCCATAACATGGCCAAAGGTAGAGTTGATACCTTGGATCAGAAAGTTTCAACCTATTCTACTGCTCGAAGGACGAGACGATGGCCAATGGTGATATTTTTTGCCGTAATGGATATCACTAAAGTAAATGGTCATATACTTATGACAAGCAGAAAAGAGGCAAAATCCATTACCAGATGTCAATTCATTATTGCTCACGAAAAATCACTTGTGCATCCTGAACTTGTTCGCAGAAGTAGCATCGTGAACTCCGGCAGATGATTGCGAATGTTGGTGGTATATCGGGCCCAAGTACAGAAAAAGAAGCAGGGCCTACCGTGACTCCAGGAAAATGGAAAAATGTTCTTCCTTGTCCTCGTGGTAGGAATGGGAAAATTGGAACAAATTGTGAAATGTGTATGAAACCGCTATGTGCAGGATGTGCTAAAAAATCTGTCTTGACTGTTTTTGAATAATATTGTTAATTTAGGTATATGATGAATGGAGTTACTACTCAGTTCGAATTATGATCAGTCTCCTGATTAGAGTGATAGGATAATTTATTACAATTAGTTTTTATAGTCCTAGAGTGATTATTGAGATTTAACAAGTTTCAAATTCCAGTTCTTTGTTCTACTGTTTTGTTACTAAATTATGCGAACTAATTAGATTTACTATTGTTATTCTTGTGTAATTGATCTTGGTTTACTATATTAGTGTAATTCCTACATGTTGTTTATTATATAGCCAATGTATATATCTAAATGTACAATATGTATCTAAAATATATTTTTTAATGCACTCCAAGAAAAATAAATTAAATTCTGTTATTTAGACGTGATGTACTTAGATAAAATTAGGTGTGAAGAGATTGTAATTTATTAGGTTAATATATTATGTCAGATATAATCAAATAATAAAGTCCAAATGTATGCATTTCCTTTATTATATTATGAGGGTCATAATGACCCCACCCTACCAGTTATGTAACAGAAATTTAACCCTACCAGTAGAGGGTTAATTCTGAAAATATGGCCCAAACGTTCGATACGTCTAACTTTAATATCTATAACTATATCGTTATCTTTATATAGGTCATATATTTACTGATTAGTTAATATAAAACATTTTATTCCAAATTTCATTTTAACACAATTTATGACTGGCCATGGAGAATTTGGAAGTTATTTCAGGATATTTAATATTAACTCAGACAGTGCTCATAATATTGTAAATGTCAAGAATCAATACTATCTGTGAAACATGGTTTATTTGATTGTCCTATATTCGAAAGACACGCTTCTGGTTAAACTTACTTTTAAATGATGATGAGGCCTCTGCCTCGATGTGTGAAGTGATTTTTAAGAACCAAAATTATTATAAACATTTCATGAAATTCATAGCACACATTCATAACATTATGTAGTATTTTCTAAGACACTTATAGACGATTTATGTAATTCATAACACTCATTCAAAACCATAAGATAATATTTATTTTTTACAATATAAAATATTGTTATAGTAAGCTACAACCCTAATATGCTTTTGCGGCGAAATAAGGTTTCAAAATGTTTGGAGATTAAATCAGTAGTCTATATTACGATGCGAGGTTGAGAAGTGGTTTTTACAGAAGCAAGTAAATGTTTAAAAACCGAGCGACAGCCAGGTTTTTAATTCCCGAGACACTTCACAAACGTGCACTGTACGTAATTTTTTGCGCGTGATGTTTTCAAAATAATAAATAATAGTAAAATAATAACATCTTTGTTGGAAATATTATTTGCATTCATTATAAACAACTGACTAACGTAAACAGCGTGGGCAATGTTTAATAGTTGAGACTACAGGAGGTCGTGACACCAATCAGTCATACAATAGCGGCAAGCACGTATTTATTGTTTTATATTGTTTCAAATAAAGTTCAGTTCATTTAAAATGCAGTGATTTGTTCCGTATAATGTATATTAAGAATATCTTTTGGATATTTTTTATAAATACATTGTACGTAGTATACATAGAGGGCAGTGGTTTTACTTCCCACATCATCTAGGCCCAGTCGTCCACCCCTTGGGTTACCTCGGTCGTCATGACCATACTCCCAAGTCCTAGTTCTAGTCCTCCCTATCCTATGTTCGCGTCCACGTTCAAGTTCACGGTCCTTAAACCAACACCCCAGGGAGAGAGTGTTGGAGTTTGCAGTTCTGGGAATTGCTGAGCTACATAGTACATCAGGTCGCTCAATCCTGACGACCCCACAGTTGGTCCACGGGCTCCATGAGCCTAGCCGGGAGGACTGCTGTCGCAGATCCACCGACCATTCCCCTGTTCTGCCTCCAGGGACGTGTCCTGCAGCCGTTGTGAGACCGGCTGGGGCTATAAGCCCAACAGTGTGAGACTTTTAGTACATCCAGGTGCTCATCTCCTGGCGACCCCACAGTTTGTCGACGGGCCCGTAGGCCAAGCCAGGAACCAGTACAGTAGCTCCCCTCTGGACTGGTCCGAGCCGAGCCCTGGTGTGCCCCCAGGGACGCCTTCTGCAGCTGTTGTGGGCCAGCACGGAGCTCGCAAGCTCCAACAGATGAGCAACTAGTACGACAAGGCGCTCAACTCTTGCCTACCCCACTAATGGTTCACGAGTCCCTTGGACTTCACCGGGAGGACTGTCTAGCAGATCCACCGATCTTTCCCCCAGTGCACCAGCTGGGGACGTGTTTGGTTGCTGAAGTGGGTCCAGCCTGAGCATTAGTACGTCACGCGTTTTGTAAAATGTAGTATTACAGTATAGTTATTTAGGTTGGCCACCCCGAAATGTAGGAAGTTGAACTTTCAATCATGGTCGTCATTTTGTAAGTACGAAAAAACGCACTATCGCGCAAAAAATAATAGTTACTATTATTAGCGTTGTTACTGTTCAGCTTGGCCAGATAATCGTTTAGTAACATATCTGATTTTTTTTTATATTTTTGTATTTTAATATAACATATGTTCGTCCTGGTGAATGGAAGAGAAGGCCTTAACTCCACCAGGCTAAATATGTAACTGATTTCACGACACCTTGAAGTAGTAGCTCCCTTGTCTTTAGAACATAGTTTTTTCAAACTTATTTCGTGCATTGCCAACTTTGAGAATAAAAAAACCTAGTACCCCCAATTTTATTTAAACGTACCAACTGGTAAAATAATGCTTTTAATTATTGTATTTAAACTTGCAAAAATCCTATTTTTTAGTTCAAACTTACATTTTAAATGAAAAAAATTAAAACGCACATTTAATCATATAACTAACTAACTCTTAATAGATTATATAATTTAGATACCCTACTATTTGCAGATGACATTGTATTTATATCGAATTCAGAAGATGACCTACAACGTCCAGTCCACCCTTTTCACCAAATTGCAATAAACTACAAAATGGAAATTTCAACAGGAAAATCGAAAGTCATGGCTTTCCTAGGAATAGACCCAGTTCGCACAAAAATTGTTATTAATAATAAAATATTAGAACAAACCAACACATTTAACTATCTCGGATACCAAGTTACATACGAAGAGGAAAAAGATTTTAGTCAAAACATTATAAAATTTAACAGAGTAACAGGAATTATAAATAATATTTTCAAGCCAAACACAGTACAGCAACACACACGAACTAGAATTTATAAAACACTGGCCAGACCCATATTATGTTACGGCAGTGAGGCCTGGACAATTCGCAGTGTAGATGAACAAAGACTAACTGTGGCAGGAATTAAATTTATGAGACGTACTTCAGGTTACGCAAGAACAGACCATAAAAGGAATTCTAAGATTCTCAAATAATCACAAACAGAATCAGTCATGGAATATGTAAAAAATACAGAAACAACTGAAATCTCACGTAAGAAGAATGAGCAGAACAAGAATACCACGTCAAATCTTAAATTACCAGCCATCAGGCAAGAGATCTTTGGGCAGACCCTTCAAACGTTGGATTGAGACCGTAACAGACCACTAGGTCTATCACATGAAAGGAAGAAGAAGAAGAAGAAGAAGAAGGAAAAAACTAACTCACAGGCATAATAAACCCATAGTTTCATGACCTAGCGGACATAAACTCTCCACATATTCCTCTCCTGAGATAATAGTTTCCAATCATCTCCAGTATAATATATTTCCCTCAAATCATGGTTGATGTTAATCTCACACCTCATTCTTGGTCTACCAATTGTGCGTTCTCCCTCTGGGTTTCTTACAAGAAACTCTCTTGTCCCTCTTCCATTCCCCATTAGTGACATATGTCCTGTTCATTGCAAGTCTACGAGACTTAACTGTTCTTATTATACCAGATTTCCTATAAAATTATGTAGCTCATTGTTATGTAGTTTTCTCCATTCGCCTGTGTATTTCTGTTTGGTCCTAAAATTTTCTTAAGAATTTTATTCTCAAATACTCGTAATCTTTTCTCCTCCCTTAAAGTAAGAGTCCATGTTTCGCATTCATCTAAGTGGAAGAATAACAAGTAAATACATTCATTAACAAAGAACTAAAAGTATGTTAAAAATGAACAGAGAAAGTCACACTGCTTCTTACAACTGCATTTCTTATATAACGTATTTGTCAAAGGCAGTTTAAATCTATTTTGACAATAATATAATGTAATAATAAATTCATGTCTTTGGGATGCAAACGCAGGACATTCAAATGGCAGATGTGATACAGTCTGGCTGGAGTTCTTGCAAATAAAGGTATCTGTGCACTCTCCAAATAATCTCCAAATTTACATTTATATTGTATATATACGAATTAATGAACAAAATAAAGATATATTGCATAAACAACAAGAAAATCAGATCATAAATTCGACTTCGTGAGTATTCCTGCTGATGGATGTTTTTTCATAAACAAAAAATAGATTTAAAGATTGAGATAACCCCTCATACGATAAAATAAATAAAGAACGTCATTAAACGAAGGAAGAAGTGCGATAGGGGAGAGAATTTCTCTTACAATATATCTTTTCCTTGGAGACTTGTGCAGATCTTTAACTTTTCCATTATTACTTTCTCCGTTCGATAGATAAATGTAATTGATGATGATCCGATGACTAGCAGACTTCGTTACCAAGCTTTCAGTCTTCTTTTTTCTTTCCTGCATTTTTTTAAGTCTCAAAAGGATTCATTAGTCTTGTTTTCTGTTCGTCTTGTTATATATCTGGTAGCTATTTGCATTGTCAAGACAGGAGAGATAGAATTTCATTTCATTTTATAGAATCTTTCTGCCGTGCATTCCAAATTAGTCTGGCTTTATTATCCCCGTGTGTGTTCTGATCTTAAAATGTCACATAACGAAGACATCATTCTTTATCTCTCCCCACAGTTACCTATTCTGTATCGTGTTTCTAATTCCGCGTGTATACGTCCGCGTAAAAGGATATTTTATTATCATTATTATTCTAAAAAATGTTCAGAGGTTATTGCTTTGAAGTAATTTTATTATATCTGAAGGTTATGTAACGCTAAGAAATTGGGACTGGAAGTAAACATCAATGAAACTAAACATATAATCGCACATAGAAATACATTATATAAATGGACAGTTGATGGCAATTGAGGAAAATTTTGAAGAAGTGGTTGAATCAGATACCTAGGAACAATAGTTACAAACAGGAATGAGACGCAGAGAGAAATTTAACATAGGCTCAATTCTGGAAATGCATGCAATTATGTATTACAGGGACTCTTGTCGACCCAACTTCTCTCAAATAACATTAAACTGAAAATATATAAAACTGTTATTCTCTCAGCTATATTATATGGATGAGAAACATGGATTCTTACTTTAAGGGGGGAGAAATTACAAGAATTTGTGAATAAAGTTCTTAGGAAAATGTTCGTACTAAAGAGAGATGAACAGAGAGGCGAATGGAGAAAATTTCATAACAGTGAGCTACAACATCTTTATAGGAAACCTATGCTGAGCTACCACACCTACAATTCCCTAGCAAAGCTGCAAGCATAGCATGAAAATGCTATGATTGGAGTGAAAAGACCTGCCTTCGGGCAGAATTACTATGAATAGATTACTATGGATCCTGAGCCAATGTTTTACAATCATCCCCATATAATCTACTTCCCTTAATCATGTTGAATGTTATTCTCCTACCTCATTCTTGGTCTACCAACGGAACGACTTCCCTCTGGGTTTTTCTACAAGAAGCATCCAGGCTCCACTTTCATTCCCCTTCCGTGTCATATGCCCTGCCCATTGCAGTTACTAGACGTAACTGTTCTCATTATAATAATTGGTTTCCCATAAAGATCATGTGGCTCAGTGTTATGATATCTTCTCCATTCGCCTGAAGACTACATAGCATTTCATAAATATTTGAATTACGTCCTGATGATATTTGATTCTCTTAAAACCTTCATTACCATTTTTACGACTAATATAAATATATCTAAAAGCTGGTTTAAATCCATTACAATGTTCACCTGTATTTCAATTTTGTTTATGAAGCGTTGTTTTTACCCGACCATCCAACAGGAAATTGGGTAGTTTATTCAAAACAATACATAAATCTGAATCCATTACCGTGATTGCAAACTGTATTCACCACGCATCGGAAACACCTAAACAACTCAAAACAACAATAATATACTTTGTAACCGAAACAAGTTTCAACCCCATTCCACAAGAAAATGCTACACCAATTAGTGCATAGCGTTCCGTACATAAGACGGTGGAATATATTTCTTTTCAGAAGTTGGAAATAATATATATATATATATCCATCCATAGTAATACTGCCCGAAGGCAGGTCCTTCACTGCAATCATAGCATTTTCATGCCATGCTTGCAGCTTTACTAGGGAATTGTGTAGGTGTGGTAGCTTCCCGTTGCTTTCCACACCTATGAAGGATGATGATGATGATAATGGTAATGATAAGGATGATGATGATGGCCATATGATTTCGGGGACCGTTTGGGCCTTAAAGTTTTCCTGACATTTGTCTTACAGGTGAGGAAAAACCCCGATAAAAACCTCACCCAGAAAAACTGTCCCGACCGGGGATCGAACCCGGGCCCGCTGCGTGACAAGGCAGCACTCTACCCCGAGACCACAGTGGTGGAACATTTTTTAAAGTGGTATTGCATTCCTTTAAGACTATATTTTAATAATGTTTTATCACATTGTTGCAAAAGTTGATTGATTGTAATTGGCATTTGTTTTGAAATGGCGGGTAAACAGTATGTTGTTGCGCACAGAGGGTGAGTAAATGTTTAATTACGGTACTATTATCACATTATTTCCTTTTATTTCACTCTAATAGTTAAGTACACACCATACTTGTTTTATTGCTATAAGATAATTCGTTTTTGAAAATTATCCTTGTCACAATGACGAAATATATTTCAGTATCCTATAAAAAGGACACCATGCAGTCTGTACCAAATTAAAAGTACATTCGATTATAACTAACTAACTAACTAACTCACAAACTCACAGGCACTATCGAACCCGTAGCTTAATAGCCGCACGGATAAGCTCTCCATATATCCCTATCCTGAGCCAATTTTTCCAATCATCCCCTGTATAATCTACTTCCCTCAAATCATAGTTAATGTTATTCTCTCACCTCATTCTTAGTCTACCAACTGGGCGTTTTCCCTCTGGTTTTCCTACAATAAGCTTCCATGCAACATCTTTCAGTCCCATTCGTGCCACATGTCCTGCCCATCGCAGTCTACGAGACTTAACTGTTCTCATTATATCTGGCTTCTTATAAAAAACATGTAATTCACTGTTATGCAGTCTTCTCCATTCAACTGTCTGTTCATCTCTCTTTAGTCCAAAAATTTTCCTAAGAACTTTATTCTCAAATACTCGTAATCTCCTTTCGTCCCTTAAAGTAAGAGTCCATGTTTCGCTCCCATGTAATATAACTGGTACAATAATAGTTTTATATATTTTCAGTTTAACGTTTTTTGAAAGGAGTTGGGAAGTCAAGAGTCTGTGTAATGCATAATAACACACATTTCCAGAATTGAGTCTATGTTTAATTTCCTTGTGCATGTCATTCCTATTTGTGATTATTGTTTCTAGGTATTTGAATTCAGCCACTTCCTCGAAATTTCCCCCATTTGTCATTAGCTGTCCATTTCCATTATAATATATTGTATTTTTATGTGTGACCATATATTTAGTTTTATTGATATTTACATTCAGTCCCAATTTCGTAGTGTTACTCAGTAGTGTGTGCGTGTTATCCTTAGGTATCTCCTCGCTATCGGCGAATAGTACTACATCATCAGCATAAACTAACAGCTTACATTCTATTATATAAATATAAATGAGCTTGAACACTTTTCTATTGCACTGACTTATCTAATGTGATCTTAAATAAATTTGTTTTTGATGTCTATGCTAAACACATTACTTTTCTTCTCTTTGTCTCAATATCTCAGTATAAAGTAAGTATTTTAGAGTGCATAAACTATCTGATAATTATATATTTCTATATAGATTATCGGCCTGATTCAAACGAAATCTTTGAAATATTGGAAAGTGAAGAAAAGAAGAGCCTTGCATATGTATGTCCACATGATGATGGCCTATTCACGTGAACAGCGATAAATCTGACGATGAGCATGAACCACATCGGCCGTCGAATGCTTCATGCTGCCGTTGAGGTTCAGTTTATGTGCAAAGACAACAATATTGAAGAAGAAATAGGTCGTGCTCAAAATACCCCTACTACTTCTCAAAAAAATAAAAATAAAAACTATATGACAAATAATGTTGTAAAAAGTCCCCCATCCCAAGATATTTTCTTCCAACAATAAAGGGACGGGAGGAGGAATTGATCATATGGACTAGTGTCTTTCATAATATAGATCTAGAATGAGGCAGAAGATGTCAGTGCTGTGAATGCATGGATACTTGACAGAAAGCTGCATAACCAGAACTCTTCGGAACCTCTGCTGTAGCTTAGGCGCTACCATATGGAGTTCCTTCACATCAAGGCATACTTACTCCAGCACTTTCACAAGACCTGAGGTTTGATGGCCATTCTCACTGGCATATGGAAAGTGTGCAAGTTGCGCTGGGAAGGCTAAATTCATTTGCTCAAAATGTAAAATAGGACTATGTCCAAGAGGGTTTTTGGAATTTCATACAAAGAAACAACATAACACTCAATGTTCCAATAAATATGCGTCATCTTTGACAGGCATTCAATTTATTTAATTAATTTTATTTTCTCATTCTAATAACTGAAACAAGCGTAATATACATCCATCCATCCATCCATAGTAATTCTACCCGAGGGCAGGTATTTCACTGCAATCATAGCATTTTAATGCTATGCTTGCAGTTTTACTGAGAATTGTAGTTGTGGTAGCTTCCCGTTGATGATGATGATGACCATATGATTCGGGGACCGTTTGGGCCTTTAAGGTTTCCTGATATTTGTCTTACAAGTGAGGAAAAACCCCGATAAAAACCTCGCCCAGAAAAACTTCCCCGACCAGGGATCGAACCCGGACAACTTGTTTCTATTAAAAGTCATCTTTTATACTATGTATCTGCTTTATTGATGTGCACGTAGTTGTTTTCAATCCTATACGGAAATTCACTCACGTAGCAAATTATTTCCAGCTCCCTTGCTATTTTGCTGTTTAGCTTTCTTGAATGACAATTATTATCATTTTCACACACTGTATGTATTTGAGAATCATTATTTATTTATGTCAATATATCTGATAGAGAAAGATGAATCGATTGCTGCCTTCTATGGGCCCAAGGCAAGCAACTTCGTGATTGATAACTTTGTAGGAAAGCAGATCCACGTTAATAGAGACAGCAGTAACAAAACCCGATCCCGGATTTATGGTAGTAGAAGCGTGGTTAATAAACGCCACAAATGGTAGTAGTAGCGTGGTTCCTAACCCGCACAAATGGTAGCAGTAACCGTGGTTTATTAGAGAGGTTAAACTATTCTCCCTCACCCCGCCCGCACAAATGCCCCGACCGGGGATCGAACCCGAACCCGCTGAGTTACAAGGCAGCACGCTACCTCGAGACCACAGCGGTGGACGTAATATATAGTATAACATAATATAATTGTACTGCCTGCTGTGCATAGCGTCCCATTTTTAGGACGAGTTAAATTTGTATGTCGAATATATATAAATGAAAATACACGTATAAAAACTAATAGATTAACTTTCAAAAACATGTGTTTTCTCATTAAACAATGAATTCCTTACTTTAAAAGTAAAAATTTACTTTATGCACTAATGAGTTAATTCCGAGCTAAGTTCCAGTCGTACTGTAAACAAACTTGCATAAGGTATTACTTAGCCGACTCTGTCTATTGGGGGAACCGTGGAGATACTTATATCCACCATATGATTGAATTGTCTATGGAAGTGACATTTTTTTTCTTAGGCAACATCGTATTTTACGGGAAATAAGGCTGAATATAAGATAAGATGGTAGCATTTATTATGAACTTCCATTTCTTATTTATTTATGACAACAAATTATATAAGGGTCTACCTAATCAGATGTTTGCGCTTCTTCCATTAAGTCATTATAATTTCATTACAAGAAGAATTTATGGCCCACTCTCACTCACCTGTAAATTCTGGAGTTATTTCCACTAATTCCTCAATGACTAATGTAGTATATGTATCACTAAACTGTTCAAAAACACCCAAAATAATTTGTTTCTCTTCGCTTTTCAAAGTTTTTTTTTGATGCTTCAAAAGTTGTATAAGAGAATCAACCGTTTGAAATAATGTAATTACAATTTATTCTGCATTGCGCATGTATAAGACTTAATGAAATACTGATTTATTTTTTATTCAGGATTGTTCCTGTTATTTACACAGGTATCCTCTAAAAAAATATACAATTTAATCCATTAAATTGTAATTATATAATATTCTAAAATATTAAAATTCTAATAATTCTAAATAAAATTATAAAATACTAATATTCTAAAATTCTCCCATGTAACTTACACGTGGTAGATAGAAGGAAAATTATTTTAATCAGCTATGAGTTATGCATGCAGAACAAAGCATTGAAGAGGTTGATTTCCAGACAACAGAAATCTTAAATCAGGGAAATAAATACATTACAGGTTGAAATGGCGATAGAAAATTCAAGATTTATAAAGGGTCAGGTTCAGATCCCAGTAGAACTGATAACATCAGGGGAAGAAAAAATAATGCATATATATATATATATATATATAATTTTTAGTTTAATTATTTCGAGTGTTAGAGAGGGAATTACATTTTCTTACACGCTTCTTCGACCAATGAAATTGCGCTCAGTACAACTGGTTTGCTTACATTACAACTGGAAATTAGCTCAGAAGAGGTACAGCTCACACAACTTCCACTACATCCTAATTACAGGACCAACTGCTCGTTAGCGGATTTCGAAGAAACGTCTCTCTACGTAGGAACTTATACTTGCCTTACAGGAATAATTCTAAGAATTCCAATCATTAGAGAATCCCTACAAGGGAACTGTGAACCATTACATGCCGAAACCTATATTGAAATCATGTTCCTTGGAATTCACGCACGCATACACACACACACACACACACACACACGCATACACACACACACACACACACACACACACATATATATATATATATATATATGCAATAAATGCTTTAAACTCTATTTAGTGGAGCAAAATATTACAAAAATAGAAAAATACAAATATATCAAACCATAATTCAGAGCATTATAACATATGGTGCTGAAATCTGGCAAATTCCTACCAGGGAATGAAAATAATGTTAAGTGCAGAAATGGATGTTTAAAGAAGATCAGGTGGAAGATCTAGAATGGATAGAATACGAAATAAAGAAGGAAGGGAAATTATGTGTGTACAAGAGGAGCCGGACATCATAGACATTATAGAAAAGAAAAGATTACAGTAGTATGGCCATGTCAAAAGAATGCCACAGCAAGGATTGCCTAAAATTGTTACAGAATGGATCCCAATGGAAAGTAGGAAGAGAAAAAGACCGAAAAAGACTTGGATAGAAGGGGTACAAGTAGCTATGAATATCAGAGGATTGGTGCAAGATCAATGGACGGACAGAGAGAAATAGCGTTTGGTTTCCGGAAGACGGCAGCTGCCATGATACCGGATGATGATGATGATCATATATATACACAGTGTGTTGAAAAAAACACCGACAACGGAGGTGAGGTTGTTTATTGAGATATGTTGGTAATTTTTAATAAGGTAGACTACCAATATCCGGAAACGATACGTTTTCATATTATGACACTATTATGTCTCAAGATGAGTGTTAGTTCGAAGGATTTGAGGACTCATTACTTGATAACAACTCACTAGTACGGAAACTTCGCAACGGAATGTGGCTGCAACACGACGGAGCTCAGCTCACTTCCGTGCCAATTGAAGAGACATTTGGATATACGTATCCAGGACGATGGATCACCTGACCTTAACCCTCTCGACTACTTTTTGTGGGACGACATGAAACAGCCTGTTTATTAGACTCCAGTTGAGTCACGTATGGATCTTATAGCCCGAATCCACGCTGCTACAAAACAATTTAAACGAGGCCAGGCGTATTTGAACGTGTGCGCCAATCACTACACGGCCGAAGTGAGATGGGAGGTGGATATTTTGAAAACTTGATGTAACTGTGGCAATATTGTCAAGTATTAAGTAATAATAATAATAATAATAATAATAATAATAATAATAATAATAATAATAATAATGCTTTATTTATTCCGGCAGAGTTTAGGCCATGAGGCCTTCTCTTCCACTCAACCAGCACAAATACAAATAAATATTTGACAAATATCGATATACACTATACTAATTATAAACAGTTAAAGATGCATTAAATGTAGCAATGTAAATTTTATGTACAAACAACATTTTATACGATAATAACAATAATAATACTTACGATAATAATAATAATAATAATAATAATAATAATAATAATAATAATAATAATAATAATAATAATAATAAAATAATAATAATAAAATAATAATAATAATAATAATATAAATATAATAAATTATACGAGAAACACCAATTAATATATATACCTTACACTGGGTAATAATAAAGTCGAGGTTAGAGCAAATATAAATTTAGATTTCTTATAAAAGATGCCAATGCCCGGCAGACCCTTATTTCTTGTAATAGGGAATTCCAGTTGCGAGAAGTGAAGATGGTATATGACATGGTGTGATGTGATGTCCTATGTTGTGGTATATTAAACAAGAGACTATGTTGTGATCTTGTGTTTAAGTTACGGTTTTTCGAACATTAAATATGAATCTGATACACATATTATGGACACGCTGCAGTTTGTCCGACAATCCGTCACTTATGTCAGTTAGCAGAACGTCACAGTAGTCAAAATGCGGCATCTCTAAGGTTTGGATTAAAATTCTTTTAAGAGCTGTAGGAAGAAAAATTTTAAGACGCTTTAGGGAATCTTAAAATTCAACTAATGGAACTGTTGAGAAGTTAGCTGCCCATAGTGTGAAAACGCATCATTTTCAGACATTGGTACCTTATTAAAAATGATCAATCTATCTCAATATACCACCTCACCTCCGTTGTCGGTGTTTTTTGAAACACTCTGTATATATAAGTTTATAAAAAACGATGAAAGCCAGCTCCCTGCTTCCTTGCGTCCACTAAATGACGTTTCAGGAATGCTCACTCCTCTCTCCACTTTCCGGCTATAGTCTTTACTCACATGCCACTCCAGTGCCCGTAGATATCTTGCCGCCCTTATAAGTTCTTCTTTATCACTATAATATGCTAACTTGCACACTATAGGCCTGGGGTACCGCCCGCGACCCACTCTATGAGCGCGCTCAATTTCTCGATCTAACAGAACTACTCCTATTTGCCTTAGTACATGCCTGGTTATAATCGCCGTAGTGTCCATGAAGCAATAGAGTAATATATACAGACAGGAATTAGGTGCAGAAATTAATGGGCTTAAATCTGGAAATGCGTGTTATTATGCATTACAGGGACTCTTGTCGTCCCAACTTCTCTAAAAAAAGTTTAACTAAAAATATATAAAACTGTTATTCTTACGGTTATATTATATGGATTGCAAACATGAACTCTTACTTAAGAGATGAAAAAACACGAGTTTTTGAGAATAAATGCTAAGGAAATTTTTGGCCCAAAGAGAGATGAACTGACAAGTAAATTTAGAAAATTACATAACAGTGAGCCGCATAATCTTTAATGTGGCATAAAGGTAAGCCACATACATGGCGATGGACAGGACATGTGGTACGAATGGAAAATTAAAGAGAACATAGAAACTTCTTGTGGGAAATCTGAGCAAAGCGCCGAAAAAGTTGCCAAAGAATGAGATGGAAGAATAATATTAACCATGATTTGAGGGAGGTAAATTTTATTGTAAGGAACCAGATTGTATAAAACACTAATTAAACCAATGCTAAATTACGGAAATGGAACCTGGGATCATGGCAAACCTGTTTTTAAAAGAAAGATACACAAAACGATATATAGACCTATTAAAAAAATGGGTGGTTGGGAATGAGCTATATATAATGCCAATCGACGTTAAACTATCCGTGGACCGCATTAGAACTAAGACACAAGGTATAGACAATATAAGTATCGACTTTTTAAAGAAAATACTCCATGTAATACTCCCAACTGTAACCCATATATTTAATGCCTCAATCATGACCTCAACTTACCCCGAACTCTGGAAAAAAGCTATAGTCAGACCAATCCCTAAAATTAAATTACCTGTAACACCAAAGACTTTAGACCAATCAGCATCCTCCCAGTCCTATCTAAGGCCTTGGAGCGCATTGTTCATGGACAATTAACTGATTACCTTAACACTCATAACATACTCGACCCACACCAATCAGGCTTTAGGACAGGCCATAGTACGGCAACCGCACTTCTTAAAGTTACCGAAGATGCGCGTGAAGCAATGGACAGTGGCCACATGACAATATTTACACTCTTGGACTTCAGTAAAGCTTTCGACACTGTTGACACTGACATATTAATAGCAAAATTACGCACTCTGAATCTTTCGGACAATGCTGTTAACTGGTTTGGATCCTATCTTCATGGTCGCCAGCAAATGTGTATCCAATGCAGAACTTTCCTCATCCTGGCTATCACTGAAGGGTGGTGTCCAACAAGGTTCTTCAGTGTTAGGACCACTTCTGTTCTCTATCTATATTAACGATATATCCACTAGACTTACCTATTGTCGACATCACCTATACGCTGACGATTTGCAAATTTACATTCACTCCCATCCTGACGATGTACATGACACACTAGATAAATTAAATAGTGACCTAGACTCAATTTCCCAATGGTCGAAGAAAAACATGGACTTAATCTAAATGCTGACAAGACACAGTGCATAATTATAGGACATCGGCGAATCCAAAGCATTATAAATTACGAAAATATCCCTACCATTCTCCTAAATGACAAAAACATCCCCTACAGCTCAGTAGTAAAAAATCTGGTTATCTATATGGACCAACACCTAGACTGGAAAATCCAGGTGAATAATACCTGCAAGAAAGTGTTCTCAATTCTTCACTCCCTAAATAGTTTTATTAAAAACTTCCTTCCTACAAAATTAAAACAAATACTGGTACAGACTCTCATAATGCCACACTTCGACTACTGCGACATATTACTGACTAATCTGACAACTGATCTATCTGACAGACTACAGCGTGCTCATAATGCGTGCATTCGATTTATATTCAATCTCCGTCGTTATGACCACGTGTCTCCTTCATTTCAGGCCTTATCATGGCTACGCCTAAATGACAGAAGAACTTTACATTCACATACCTTACTATTCCAAATTCTGCACACACATTTACCAACTTATTTAACAACACGTTTTCAAAATTTATCGGCTCATCACAATTTATGAACAAGATCACAAGACTCTTCTTTACTTTTAATACCACAACACAGGACCTGTCTATACTCTGAATCTTACACAATATCTATGGCTAGAGCATGGAACTCACTTCCGAGTCATGTCAGGGACTGTCAATCACTATCATTATTTAAATCCAAATTAACTGATATCTTAAGTTCGACACAATGAAAACATTAACTGCATAACAACTATATAGAGCATTCCATTAATAATCATCTAGGAAGCTACTTACTTTATTTTATATCATTTTAATTTTATTATATTCTATGTTTTTGTTAGTATTAGCTAGTATTAGATTACATCATCATTGTATTTTGTTTAGTCTGTATTTTAATAATATCCTAAAATTGTAATTTGTACGTAATTTTTGTATAATTTTACTATTCACTGGTTGAGTGGAAGAGAAGGCCTTATGGCCTTAACTCTGCCAGCTAAAATAAATCATTATTATTATTATTATTATTATTATTATTATTATTATTATTATTATAACAAGATATTAAATATAAAATTGGTATCTGGTAAGACAGTCGTCCTCAACAAAGTTATTAAACTTCATTAAGTAGTTCCAATATGGAGGCCTTTAAAAAATGTTTCATCTTCTGCGTTGTTTTTGAAAGGTCTCCATATTGGAACTACTTAATGAAGTTTAATAATTTAGTTGAGGACGACTGACTTACCAGGTATCAATTTTATATTTAATACCTTATTACATAACCTCAACGACGCTTTAATATGAATTTTAAAAGTGTTGATTTTATGAGTTACATAAATCATCATATATCATTACAGATGTTAAAGTAAACAGACTAAGATAGCAGGACATACGCAGAGGATGACAAAAAAATGAAGTGGTTAGAAGAATATAGATGGTAAGCCGGAAGGAAGGCGGAGAACTGGTAGACTGATTTTAAGATGAAAGGATGGAGAACTATTCTCTGTCCAACGTAAGAAGCACACTTTGACATTTAACTTCCGAATGTATTGCTCCGCGTAGCACGTGTAAGAGTGCAGACGAACTCTGTCAGCTGTTTGTTACAAGCCGATAAATTAATGCACAACAATCCTTTTATTTTTACGTTACTCATTTACTTACTTACTCACTGGCACTATCGAACCCGTAGGTTCATGGCCGCGCGGACATACGCTCTCCATACATCCCTACCCTGAGCTAATACTTTCCAAACATTCCCTGTATAATCTACTTCCCTCAAATCATAGTTAATGTTATTTTCCCACCTCATTCTTGGTCTGCCAACTGGGCGTTTTCCCTCTGGCTTTCCTACAAGAAGCTTCCATGCAAGTCTTTTATTCCCCATACGTGCAACATGTCCTGCCCATATTTTTTTTTTTTTTTACGTTGCAGGATGTATTAATATTTACAATGGTAACTAATTAAATTATAATTGTTGATACTAAACAAATTAATTCAAATCAAACATTTAAATTAAAATAACCGAGTTAACATAAACTTCCCGACAGCCGGCATATTTGAAACTGACATTAAACTTATTTTCAAGAATCGTTCAGTTTCAAACAAATGCAAATTTTTAGTTAGTCTCCGACCTTCGAAGACGTATGTAGGTATATACTGTATTCTGATCAACTATAGATAACATAAATAGCTTTAAATACGTAATTATATTAATCGAGTACATTATCTATTTTTTCGCTTCCGTTGAACTGTGCATTGGTCACGAACGAATCGCAGTAATTCCAGCAGTCATGTGCTTCGTGAATTACCCGCACATTTATTTTCCTGAAGTGTCTTTCTTAGGCTGGACAAAATATACAAGTTGTCAGATCTTTAAAATCAAGAATTGGTGGACGGTTGGCAGATATAGAAAAGACTGGAGAAAAATTCTTAAGGAAGCTTTGACCCACCCAGGGTTGTTGTGCTGCTGCTGATGAATTATAAGGAAAATATTTTATGAGGATAGGAATATATGGAGAGCTTATATCTCTAGGGTTATGAGTCTCCTTCGTTAGTACTAACAATATTATTTGGTTTATATTATAATATATGAATTTGATGGAATGTCTCACCACGAATACATGATGCAATGAGATGGGCCCCGGTTTCCAATTCCCAGTGAAACTTCATCTGCGCGCTCTGCTGTGGAAACCGCACAACAGAAATACGTTCCCGCTATTTTTTCTCATTTCAACTAATTACGAGAGCTCGCACACCGCCCGTATTTCATGTAATCTCATTAAAATCAGCATACAATGTTTTTTTTAACCCCGCGCCGTAACTGAGCGCTCTAAGACAGAGTTTTTCAAGTAGGCCTACTGCTATTGGTACCTCCCTAGATCACCAAACTTTGAAGCGCTTTCTGTTGGATAGTGAAATATGTCAACAAAATTCTTAAAACTCGATACTCGAGAATACAAGAAATAGGTCCTAGAATGAGAAAAGAGGACTGGAATACATGGAGTGGATGTTTAGGGACGAATGGAGAAGTAAATAAAACTTGAGGAGCTGAAACCTGTGTAAACATTGAAAATTTGAATATAAAATAATACTAATAATTCATGGCCACGCAGACATAAGCTCTCCATATATCCCTATCTATGTTTTCCAATCATCCTCTGTATAATCTAATTCCCTCAACCATGGTTATTGTTATTCTCCATCATATTCTTGGTCTGCCAATTGGACGTTTTCCCTCTGGTTTTCCTACAAGAAGCATCCATGCACCTATTTTTTTTACTCATTCGTGTCGTATGTCCTGCCCATCGCAGTCTACGATACTTAACTGTTCTTATTATATCTGGCTTTCTATAAATACCGTGTAGCCCACGTGTATGTAGTTTTCTTCATAATAATAATAATAATAATAATAATAATAATAATAATAATTATTATTATTATAATTATTATTATTATTATTATTATTATTATTATTATTATTATTATTATTATTATTATTATTACTTTATGTATCTACATACAGATTTTCAATGTTTACACATCTTTCTGTGCCTAAAGTTTTATTTTTCTTCTCCACTCGTTTCTGTCCATCCATTCCATGTCTTCCAGTCCTCATGTGCTCATTCCAGTTCTTATTTCTCGTATCCACGATTTTCGTCTTCCTCTCCTTCTTCATCCAGGTGGACACCATTCCATTGTTTTCTGGGTAACCTTTCTTCTTGCATTCGTCGTGCATGCCCATAACAATTTAACTGTTTGTATCTACTGTAGAATAAAAAGCCTAAAGACTTAAAGCCGGACGGAAGTAAACGAAGACGATAAAAGCAAAGGAAATGACATTTCTTGTTGGAACATGGAATAATAATAATACAATTTAAGAATAACTAATCTAAAACAAAAATATTAGCTCTGAAAGGAAAATGTGCAACAAGAACAAAAATAGTGATAAACAATGTAATTATAGACCCAGTTCAGAATTTTAATTATTTGGGATGTCATTTAGGTAATGACAGATATTTAAATAAACACACTAAAATACAACGATTCAATTATCTATGGGCACACGTAAACGCACTTTATTGAATAAGACTAGAAAATAAACTATTTTGAAGTTTTACAAAGTATTGGCAGTTCCATCTCTTATCTATGGATGTGAAACCTGGACATTAACAAAGGCAGATAGTCAACAAAAAAGGCTGCAGAAATGAAGATGTTGAGAGCAATAGTAGGATACCAAAGGACCGATAAAAAGAAAAACGAAGATATAAGAACAGAACTTAATATATTTAATCTCTGTGAAAGAATAAAATACTATCAAAATGCTTACCTTCAGCACGCATTACGAATGAATGAACAGCGCATACCAAGAAGAATGTATAATTATAAACCAAAAGGGAGAAGATTGTTGGAAAGACTTCGACCTATAATGAGATCGGAGCAGGCCATTGGGCTTAATCCTTGTTGTTGATGATGATGATGATAATAATAATAATAATAATAATAATAATAATAATAATATATTTATTGTACATGACAAAAAAAACTGAAGGAGGGGTATGAGATTACAGTTAAAAATGAAAAAAAAAATCAAAGTAGGCTAGTAATAGATAAATGAAAAGGTTGGTTTTAGATGACTGACATGGAGAAATAAAATCATGTGACGAATATGTATATTTGGGGACAAAAATTAGTTCACATGGAAGTCATGATACTGAAATTAATGAGAGGATAAATAGAGCAACCTGTAATATCAAAATTAAATGGTGTTTTGTGGGATCAAAATATAAGTGATAAAAACAAACGTATTTTATACAAGTAGTGAACCCGGCAGACATCCTGCCCGAACGTTCAATTCTCGTGTCATGGCCGGACGATAAAAATATAAGTTACTTTTTACCGTAAAGTTCATTAATTTATAAATTCGTAAAAACAACTCCTCACTATCATCTGTTGTGGCTCAAGAAGTTCGTATTATATCGTTATATTGTAGTCGCGAATAATATGTCGGTAATGTAGATGACTACAGAATTGACATTAAAACATCCTACAGACCCGAATTGCAAGTCTGCCAATTCTACACCGGGTCGACTTGTGAAGCTCACAACCATCCCATGGGACCCACTCAGGCACACCGCCTACAAATATGTTTCATCAAATCAGCGGTCCAATCGTTTAGGGCAACAAGCTTTTTTTTCCACAGATTTGAACACAATTGTTCCTTATATGATCGTAACAGGCCGTGGTCTAATACGTGGAAGGAAGAAGAAGAAGAAGAAGAAGTAATCCTCCACTTCTAATTGTATGATTTCGTTCATTTTTGGATAACACGTACCTCGGTTTATTTTAATAGAATATAGTGAGTTTCGTTGTGAAACATCGAAAATTGTGACCGCTAGAGCGATTTTTAAATGTTTTACTTCATGTGAACTCCTACACCTAGAATTCATCACATTCGAAGAAGAAAGAAGATTTACCCACCATTTACGCAACTAATGATATTGGTAACTGGTTTAGAAAAACAGAGCTAATGAGTAAAGAAGATATGCCTAAAGATAAAATTCTGACAAACTGCTGGAGTCCACCCGAAAGCTACAATTTTAGCAAAGATGCTGAACACTTAAAACGAAAATTTAAACATTGTTGGATCCAACAGTATTCACCCTGGCAGTAGCGTTCCGCAAGACTCAAAGGTGCACTCTGATATATATATATATATTATATATATATATATATATATATATATATATATATATTGTGTTCTATACACCCCACATGTTGCGAGGGACCTTAAAGGGTCATTCATAGTGAGGCCCAATTGTGAATCTAAACCGTCCAGGGGCCCAACATACAAAAATTTCATTAAAATCGGTCCAGTTGTTTAGGAAGTTTTTAATTTCGAATTTCAAGTAAACCTCCACTCCTAATTGTCCGATTTCGCTCATGTTTGGACAATATCTATCTTAGTTTATTTTAATAAGATGTACCGAGTTTAATTGTGAAACAACGAAAAATGTGGCCGCTAGAGCGATTTTTAATTTTCGTTTCAGATGAACTACACCTTATGATTTTAGAGTACCTGTGTATACAAATTTTCAGGAAGATTAGTTGAATGGTTTAGAAGACTATAAAGGACAGATAGACACACATGCATTAATTTTATATGTAGATAAGCAGCACAATGGCATACGGTGCAGAAACATTGGAATTATAATCTAGAACAATAAGTAAATTAAATTCTTCAGGAAATAATTTTGGAGGCTGGAATTTCTGGACGAGATAAAATAAGAAACAATATAATTAAACAAAAGATGAATGTTGTGGATTTAAAAAAACGGTATGGTCATGAAAATAGAATGACAGAAGACAGACTCCAAGAAGAATACTAGAATAGGTGCCACTTGGTAGAAAAGAAGAGAATGGCGAAAAATAACACTGATTGATGGTGTTTTAAAAGCAGTATGAGGGAAAAAGTAATGGACGATGGAGATTGGAATGGCAGAGATTTGTAGAGGAAAATTACAATAGATTAATTGGGCGCAGAAAGATGTTATGAAACTTCCAAATAAAACAGGTCTGGCAAGAAAAATTGAATATCGCGATGATATCTGCTGTAACACAAATTAAGCCCACATTGAATATCCATAAAACTTTTGAAAGTTAACCTTTCGTGTTGAAGTTGTATTGGCTATTCAATGGCACCTATGAATATTCGATCACAGAATAAGTGACTGCTGACGTCATGTTGGCCAATGTGATAACACATGTTCCCGTAAGAGACAATCGTCAACATATTTTCTCAATATTAGGGGATTCTATTTCTGGAGTCCATCTACATTAGTGGCAAGTTAGGGTGAGAAAATGGGCGAGTTAGTAATCCATATTAGTTTAGCGTTCACTTGTGTGTTGGCGGGTTTTAAGATACGTTGGCTACACTGTCTCTTGTCAAGTGACAAGTTGGCTACACTAGTCTCTTGCCAAGTCAACTGTACGTTCCTAAATCCTTGGAAGGATCCTTGTACTCCATCTGCAGTACCATTTCTAGATCCCTGTTTTATCAAATCTACTTGCGAAATATCATACACAGTGGAAACAGATATAAATAACAAACTAAATAAGTTTAATTATATAACAGGGACATTAAAAAGAACTTTGAAAAATAAAGCCAGGAAAGACTCCGTAATAAAATTATACAAGACAATGGCAGTGCTTATTATTACTTAATGATCCGAAACATGGACAGTGACAACACAACAATCTGCCAGAATACAAGCTGCTGAAATGATATTCCTCAGATCAATAGCAGGATATCAAAGAACAGACAAAAAACACAACACAGAAATAAGACACCTACTAAAAGTAGAGGAATTAAACACAACAATAGTGAAATACAGAACAAACTGGAAAGAACACTTGGCAAGGATGACCGAGATTAGAATACCAAAAGCAGCATACAGCTATTCACCACGAGGAAGAAGAAGTCTGGGAAGACCAAAGAAGAGATGGAAACAGCAGCAATTTGGGGCCGGAACAGGCTAGTAAATAGGCCTAAACCGTGACGAAGAAGAAGAAGATCAAATCTATCTAGAGCTGTCTGGATATCAACTCTTGATTCTTTGATATCTCAAAATAAGTTATAGTCAAAAGGGTCCCTGTCTGGCGGATTTGGTGGATGTTCGAGCACTTCACAATTCCACTTTGTAAACAAATTCTACCGAACAATCTTTTTAGGGCGGTATTATTTTACTAAGTGTGAGAAACAGTGAATTTATTCACATAATATTTCTTTTTCGAGACTTTCAATGTTACGGATTTATGTACAACAAAGGCTGTTCAACAACTTACTACAAGAATACAATTATCATCACTAGATTTATATGACTAATATACAGTGTTACTATAAATTATCTTCCCGACTACAAACTTGAATAACAAGCGTTTCTGTTCATACCAATTTCATGTTTTCCAATTTTTTCTGATTTAAGAATAGCACATGTGATTTAACAAAATAATATTTGAGTTTCTCTTTCCATTGATAACAATATCAGGTTTCTAAGCGTCTCCTAACGATAGTTATTCAAGTTTGTAATCGAAAAGATAGTTTATACTGTAGTAACACTATATATACCATTGCAAATATGGTGATTTTAGATTACTTTGAGCTCAAATTCTTACTTCATTTTAAATCATTTCCCACATTTTTTGTGAAAATGTTTTTTTCTTAGATAATTATTCACATCTATCTATCTATAATGGCATAGCCCACTGTTGAGCCGTGGCCTCTCCTTTGTTAACTCTCCAAATACATTTTTAATTAAGTTATTTGCTCATAGATGTCATGGATGGCATGCGGTCAACACACTGACCCAACGAGACATCTAACAAACAACTAAGGTATTACTAGAACGTTGATTTCGGTAAATTGTGTTTTGAGGCTTCTTTATTCAGGATCTTTTACGAGCCTGAAAATCTTCAGACTAGGGGCTCATGGCTTAAAGGCCCTCCCAGAGGACTTGCTCTTGGATGTTTACGTCATAAAAAATCCATCGATCCCGGCCGGCTTTGAACCCGCGACCCTGGGAACCAGAGGCAAGGAGTATAATCACTAGTCCACCGCGACCGACAAATATTCCAACAATAAATTGTTTTCCCTTTTTTATTTGAATTTATGTGACACAGAATCCCCGTTATATGTATAAAATAAATTCAATACAGTAGTCAAAGGAATATTTCCTTTTTGTTCCATTAATTTTGAACAGCTCGGTATGTGTCATATAACACAAGAATATGAATATAACAAAATGTTGTATGGAGTTGAAAGATACAAAGCAAGGCTTTTTAGGAAACAAAGAGAGTAAGTTATCAGGTGATGCAATTTGAAGAGTGTAGGTGATGTGACGCCCCGGAGAGCCAATCAATGATGGTTGCTATAAGAACGTGACTTATCCAGCTCAGCGGAGTAATCTGTCCTCCAATTTACAGTTTTGCCTCACTACACCGTCACCTTCAAGATTGAAGGCTATTTTTCAACGATACAGACTTCCCGTTCTAAAGTTCCTTCTACATTGATCCCGTTCTCTTATTTTATTCTAAAATTTCACCCGTATGTTCTTCATAACTACAGCGCGGAGTTTTATGTAATTTCATACTTTAAACTATTAGTCAGAGAGCACTGAGACAAAGTATCTCTACATTTTATTATCTATAGCAACCTGTGGTTCGCGGACCCCCAGGGGGTTCGCCAAAACTTTTCCGTATTGGCGGGTTTCGAGGTTAGGTCTATTATTGTTTCCTTCATTTGTGCAGCATTGTAATAATAATAATAATAATAATAATAATAATAATAATAATAATAATAATAATAATAATAATAATAATAATAATAATAATAATAATAATTATTATTATTATTATTATTATTATTATCACTATTATTATGTTATTTTCAAATTAAATTAACCCTATAATGCCCCTTGTTGCAAATGTGTAACATCGGAAATTTATCACATTATTTCCACAATAAATTAATATTTACCGCGAATGCCCGATTTGATTTCGCTATAATTAGGCCTACACGTTGTGTAACATCTAAGCCGTAACTAGAGTAACTGCAGGTTTTAACAGTTAAGGGTTGAGTTAATTTAAGGTTATTAAACATTTTGCTTGGAATTAAATTTTATGTATGTCTACTCTATGTATATTTAAAAGATCGTTATAGAAGGGGTTCGCTAGGTTGGGAACCGCTGAACTATAGAATCAAATAAGATCAAATTTTTTTTTCATATTTCATAATATTTTGGCGAAATGTTCACATTTTAGTAAAAATTTAATATTCCTTCATATTTTTCAACTTTAATTTTTTTAAATAAAATTTCTAATAATTGGTTAAGACATGTTTGCCGTGACTAGTTTTGAATTTTTTTTGACATTGTAATATGGCAGACAGGTGAAAATTCCTTAGTATCCCATCCGGAAAAAGATAAATAGATTTGATAAAATAAAATAATTGAATAAGGAGACATATGGAATGGCCTAGTGGAAGCTTCTGTCCGAAACTACAAAAAAGAACAGGGGTGTACATAAATCAGTAGAACAACAATGTTACAATAATAATCACCAAATCTTTTCTATCAGGCAGCAGCCAGTTCCTTCTTACTACCTAAGGACAGTCCTTATTTTGTGAATGGGTTACAGTATTTAAATGTAGGAAAGACTGCTGCTGCTAAACTTGAAGATGTGCTGAGAAATAAGGTGTTACTCCACAGTTCATGAAATTAGTAAAGTTCTTGTAGGTTAAGTCCAATATTATTTTGACTTACATCAAATTATCAAACATAGAACGGTACATGTTTGTTCGCATAACATCATATGGCGTGGAGCGTTTATTATTGCACAAAACAATTGTGACAGACAGGGGTTAAAAATATATAAAATGTAGAAAAGCTGCTAACCATGTATTTACGAACAGAATTCATAATTGGATTGTTCAAAGCACAAGTAGGCCGAGACTGGATATTGTGGTCGGCCGATTTCATAAAAAAAACTACTGTTGAAATAAAGCTATCTACATTTCATCATGTCCATACGTGTAGTTTATAGGATTAAAATGATTGTAATTACAAAGTGTGTTTTCAAATACTCCCTAGAATTATTTGTGGATTAATTCATTTTAACATCTTGTTTCTCCAAATATGACATACTGGACTTGTTCTAGTTCTGATTCATCCAATTTAATGTTATTGTGACATTTACATATATTGGAGTTCAATATCTTTATGCAGGGTAAATAGCAGTCATCCAAACTGTACCCACTCTAAACATTGTCAGTGCTGTACGTATTCGATGGAAGCATGTTTGTTTCGGTTCCTAATGTTTGGTTTCTTGTTCATGTTTGGATTTCCTAGTTAAATATCTTTGGATAAATTAATTGATCGTATTTTATATACACAATGTCCCAGTATTAATTTATTAACGTAATGTGTCAAACTACAGGCTTGGGAGGCCCTTTCGGTAGATAAATGTCGAGAATTCTATCTTTCTAGAAAATTGCCATTGGATATCCACTGGATTGTTAGTCCTCTGTGATGGCCGCCTTTGCCACCAGAACATGCGTCTGATACTCATCTACATTAAGAGCTAGACCCTAAGGCCACGATGCCGCCAGAAGATTTGTCCAGCTAAAAACCCTAACCCTATTGAGACTCGAACCCACGACCTTCCGGCTTGTAACGTGATTCCTCAAACAACTATACTACAGCGCGAGCCATTACAATTGTTTTAAATCACGCGCAACATATTTTATATTGGGTCAGAATTAATGAAAAACTAATTAAAATGGAAATACAGTGAAAATATTGATTTCTTGAACTACAAAAGGTCTTCTTGTCTCATTTGTGTGTTGGCATGTACACCTATAAATTAAACGGATCTTGTATATATAAATATATGTAAAAAACTAAAAAAATAGCAGCTGCACAATATTTTCATATTGTGGTATAATTTTCTTTATATAATTCCTCACTCTATTCATAACTTATTCCAAAACAAATTACACGAATCAGTCGACATTAGTTCAGATCCAATAATAATAATAATAATAATAATAATAATAATAATAATAATAATAATATATGTTGTTTGTTGTACTGGCTCATGTGGTAGTATGCCTGCTTCTTGTCGTACGGACACGAGCTCGATACCAAGTGGGGTTGAACATTTTAATTGTAAAACTAATTTAAAACTCTACAGAGTTTTAAAAGAACTTAAGTTGAGGAGACGGACCTACAAGGTAACTATATTATAGTTTTTAACCGTACATTATATTACTGTGAACTAATACCTCAACGGAAAATCACCATGAATTTTACTAGTATCGAAACTAATTTAGTAATAAAATGTTCAATATTTAAGGGAGGAGAAAGATTATGAGTATGTGAGAATAAAGTCAACTGTCAAAATCATTAAATTCATTGTAAACTCCGTTGAGGTGTTAGTCACAATATAAAATTATATATCCCTTAGGTCCGTCTCCTCAACCATTAGTCTTGCATTCGAAGCCAGTGGATGCAGAACGTACTTTCTGTGCTTATGATGGGACTAGTCCCGAAAGGCCTGCAGTAACTTCATATTTTAATGGTTGAGGGGACGGACCTAAGAGGTATATAATTTTATCTTATAGTTTTAAAAAGTCAATATTGTATTTTTTTTAGCTATAAAATGTTCCTATTCCTTTCTTATTTCACTCTGCTTTTCTGAACTTCTACAAAATGCATAGACTTCGGATTGAAAATGTTTTAGTATGTCAATGAACTTAAACATTTATGGTTGTTTAATTTAGTGTTCGCTCAGTTAATTTTGTTTCTTTCAAATATTAACGTACATACTATTGTTACAAATTAAGAGCAAAGTACAACAATACTAACCAACACGAGTAAGTAAATTAGAGAACACTATCTGCACTCACTAGAACATGCTATCAAATCTTTAGAGAATGAAGAAGGCCTACAACTCAATGGTATTAATAATTTATTACTTTATGCTGTTGATGTAGTATTATTAGGCGATAGCGAGGAGATTCTAAAGGTCAATATACACATTCTATTGAATAACACTAACAAAATGGGGTTGGAAGCAAACATCAATGAAACTAAATATATGCTCACACATAAAAATACATTATAATTATAATGGAAATGGACAGTTAATGACTAATGAGGGATATTTTGAAGAAGTGACTCAATTCAAGTACCTAGGAACAATAATTACAAACAAGAATGAGGTGCACAAAGAAATTAAACATATTCTCAAATCTGGAAATACATGCTATTATGCATTACAGGGACTCTTTTAGTTCCGACTTTTCTCAAAAAGCATTAAGTTGAATATATAAAAAACTGTTATTCTCCCACTTTTATTATATGAATGCGAAAAATGAACTGTTACTTCAAGGGAGATAAAATATTACGAGTATCCGAAAATAAAGTTCTTAGGAAAATTTGTACAAAGAATTTGCATTTTGTTGACTGAAGAGAGATGAAAAGACAGAAAAATTGAGAAAACAACATACCAGTGAGCTACAATTTTTTTTCTACGAAATCAGATATAATAAGAACATAGACTGCGATGGACATGACAAATATCACGAATGGGGAATGAAATATGTGCATGAAAATCCTTGTGGCAAAACCAGATAGAAAGCTCCCAGTAGGCAGTCCAAGAATGAGATGTAAGATTAACATTAACTATGATTTGAGAGAAGCTGATAGTACAGGAGAACACTAGTAACAATTAGCTCAGTGTAGGGATGTAAGAAGAGCTTATGTCTGCGCGACCATGAACCTACGGGTTGAATAGTGCCATTAAGTTAGTTACCTGGAACCCAAAAACCAATTTATCTAGATTGGGGAGCCAATTTTTCGCCCACTTAAGGATTGGAAATTGATTGGGACCCAATTTAGCTAGGCCCGATTATGGAGCCTAGGTAGGAGTGGGGCACTGTCAACAAAGAATTACATTACATTAAAAAGAGGGGGGAGGGAAAAATTATTTAATTTTATAGAAATATTTAACATTTGTAATAGCGTGGAGTCAACAACTGGTGTTGTAGAAGTTTTATCTGACATTGCAGAAGTTACTCAGTGTTTGGGAAGTTTTTATGGCTCTCCAGTGGGATGACTTCCATCTCAGTCTGTAAACAGACAAGGTTCTCTCTGTTTCTTCATTATCTACGTGTCTGTTTTCAACAAATGAAGATATTTCAAGCGCTGCTCTCGTATTTTTACCACTTGCTCTTCCGTGGCAGGTTAATTTGGTCTATATTATTTGCTACATCAACACTTTTAGGCAAAGGAACAGGCTCAACTGAGCCTAAACCTAAAACGTTCATTACGAAGATGATATAGTAGTAGCAGTAGGACTTTATTAGACAAAAAGTAAGATATTTACAATATTATTTACAAATATGGGTCGCACGGGCAGTAAACCGTACGTGCTGTTGACAGTCCGTTACAATAAAGTAATAATTGGTACTAGTGTAAAGAAAAATAAACAACAGAAACAGCAATAACATTACAATTACATAAAGAAAACACAATAATAATATTACAATTAAATAATAACACAATAGCATTATACACTAAAAACATTAACATTACAATTTCATAAAGAAAACACAATAATATTACAATTAAGTAATAACACAATAGCATTATACACTAAAAAAACATTAACATTACAATTACATAAAGAAAACACATTAATATTACAATTAAATAATTTCACACTAGCATTATACACTAATTAATTTATATATAATTGTTAATAATTAATGGTATTGCATTTTGATAACATATATTTATTCATGAATGAGTGTTGTCCTTATTTTTCGCGTTTTGTCCAGACATTTACCGAGGTTTATCCAATTTTCTGGATTTACCAATAACTAGTAGCATGCCAATCTTTCCCGATTTGAATTTAGAAATCTTTCCGGTAATAACTGACGTCTCCAATAAAGATGATATAAATAATCTTATTAATACCATTGGTAATAATTTACTTCTCCTCAACCAAAGAATTCGTTCAAATGAACACCTAAGGGTGAACTATTTCATTGTAAGTTCACTCCACATTTATACACATCATTATTCATCATCAACAATCACGGATTAAGCCCATGTGGCTTATTCCGGGCTCATAGATTCTCATTCAAAAAGTTGAATCCATATTTTTTCGGTCTACCAACATTCCTGTCTCCTTTTGGTCTGTAATTAAATAACATTGTTGGTATGCGTTCATCTTTCATTCTTTGAATATGTTCTTTCTAGTTTTTTCTACATTATTTTATTTTATCTTAAAGTTTAAAAATATTTACCTCACTTTTAATATCTTCACTTATTCTTTTATCTAGAAGTTTGCAGCCAGCTACACTTCTGAGAAATATCATTTCAGCTGCTTCTATGATATTCTCTTCTCTTTTAGTTAAAACCCAAAATTCACTACCATAAATAGTAAGTGTACTGCCACAGCTTTATAAAATTTTAGTTTTGTTTCCTTTCTTGTATTTTTAGACATTCTCTTAATAGTGCCACAAGTAAAATTAAATTTATCAACTTTGTTAAAAAATATATTCATTTTTGAAATAGAGATTTCATAACCCAGGTATTTAAAATGGTTCACTTGTTCAAGTTTCCCCTCCAGAATTATTTTATCTCTTATGGTATCTGATCCTTTGAAAGCTAAGATTTTCGTTTTAGTTATTGATATTTTGAAATTATAATTCTGTCCACCCATCCATAGTAATTCTGCCCGAAGGCAGGTCTCTCACTGCAATCATAGCATTGTCATGCTATGCTTTGCAGCTTTACTAGGGAATTATAGGTGTGGTAGCTTCCCGTTGCTTTCCACACCGGTGAAGGACGGTGATGATAATGACGATGATGGTCGGATGATTTTCGGGGACCGTTGGGCCCTAAGCTCCATGACATTTATCTTACAGGTGAGGAAAAAACCTCGCCCAGGAAGCTTGTCCAGACCGGAAATAGAACCCGGGCTCTCTGCGTGACAAGGCAGCACGCTACCTCGAGACCACAGCCGTGGACTGTATAATGTTATTTAATTGAAAGAGTGATTTATGTAGACCATCGTTATTAAAACTTAAAAACATGATAAACCAAAACAACTCACCCTACCTTTACACAGGGTATCCGGGACCAACACTAGCAAAAACAAATTGATATAGAGCAGAAACTTACACATTTATTGCAATCCAATATGTTGCGAACCTAGATAAACTCAACAAGTGTGAATGGTAATCAGTGTATTTCCATATGTGCACCTCTGGTTTCAAGGCTCGCGGGTTCAAACCAGGTTAGAATGGATTACACTTTTTTCATGGTTTAAAAATTCCAAAGCATAGTTTCCTTCCACAATATGGGGGAGCTCCATCTTGTTGGAAGGCATCAAAACAAATAACAAATCGAATGAACATGAGAAATTACGTAATTTCATTTTTTTCATCACAGAACATAAAATTACGTAATTTCATTGTCACCATGAAGTTTAAAAATTACGTGGTTTCATTGTTGTGACTGTAAAACTTCTTGTTTTATTCCTTTTATTTTATGTCCTCGACCTGTTCCATCCAGAATTAAGAGTCCTTCCATCTCTTTTTTGGTCTTCCAAGTGTCCTTCTCCCATTCTCTGGTAACGTATCTCTTGCTATGCGTACAATACTCTCTGGTGACATGCGGGATGTATGTTGATTCCATTCAAATCTTATTTCTTTCACCCATTCGCCTTGAGTTTATACAATTACGTAATTACATTGTTGTCACCATAAAACTTGTTGAGTTTATCTATGTTTTGCAACAAACGAATTGACGATAACTTTGTTGTTTGTTGATTTGTAATAATTTCTTATTGGTAGCATTGGTCCCGCACACGGTGTATTTGTCGTAGCGTTTATTATTAGTTAGGTTAAATTTCGGATTCATTCATTCGTTCTCGACTTGGATGGTTGGAATAATCATTCTGCTAGTGCCTGGAAGATTTTTGGTAATCAGCTCCTTCGCAACGTGTCCGGCGGTGCTTTCAGCCAGCTCGACCACGACGACCGACATGTGCACTGATTGCTCGCCTCTCACTCGACATCCGATCATCATATCTTACAAAAGAGCAAAAGTAGCTTTTTCAAGCTAGACTTCACGGCTAGATTCCTCATCTATACATCCCTGAACACGGGCGCACGGCATCTCCTCCTCCTCACTCCCGCCAATCCCCAGACCTTACTCGATCCCGGAGTAAGGACAGGGAACCCATCTTCCCCATCATTATAAGATGATGAAGATTCAACCTAAAGAAGACCTCAAATCCCTACATCCTCCCCACGGACCAGACATAAATCAAACAGATTCAGAACCTGAGACAAAAACACAGATTCCGAAACTTCAGATTCAGAAATTGACGAAGAAACCATTACACAAGACACACAAAATACTACTCCAGATTCAGATACAGATGAAGATATCATAACACAAGACACACATAAGCTAAAACATGAAATACAAACTAACACACATGAACAAGAGAAAGTAGGAGTAAACAAGACACAAGACACAGAATACATATTGCCTAAGCGTACTAGCAAACCATCAACTCTAAATGAAATGACCTCAGCAATCAATACAGAAAATAGATTCAATCCTTTGAGTGACACAAATACAGACACAGAAGAAAGAAAAACAGCAAAAATTAAGCCTAAATTTCGCAAACCTCCGCCAATAATAGCTGACATCAAAGTCCCTGATGCTGGAACACTAGAAACAATAGCTGGAAAAAACTATGAAACTATATCAATGTCATACACAAACAACACCTTGAAAATACAAACCGCAGACAACAAAACTTATGATCAGGTTATAGAAAGACTGAAAACTAACAACTACAAGTATTACACACACGCAAATGGAGAAAATTCCGCACTAAAAGTCACTTTAAAAGGTCTGCCAACAGAATTTCCCACTAGCGACATACTTTCATATCTGCAGAATCATGACTACCCAATAATAGCTATCAGACAGATCACAAAACAAACATTCCAACGTGGAAACAGAATTAAAACTCCTCTGCCAGTCTGGATTCTGACATTTAAAAGAACAGAACACTTAAATGAAAAACTAGACAAACTCAGCCATATAAGTTATATCAAAATACGACTGGAAAAATACATCGGCCTGTCTGGGGTTACTCAGTGCTACAGATGCCAAGGCTTTGGACACATAGCTCAGTTCTGTAATAGAACTGAGAGATGTGTCCGATGTTCTGAGACGCACAGGCTCTCAGCTTGCACCAACAACACTATAAAATGTACCAACTGTAAAGGAGAACATACTGCAAGCTTCAGGGATTGCCCAGTTTATAAAAAACAAATAGCTAGGCCACAACAATCTTCAACAGTAAGACCTCAACAACCAGTCAAAGTACCAGCACCTCAGCAAGACATAAATAGAACACCAAGATCACTACCAGACAACTTAAGACCAACTGCCGTCAGCAGATCCACACTAAACACTACAATTGAGTCCCAAGATAGACAGAATAAATTTCCCCCCACTAACTAGAAAAAACACCATAGCTGACGCAGTGACAAACTCCAGTAATAATAACAATAATTCAAGTTCAATAGAAGCCCTAATTTCACTCATTAAAAAAGTGTTAGAAAATCCACAGTTACTTAACACCATAATTTCTCTTCTCACTGCTCTAACCCAAAATGGCCCTTAAACCTAAAACTATAATAAAACCTTTGCTAATATTAGAATGGAATGCCAACGGAATAAGAAACGAAACTCTAGAATTCACCAACTTACTAACTAGACTGAACATAGACGTTGCCTTAATCTCAGAGACGAAACTAAAGAAACGTATTACTTGGAGAATACCAAACTATGACATATATAGAACTGACAATGATAACGGACATGGTGGCACAGCAGTAGTATTAAATCTACCATACAACACTCTCCAACAACTATTCAAGGACTGACTAACATTCAAATTACAGGAATAGACATATACTCTTATAACGTGACAACTACTATTGGAGCTATATACATACCGCCTAGAAACTTATTAACTGCTACCGAACTACACATACTCACGAAGCATAATAATAAATTCATATTTGGAGGAGACTTTAATGCTAAAAGCCCAACGCGGAACTCACGACTCACAAATGCAAAAGGTAAAACATTACTACAACACTCACTAGACAACCACTACCAAGTAATAGGACCATTACAGCCGACACACTTCAGTTATCTGGGATACAGACCGGACGTACTGGATATCTTTATCATGAGACCAAGACCTATCATAAACTATATTGACGTTCTTGATGAATTAAACTCTGACCACAGCCCAGTAATTATGGAAATTAACATACATCCCATCAGATCTCAGACTAGAAACTATATTACTAGAACAACAAACTGGGCTTCACTTCGACAAAAATTGAACGACAGTCTAACTCCAAATATTACGATAAATACTACAGAAGAACTACACTTAGTCACCAAAACGTTCCAAGATACGCTACTACAAACTTACAACAACTCTACTACCATTAGTTCGAAAAGAAAACAAGACACACACAACATCCCAGGACTAACTGAACTACTACAACAGAAAAGACAAATTAGAAGACAATGGCAACGTCTAAGAACACAGGAAGACAAACATCAACTAAATTTAATCTCTACAATAATAAAACTACACATACAGAACCATAAAATTGAACAACTAAATAAAGAATTAAAGACTGCAGTTGAGACTGGCACAACATGGAAGATAATTAAAAATTTTACACACAGACAAACGACTAAAAACAGACCTTTACATGAAAGAAACGGACTCCTTTATGACGATTTAGACAAAGCTAACGCATTCGCAGAGACACTTGAAAATCAATTCAGATCAAGGACAAATAACAATAATCATGAACAGTTTCAAGGAAAAATTAGAAGGCAAACAAGAACTTACTTAAACGCACCCACGACATTTCATATACCAATATCTACTACAAACGAAATAAAGAAAATCGTCAACTCTTTAGACAATAATAATGCCTCAGGACAAGACAGAATAACTACAATCTCTTTGAAACAACTCCCAAGGAAAGGCCTAGTACACATGACAAAAATTCTAAATACCGCACTAAAATTACAATATTTCCCAGCTCCTTTCAAACAAGCCAACATCACTTCCATTCTCAAATCCGGAAAGAATCCTTTATTCCCTCAAAACTACAGACCAATTAACTAGAAAGACTAATACTTAAGAGACTACTACCATACATAACTCAGATACTACCTTTGACACAATTTGCCTTCAGATCAGAAAACTCAACTACATTACAACTAACTAGACTCATGGATGACATTACGACTGGATTCCTACAAAGACAATACACAACTGCAGTCTTCTTTGACATAGAAAAAGCTTTCGATTCCGTTTGGCATACAGGTCTAATACACAAATTAATCCAGTATAAAATCCCTGATAGCTATATAAAATTAATTCATTCCTTTTTAAATAAGTGCGCTTTCAGAACTATTTACAACAGACAAAAATCAGACTGGCACCCGATCAAAGCTGGTGTTCCCCAAGGATCTGTACTGGCACCTACACTTTACAACATTAACACTTCAGACCTCCCAACTTCAATACACACTAAAATAGCACAATACGCAGACGACACAGCAATATACTGTACACATAATGACATACATCACACTACTAGAAAAATTCAGTTACACATAAACAAGATCAGCAACTGGTTCTCCAAATGGAGAATCAGACTAAACGCTGAGAAAACACTAGCAATCACATTCACAAGAAGAAGACCAAATCCACCTACATTACACATAAACAACACAAACATTGAATACAAAGACTCAGTAAAATACTTAGGAATAACACTTGACAAAAAACTAACATTCAATCAACGCATTAAACAACTGAAAACTAAAGCACAAACTAGAATTTCTCACATCTTTCCCATACTTACATCACGCACACTTTCATTAAAACACAAAATAAATCTATACAAAGCACTTATCAGACCGATCATGACATATGCCAGTCCAGCCTGGGGACATGCAGCCGCTTCATACATTAAAAATCTACAAATAGTTCAAAACAAAGCCCTAAGAATTATACTTCATGCAGACCGTCAAACCCAGATTCCACCATTACACGACATCACAGAAACCTCTTACATAATAGATCACATTAAACACCTAGCACGCAAACAGAAAGACACAATTCTAACACACAACAATAGACTAGTACATGACATTGGTAATACACAAATTCACACTACACTACAATATAGAACACCCATGCACATTACACTTTAATTACATAACACACTATAGAACACATTAAGAATTTAAGACCGAGATACTTATGCTTTCTATTCGAGTTTGAATATTCCTCGTCGTCAAAAGTAATTAACACAAACAAATGGACACTTATACAAAAATTCATTACTCTATAAACAAGCCACATTAAGATAAACGCAGAGAGAGGAGCACTCTCTTTGTCATAAAACAAAATTTAAACAAAACTTCACTATAAGCACTCAAATTTCTGGGTCAAGACCTTCACAAGGCCGGTACCATTACACACTTAAATATTCGCTCTAGGAGGACGGTTAATTAATTTTTAAGTCATATTTTCATTTGAACGATTCAAATTGAACAAAATAGTTGATTGACATGTAATCAGTACCATTGTGTTGTGAACCCTTTTTCTATCTATCTTCGGGTTTTTACAGCTGCTGCCGTCTTCCCATGCCAAACCTCCAAAGCCTACGATCTTGGACATCTTCAATGCTTAGCCCTCTTGCTTGCATTACTATCCTCTTGTTTTCCTTTTTGGTCTCCCTCTTTCATATTTTCTGGTCGGTTGCCATTGATATAGTAGTTCCGGTCATCGCTCATCTTTCATTATTAAAATATGTCCTAAACATTTTAATTCCTTCTCCTCGATTCTTTCAATTATGCTGTCTTCTGCTTCCATTATGTTTCTAATTTCCTTATTTGTGACACGTTCTAATTTTGACTTGCTGGCACTTATGCGTAACTAATCAATTTCTAGAGCTATTCTTGTAGTATTCTTGTAGTCTACTCTTGTGAACCCTCTTCATCTTTTAAAGATACGATTGCATTCTCCAGTTCAAAACTGAATAGCAGAGGAAATAATATTATAATGTTATCTGGTGAAGACAATACAAATGTGACAGAAAATTCCCACATGTACAAGTTTGTTTCCCATGTTCCAGGCGTGTGATGTTAATTGATAGGTTTTGCATCCTAAACAACATCTTGATGAGCATGATGACGTGTCAGGCAAGTGTTAATAACTTGTGACGTCACACTGATCACCAGGTGAGACAATCAATATGCGGTCGTCATGTCATTTCCTCACACCACCATACCGTGTCAAAATTACACTATTATTTTCATCTCCAGAAATGAAACAAGTATTTTTCTTACAGGTAATATAACTAGAATAGCTCTTCAATCACCACTCGTTTACTACTACTACTACTACTACTACTACTACTACTACTACTACTACTACTAGTAACAACAACAATAATAATAATAAGATGCTATATTAATAATATTAAAATAATAATTAACTCACTGGCATTATCAAACCCATAGGTTCATGGGCACGCAAACATAAGCTCTCCATACATCCTTATTCTGAACTAATGTTTCCATCACTGTATAATCTACTTCCCTCAAATAATGTTAATGTTATTTTCCTACCTTATTCTAGGTCTACCCACTGGGCGCTTTCCTTCTAATTTTCTACAAGGAGCTTCCATTCTCCTCTTTCATCCCCATTCGTGCCACATGTCCTGCCCATCGCAGCCCATGATATTAAACTCTTTTTATTATATCTGGTTTCCCATAAACATCATGCAGCTCACTGTTAAGTAGTCTTCTCCATTCACGTGTCTGTTCATCTCTCTTTGGTCCAAATTTCCCTAAGAGCTTCATTCTAATATACTCATTTTTTTTTCTCCTCCCTGATATTAAGGCTCTATGTCCCTCTTGTAATAATAATAATAATAATAATAATAATAATAATAATAATAATAATAATAATAATAATAATAATAATAACAATAATAATAATAGTTTGAATGTGTCTAAATGGCACAAAGAGTAGGGTGCGGGTAGACAAACACTTACAAAATACATTTGAAATTCACAGTGGGTTAAAGCAATGAAATGTACTGTCTCCTCTATTATTCAATTTCATAGTAGAATATGCCATCGTTTTTTTTTTTTGAGAATAAAAGGCCTACAATTCAATGGTGTTAATAAGCTGTTAGTTTTTGCTGACGATGTTGCTCATGATTTTGTATTATTAGACGATACCGAGGAGGTTATAGGGGTAAATACACATATTACATTGAGCAACACTAAGAATTTGGGGCTGGATGCAAACATCAATAAAACCAAATATATGTTCACACACATAAATACTTTATATAATGGAAATGGACAGTTAATGACAAATGAGGGCTATTTTGAAGAAGTGGCTGAATTCAAATATCAAGGAACAATGCTTGTAAATAGGAATGGGGGCAGAAAGAAATTAAACACAGGCTCAATTCTGGATTTGCATGCTGTTTTACATCACAGGGACTCTTGTCCCTAAAATCATTAAACTGAAACTACATATAACTGTTATCCTGCCAGATATATTATAAGGATGTGAAACGTGGACTCTTACTTTAAAGGGTGAAAATATTACGAGTGTTTGAGATTATCAAGTTTCATACTTCAGTTTCCTTCTCATTTGCATTTTATTCTGAAATAAATAGTTAATTGTTATAAACTGATTTACTAATCTAAATTATTCCATAATTATAATATTATTAGGCCACACTTTTTATGTCACAGAGCATACTTTTTAAGCAGCATACAACTATTCACCGAGAGGAAGAATACGTTTGGGAAGACCAAAGAAAAGATGGAAAGAACATCAATTTGGAGCCGGAACAGGCTACAAAAAACCCTATACTGCGACGAAGAAAAGAGCATATTTTTGTAAATTTTAGGTTATAACTGCATATATATTTCAGCATATTTCAGTGTTTTTAGGTCATAAAAATTCTAATTAGAGGCCCACCCAGCAATTATTACAGTATAAATACCGAATCTACTACAACTCAAAAAATAAAAATCCTAACTCCTCTTAAATAAGGAAAAATTATCCATAGACAAATGATTTAAATTAGTAAAAATAAAAGTTAAATTGCTTTCGTTGAGATTTTTAAAATGGCTGTTATAATAATACAATATGCAATTAATGGACAAAATGCGTGGGAATGAAATGGTGACGTCACTCTGGTGGGAGACGATACATCCAAATAAAGCGCTCGCTTGTAAAACACTTGTCTTAATAAAAAAGAGAACAATAAATCTCTGCAACCATTTAATTAACTCTATTTCAAGAAATCGAATGAATCCTGTACAAAAATTTAATTATTAGCAAAGATAGACCGCAGTTGAAGAACTCATTTCCATTGCTCGAGGGAACCCTGCAATCGCGTGTAGCTGTATCATAAATTCAACATTATGAAACAAAATCAACTTTTAAACACGAATAATAATTATTTTTAGAGGGTAGCGATGGAATATCATTGAAATATATCACCACAATTCATTCCTATCTCCACCTAATGTTCTATTTCAACGCAGTAACAGTATTACCAACCTTTAAACATTTAAAAATTAAGGATACAGAAAAAGAACCAGCTAAGTCACTTATTTCGAAATAGGATTTGAATTGCCATTAGATCTTATATGCTAATTACTATAATTTATATGTATGACACGTTGAATGAAACATATTACTCATGGGTTTATTTACCTTTAAAATTTTGCTATACAGGTATATAAAAAACCAGGTTATGTGGTATATCCGTTTTCCATATTTCTCTAGAAAAATCTACTTTCATTTTTTCCCCTTGCACATTTCATCATAACTCGCATTTTACAATATAAATAGAATGATAAATAAGGTTAACATATTTAACTCTGGAAACTCATACAATTAGCCTATGAATTACGACTTTGACATTTCAAATGTTCTTAAAAAGAGTTACAGTGATCTATTGTATAAAACGGTTGTTCCTCCAGTTATATCATATGGATTTCAAACATAGAATCTTAATTGAAGAAAGTAAAAACGTTTAAAAGTATATGATAATATTGTAATAGGAAATTGTTTTGGTTCAAATATAGAAGAATAGACAGATAAATGGAGAAAGCTACGTAACAGTGAGCTACATGATCTTTATGGGGAACCAGATCTAATAAAAACAGTTAAGTCTAATGTACTGAGATGGGCAGGACCTGTGACACGAATGGCTAATGAAAAAGCGGTATGTAATTTTCTTGTGGGAGAACCGGAAAGCTGCCAATAGTTAGACCATGAATGAGATGGAAGAATAGCATTAACAATGATGTATGAAAGACAAATTATAAACGAAATTATTAGCTCTGGATAGAGAATTATGTCCGCATGTACATGAACCTGTAGAATCGATAGTGCAGGGACTTAGTTAAAAGAACCTTAAGCCCGAAAAAGTGACCTGTGAATAAAATGTCTGCCCGTTCACACTCAGCTTTGAACTTTGACATTACTGATGTTAGCTGTTAAATAGGAGACATATGGCTGTGAGGCCAGCAGTCGTTTGGTAGCTAAGGCCCTCATAGAACTGTCATGCCATGAATTTAGTTAAATATCGTCAGTAAATGGAAAAAAAAGCATAACGGATTGCGAAGTGGGTGGCATTGTGACACACGATATAATTATATTACGTCTGTCGAACATTTTAGAGATTCTCTTGCCACCCTGTACATGAAATGGAAATATTTAGCAATAAAACAAGAAATGATACGAAAAGAAAAGAAAATAGTCTTCTCGTTTCTATGAATTTACCTTCGCGAAAAGAATCTAGTAATAACACTTTAGAAGAGAGTAGATGACAACAAGGTCTAGAATATGAAGCCACTGAATAACATTCTAAACCTTATTGTCTGGAAAAAAGAATCCAATCTTTCCGTACCAGATCGTATGCTGAAACTTGTTTGTTTCCATTCTGTACGCTTTCAAATTTTAAATGAATGTCATTCTCTGTACAAACTTTACCAAGAGTAATTCAATAACATATTTCTTCCCACGTCAACTAGTGTATACAGAGTGCAAGACTTCAAATACTAATGTAAAACCTGAATATCTAGGCCACCCATGGTTCTACAAAAGTTGACCAACTGATTATCGCCTCACTATTACGCTTATACAAAAGCGGGTGCTGCACGACAATGCTTGACAATGATTAACATGCGGAATTATTATAGTGGCGGTAGTCGGCATCTTTGTATTTAATTATAGGCCTATATAACAGCTGCGGGCAAACAAAGCGAGCCGCTGGACAACCATCATAGTGAGGCTACAGTTAATTTAGCTACTATTATACCCTGCAGATGGCAGTGATTGACAAGTGCTTAGGACATCGATTCAATTAGACATTTGATAGGTAACTAGAATATTTTACTTGGATGGGGAAAGTCGGTTAAATGCTCAGAGACACTAATTTAGGCTTGAGGTTATTTTACGAGCCCGAAAATCTTCTGACTCATGACCCACTGCTTAAACCCATCACGGAGGACTGTCCCTTGATTTTTATCATACGTAATGCCAAATTATCGATAAATTCACGACTCACGAAGTGAAAAGTGAATTTATCTAGATAATTTGGAAATCAAGAGTGGCATTTCTTAGGACTATTTAACGAATAAAATTAAGCTGTTTACTCACAATTGATTTTTCAAATATAGTTATTTTAAAATAGTTATATATTTTATGTAAACGGCGATGTTTGAAAACAAATGAGAAATGTTTGTTATGTTTCTCTTGCAACCTGATCATATTTATTGCCAAATAGAATCGCAATATTGTAAGAATGCACCCTAGTGGAGAAGAAATGAAACATATCAAACTGTTTTAACCAACATTATAGGTTATTCATTAACTTCTGATTTCCGATTATGTAAATATGTCAATTATATGTTTATGGAAAGTTATTACCTGCAAAATAATACGTTTAAGAAAGTGCAAACAGTGTTTTTTTTGTATAATCAATTGCTACGAATGTTTTCTATTATATCTCGCAAGCATAGTCTGGTTACATTCGTGCACTATAGGCCTATATACACACACACACACAATCTGGGAGCCACTTGATAAAATGAAAATGTTACACTGGAGGTGAAAAACGACTGTGATTGGTTGTAAATCAAAATTGATTGAAATGTGATTGGTCAATGACTGTCATTTGGTGCATGAGTTAAAGTCATCCTAAAAATGTACCAACAATCGCCAGGTTTGAACAGGCCACTCAAGACTAGAGGCAAAAAAAAAAAAAAAAAAACCAACCATTAGACCATCGAGACAGATTTATTCTATGAATATTAGATCGGAAAACAAGTGAATGCCAGCGTTATGTTGGCCAACGTGATAACACACGTTCCCGCTAGAGCCAACTGTCAAGATGTTTACTCACATATAAGGGGATTCTAACTCAGGAATAAGTGGACAATTTAGGTGAGAAATTGGGCGAGTTAGAGGTACACCAAGATTAGTTTAGCGTTCATTTGTTTGTGAGCGTGTTTTTGTGATAAATTGACTACACTGTATGAGCAATGGCTAGTACATGTCATAAATTATAAAAATTGTGAATTTATGTTACTTTGAGTTGAACTTCTAATTTTATTTTAGGTATTTATCACTTTTTTATGGGGCGGAAACAACATTTCTTTCAGATAATTATTCTCATATTGCAACAACAAATTATGTGTTTTTTCCGATTTTTAAAAATTGAATTTATGTAGGTGGTACGGCGCTATAGAATCCGAATATAATTACAAAATAGATGATTGGAACATATTATCTCAATGATAGGGTTATATGGAGAGCTTACTTCAGCAAGGCCATGAATCTCCGGGTTCAATAGTCCCAGTGAGATAATTAAGCAGTTTGTTAGACGCTTTGGTTCCATTTTGAAGCAGAAAACTACGTTTATAATCTCAAGATCAGGATGGAGAACAACCAACCGACTAACTCTCTGGCACCATCGAATCCGTAAGTTGATGGCCGCTCGGACATATGCTTTCCTTGCATCCCTATCCTGTTTTCCAATCATCGCGCGTATAATCTATAATATTATTTACCTAACTCATTCGTGACCTGCATACTAGGCGCTTTCCTTCTGGTTTTCCTACAAGTAGTTTTACTGCCCCTCTTTCGTTCCCCATTCCTGCTATGTGTCCTTACCCATCTCAGTCTACGAGACTTAACTGTTCTTATTATATCAGGTTTCCTATAAATGAAATGAAATTCACTGTTATGTAGTCTTCTCCACTCGCCTGTCTGCTCATATCTCTTTGGTCTTAAAATGCTTCTAAGAAATGTATTTTCAAATACTCTTAATCGTTTTCTCCACCCTTAAACTAAGATTCAATGTTTCGCTTCCACATAATATAACTAGGAGAAAAGCAGTTTTATATACATTAACAGCTCCTAATTCGCGGTTCTCTTATTCGCGGCTTAAAAAATTGCGACACAGTTCCCGTATTCGCGGGCAAAAATGTATTTATTCGCGGATTCAGTCTGTATATTAGAAGGATTAGTATCCTTTATTAACGCATCGGCAAGTCTTTTTTTTTTTTTTACTGCAGGCACGTGTCAAGGCGGCTTTTATAAAGAGCGATTCATACCAAATGGACAAATTAATATCAAAGTAAAAGAAACTTTATTGCCACTAAGCCTAAAATTTGTTGTTAGAAGTCACCGGTATGAGATGTCCGTTGCTAAATGTCGCAATCGCCATGATCGAAATTTCATTGTTTCAACTTATCATTTGTTGTATTAATTTTGATTGAATAACGCGTGTATCTTCTGCTTTGTTGCCAATTTATAACGTCGAGTAAATGGATAGAAAATTGGTTCCGAAGCGGAAAAAAGTAGTGTTGCTGCTTAAAGTAAAAATGGAAATGCTTGACCGTTTACGCATAGGCGAGTCGTTTGGATATATATCACGCTGTTTTAATGTTACTGAATAAATTGTACGACTCATCAATAAATCCGAAGACAAAATGAGGAATTCTATCGCTGAATTCACAGCTGAATATCAATCTGAATTGAAAGACCTTTTAAAAGCGCCAAAACGGGGAAAAATACTAAGTTCTTTAAGCCCTTGCCTAAGCCTGACAGTAATAATTAATAGATATTGTTCAAAATCCTATCATTGATTGATTTTATTTTGATGATTTTTATTTTAATTTATAACCTTGGAACGTATCCCCTATATACCCATACAAATTACCATTCCATATTCGCGGTTTCTGTATTCGCGGCATATTTGCGGAACATATCCCCCGCGAATAAGGAGCTTTTACTGTATTTTCAGTTTAATGTTTTTTGAGAGAAGTTGTGACAAGAGTCCCTGTGGTACATAATAGCATGCTTTCCAGATTTGAGCCCATGTCCAACTTTTATGTGCACCTCATTCCTATTTGCAATTATTGTTCCCAAGTGGAGTATGTGGTTGTTTAGATAATATAAACAGACCCGATATTGAGGTAGGAAGATCTGATAGCAGAGTCTGGATCCGGATGTAAGCCCCGGGCAAAATGTACAAGAGTTGCAGCGGTTTGCAGCATTCAAAATGGAGGCTTAATATAAAACAAATGATGGGATTGGTAATTGGAAATTTATTGCAGGACAGAGGCGCACTCTCTCCCGTGTTGTGTTCACTAATCGTGTTACCATTTCCACTTGTCATAACATCAAATTACATTGTTTTAAATTTAAAAGTGAGCCGACACTTTGACAAAATGCTGTGCCATCTTGCACAACACCCTTATCAGTCATACCAGCCAAAGTTCAACCTGCAATATAGTTTGTTTTTGCACGACATAAATAATTTTCGGTACTGACGAATGCTGTTGTCATAAGTTACGACAAAAGTGATTTCCAATTTATCTAGAGAATTTGGAAATCAAGAATGGCATTTGTTAGGATTCTTTAACGAATAAACATTAAGCTGTTTACTAACAAATAAATATTTAAATATAGTTATTTAAAAATATTTATATATTTAATATAAACGATGTTGTTTGAAAACAAATGAGAAATGTTTGGTTATGCTTCTTTTGTTCATCCACCGCAACTAGATCATATTATGTATTGCCAAATACGATCGCAATGTTGTAAGAATGCACCCTAGTGGAGAAAAAACTAAACACATCAACCACTATATTATAACGAACAATATAGGTTATTAATTATTTTTTTAGGAAACAACTCTGTAAAATCAATATTTAAAAACACAGTTATTGAACACACAATTATCAAATGTGTAGTTCGAAGGAATCTGTTCATTATTTGTTATATTCAACGTATTTGTTGGGGAGTCAGTCACTGCAAAATAATGCTATGAGCTGTTCAGAATATTAAAAAAGAGGAGTTTTCTTTAATATGATAAACATAAGTAGATAAATATCGAGGTGAAACACGACTGTGATTGGTTCAAAAACAAAATTAATTGAAGCGTGATTGGTCATTGACTCCCATTTGGGACATGAGTTAAATAGTCATGAGTAATAACAATGCACTTCAAATCGTAACGCTTAATACCATACTAATTCCGAGCCATCAAGGGAACTCTCAACCATTGCATGCCCAAACCTACTTTGAAATTTCTCTAAGAAAAGCGTTGTAATGTACCAAGACCGTGTCCAAAAAAAATATCTCGTTTTTAACTGCAAGGCACATAAATCAAAGCCAGAATTCAGCAATAGCAACCCACTGTACGGAGCAGATGGACTCCTTGCTTGAGTAAGAAAGGAGTAGAGTGAGACAGGAAGCTGTGCGGACGGCAGGTAGCGAGCATTATTTAATCTACTAATTTAGCAGTTGTATTACTTCCCTATAGCTTACGTGAGATATTTGGCGCTTGATTTTAGTGCATTGCTATTAAAAAGACATTTTTTGTACATGGCCTTGACACATCAGAACTATTCTCTGGGAGAAATTTCAAAGTAGGTTTTCGACATGCAATGGTAGATAGTTCCCTTGTAAGTTCCTATTGTGATGTAAACAAACCAGATGTATGACTGCATTTTCATTGGTCGAATAAGCATTAAGCGTATAAGAAAATGTAGTTCGCTTTCTAACACTCGAAATAAAGAAAATACAAATATATATTATCTAGCACCTGTGTATATAAGTTAAATGAGAGAATCTTAGAATATAATATAAGTATATTTTACGAGCCTGAAAACCTTCAGACTCGGGACTCACGGCTTAAAGTCCTTACCAGAGGACTTGCTCCCTTGGATTTTTCCAACGTAAAAAATCCATCAACCCCGGCCGGGTTTGAACCCGCGACCCTCGGGACCAGAAGCAAGGAGCATAACCACTAGTCCACCGCGGCACGATGCTCTAAATTATAGAGTCAAAAACAGTATTACCCGAGAAAAAATGAAATTTTAACGAAACAATTATACAATTTATGGAAAATAAACAAGTACAATTGTATGGAACGCGAAGAGGATGAATGAAGATATATTGCGAGTTAGGAGCTTGGAGTGGATTCCAAATCGGAACAAAAGAAGAGGGAGACCTAAGAAAACCTAATTATAAATCTGATGAAGGACAGGAGGAATACAGAGTGGTGACTGGAAGGATAGAGATAAATGGAAGAAGAGAATCAAAACTAGACTAATAGTGGGCACAGGAAAAGGTTGTATACATTTAAAACATGTTAAAAAATAACATCATTGTTGAATGGGGTTATTTATTCATGAAACAGCGTGAATTTGATGGTTTGTGATGAGACAGGAAATAGATCCCTGCAGTTATTACATATGATAATGAGGACAGTTAATAAATAAACAGACAAATGTCAATAAGTTGTGACGTAGCACATCCCACCAAATATCCCCAAGGTTTGTAAATAATTTCACTTTGTGCTATAATTGCTGTTCAACGTCCCCAGGAGACACCGAGATGAAACACTTGAGACAACTGCAGGCGTGTTTAGACTGCGCTGGATTATAAACTCTATTCAATTCTACACCAAGTCTCACATGAGGGATGGAAAATGGAACATTACCATATCATATACTCTAATACTCACAACATAAGAATAACATCTACAATGGCGTAAAATACTAATGTTGGGCTTTAACCTCTCCTTTGTTAAGAGTTGCTAATAAGGGAACTGTCAACCATTGCATGCAGAAACCGACCTAGAAAAATTCTTCCAGAGAAGCGTTGTGATGTACCAAGGATGTGCCCAAAAAGTTATGTGTCGTTTTTAATTGAATGGCACAAACATTGAAACTATCAAAATGCTTACCTTCAGCACGTATTACGAATGAATGAACAACGCATACCAAGAAGAATGTATAATTATAAACCAAAAGGGAGAAGATTGTTGGGAAGACCTTTGAAGAGAAGAAAGGAACAATTCGACCTATAATGAGATCGGAACAAGCCATTGGGCTTAATCCTTGTTGATGATGATGATGATGATGACAAACATTGAAGCCAGACCCCCAGTAATGGCAACCCACTGTGCGAAGCAAATGGACTGCCTGTATGAGTAAAGCGGATTGTTGTCTGGCGGAACGCAGTGTGCGGTCAGGTTGTCAGGGTTATCCACTTTACCAATTCAGGAGTTGTATTACTTTTCTGTAATTTAAATTAGAGCTTTGGCGCTGGATTTTTAGTGTCATGCAGTGAATTTTAAACGTAAGACACTAAAATCCAGCGCCAGCGCCAAAGCTCTCATTTAAACTACAGAAAACTAATACAACTCCCGAATTGGTTAAATGAATAATCCCGACAACCTGCTCGTACACTGCGTTCCGCCACACAACAATCCGCTTTACTGACGCAGGGAGTACATATAATTCGACAAGTGGATTCTGGCTTTATTTTCTGTGCCTTTCAGTTAAAAACGGCAGATTTTTTTTGGACACGTCCTTGGCACGTAAAAAAAGTGTTAAGTATATCTCCCCATCGCACCAACAAAATAATTTTAAAAATTACATCACAACGCTTCTGAGAGAAAAATTTCAAGGTGCATTTCTGAATGCAATGCTTGACAGTTTCCTTGTAAGACCAAGCTAATTTAGTTAAGCTTATTTCATTAAACTCTAAACTCCATGGCACGACAGGCCTGGATATACCAGCCGGCTGCAGGCCTCACATCCACATGTGTCAATAATAGAGGCAGACGATCATCCAGTCAGAGTATGTCGGGTCCCCAGCCGTTATAGCTGGTCTTCTCAACCTGTTATTTCACTAAAGATGACATAAATTATAAGCGGTCAAGATACCTACTCAATGAGACATCTAGTAATCAATTAAGGTATTACTAGGATGAAAGAGCTAGGTAAATTTTGCTTCGAAATCTCTTTATTCATGTTTAAGGATTTAACGAGTCTGAAGAACTTCACACTCGGAACCTGCGACTTAAAGTCTCTCCCGGAGGAATTTTTCCTTGGATTATTAATTCCTAAGAAAACCCAACGATCGCGGCCGGATTTGAACCCGCGACCCATGGAACCAGAGGGAAGAAACATAGCCACTAGTCCACCGCGGCCGACGTAGACACAGAACTAGAAGTCAGAATCCAGCGAAGGTAATTCATTGTGCGAAGCAGATAGACTTGTCTGCTTGAGTGTAATGGGGGACGACGACATGTAGTGAAGATTATCCAATCCTCCAAGTGAGCAATTGTATTGCTTCACTGTAGTTTAAATGAGAGGTTTGGCTCTGGATTTTAGTGCATTGCTATTAAAAGCGGCAGATAATTTCTTGGACACGGCCTTGGTATATTTAAAACGATTCTCTGGGAGAAATTTCAAGGTAGGTTTCGGCATAAAATTATAGATAATTCCCTTAAAAGTGGCATCGTTTGTTTGATGGATGTGCAAAATTCAACTGTGGATTTCAGTTAAAAAATTAAAATGGCATGGTCATATAAGAAGAATGACTGAAGACAGATTCCCAAGAATAATAATATAATGGATGCCACTTTGTAGAAGAAAAAGAGTACGGCCAAAAGTAACGTGGACTGTTAGTGTTTTAAGCAGCATGAGAGGAAAAAAAAGGATTGGACGTCGGAGATTGGAATGACAGAGAGATGTGGAGGAGAATGACGGTAGATTAATTGGGCATAGGAACATGTTGTAAAACGTGCTAAATAAGAACTATATACCTCACTGGCTCCATCGAACCCACAGGTTCATGGCCGCGAAGTCAAAAACTTTCCATACATCCCTATCCCGAGTTACGTTTTCAATTATCCCCTGTATAATCTAATTAGGCTACCTCAAATTAAGGTTAATGTTCTTCTCCCATCTCATTCTTGGTCTACCAACTCAACGTTTTACCTCTGGTTTTCCTACAACAAGCTTCCATGGCCTTATTTCATACCCCATTCGTGCTATATGTCCAGTCCATAATATTCTACGTGACATAACTGTTCTGGTTTCCTATAAAGATCATGTAGCTCGCTGTTATTAAGTCTTTTCTATTCGCCTGTCTGTTCATCTCTCTTTGGTCCAAATTTCTTTCTAAGAACTTTATTATCAAATATAGATAAATAAATATTTTGTACTTAATATCTCGTATATTTTTCAGAAATATGAATATAAATTCATTTTTTCTCGAAATCATCATGCTGGAGGAAAGAATTCAGTTTATATATGAGAAATATTTTTAAAGCAATTCAGAGAGTTTGGTCTGGGAAACACGTACAAACATGCATTGTGAGACAACGATATAAAAATCTCTATATGTTTCACAGCAGTTTTATGATATCCATGTTTAAGACTCGCAGCAAGATATCTTACTGATATTTCTTCTAACAACTGGTTTATTTGAAGAATTGATTCATAAACATTTTACTTACATTTTCATGTCATGTAATAAAGCAGTGAACATGAAAGCTATTCAATTTATCTTTTTTTTAAATCACTTATTATTTGTTATTACAACGGTGATAAAATAACTCAATTTTATTGTAATCTTAAAACTGTTATTTTATTATACTTTAACTGCTATAATAAACGATAATAGAATTACTTCTTTATAATCGCATAATAAGAAACCCAATTGTAATCTCCTGACACTTTTAGCGAATTCTGAAGGAAGAAGCTATGGAGGTTGATCTCGTGAAAATATTTAAAATATTTTCAATAGATATTGACTGATACTATCTAGCAGATACTGAAAATGACCATAACAAATATAAATATAAGTATATATATACGTATGCATTCCACCAGTTATATTATATGGATGCGAAACTTGCACTCTTACTTTAAGGGAGAAAATAAGATTACAAGTATTTGAGAACGAAGTTCATAGGACAATTTTTGGACCAAAGAGAGATGAACAGACATGTGAATAGAGACGACTCATTAACAGTAAACTACATGGTCATTATAGGATGTCAGATGTAATAAGAACAGTTAAGTCTCGTAGACTCCGATGGGCAGGACATGTGGCACGAATGATGAAGTCGTTCATGGAAGCTTCTTGTAGGAAAGCAAAAGAAGAATCGCCCAGTTGGTAGACCAAAAATGAGGTGGGAGAATAACATTAACAATTGTTTGAGGGAAGTAGATTATACAGGGAATGATTGGAAAACATTAGCTTAGGATAAAGATGTATGGAGAGCTTATATCCGCGCAGCCATGAACCTACGGTTTCGATAGTGCCAGTGAGTTAGAGTTAGTTAATATATATTTATGCGATAGACTAGTGGTTATGTTCCTTGCCTCTTGACCAGACCGGCGGGGGTTCAAATCCGGTCGGGGTCGATGAACTTCTCAGGGACGGACTTTAAGCCGTGAATCCCGAGTCTAAAGATTTTCAGGCTCGTAAAAGTTCCTTAAGCCTGAATAAAGAGACCCCTAAGCAAAATTTACCGACCTCCATCATCCTAGTAATACCTTAGTTGCCTGCTCGATGACTCATTGGGTCGACGTGTTGACTGCAAACCATTCGGGACAACTTTAGGGAAATAAACGTAACTAAATTAACTAAGTCCTATAACTCCTAATAAATGAGAGGCAAAGGTCCAACATTTTGCTGTTGCGCCATTGTGAGTTATATATATATATATATATATATATATATATATATATATATATATATATAAGAAATGGAAAACGTAAATTTCAACAATGGAGAAAAACTAAAACCTAGTATTGAATGCACTTATATAGGAACAAAATTAGACCATTCAGGCGATAACACAGTGGAAATTAAAAATATAATCGCTCAAACAAAACAAGCAATAAATGCTTTACACTCTGTTTGGTGGAGCAAAAATATATAAAAAAAAACAGAAAATTACAAATATATCAAACCATAATTCAGAGCATATTAATTTTAAGTACAGAAATGGATGTTTTAAGAAGATCAGCTGGAAAATCTAGAATGGATAGAATAAGAAATAAAAAAATAAGGGAAATTATGGGTGTACAAGAGGAGCCAGACATCATAGACATTATAGAAAAGAAAAGATTATAGTGGTGTGGCCATGTCAAAAAAATGCCAGAGCAAAGATTGCCTAAAATAGTTATGGAATGGATCCCAATGGAAAGGAGGAAGAGAGGAAGACCGAAGAAAACTTGGATAGAACGGGTGCAGCTATGAAAATCAGAGGATTGGAGGAAGATTAATGGATGGACAGAGAGGAATGGCGTTTGGTTTCCGGAAGACGGCGGCAACTGCCATGATACCGGATGATGATGATGATGATAATGATGATATATATATACCTTTTAACGCTCTAGAGTCAGCAATCGTTATTTTATGAAATCTACTTGGCATATTCATCCATCCATAGTAATTCTGCCCGAGGGTAGGTCTTTCACTGCAATCGTAGCATTTTCATGCTATGCTTTGCAGCTTTACTAGGGAATTGTAAGTGTGGTAGCTTCCCGTTGCTTTCCATACCGGTCAAGGATGATAATGGTAATGATAAGGATGATGATAATGGTCGGGTGTTTTTCTGGGACCTTTGGGCCCTACGCTTCCTGACAATTGTCTTACAGGTGAGGAAAACCCCGAAAAACCTCACGCAGGAGCCTGTCCCGACCGGAAATCGAACCCGGGCTCGCTGCGTGATAAAGCAGCACGCTACCTAGAGACCACAGCGGTGGACAAATTTAATTAAGAAAGTAAGGTCACGTTCTTTAACCAGCAGAAACAGAGCATTACGTGTAAGAGTTTACCTGAAATGAAAATTTAAAAATCGTTCTTACGTTCGTAATTTACTATTTGCGCAACGAATCACGGTATATGCCACTGAAATAAGAATAAAGTGGTATTATCCAAATATCAATGGAATTTGGCTATTAGAAGTGAAGGTTTACCTGAAATACGAAATTCAAAATTCGCTCTAGTAACCGTCATGTTTGCTTCGTTGCAATATATACCCTATAATAGAATTAACCCTCAAATTATCGAATAAGATACATTAGTTTAATTTTTTATATTTTTATTAAAATAATGCAAAATTAATCGGTACAATTTAATTAAATTTGTGCCAAACTATACAAGAAAACTTTATTTTCAAATATTCGTAATTTTTTCTCCTCCCTTAGAATAATTAATCAATCGAGTTTCATATCTTTATAAACTATTTGAAATAATAACTGGTTTATATAGTTTCAGTTTAACGCTATCGACATATAATTTAGCATGACAAGAGTACCTGTAACACGTATTATCATGCATTTGCACGGTCTAGTTCCTATTTACTTCCATTCTGCACCTCGTTTCTCTTTGTAATTATTGTACCTACGTAATTGAATTCAGCAATTTATTCAAAATTTCTCTTATTTGTTATTAACTGTCCGATACCATTATATATTTCTATTTGTGAACGTATGTCTAATATGACTGATGTTTACTTCCAGCCCCAATTTCTTAGTACTACTCAACAGAACATGCCTGTCAGATCATATACAAACCCTAATGAAACAATTTTCTAACATCCCAATATATAGGACTGATTTTAAGCGATAAAAATAAAATCATGACATTTATAATAATTCTTATTCCATCCATCCATAGTAATTCTGCCCGAGGGCAGGTCTTTCACTGGAATCATAGCATTTTCATGCTATGCTTACAGCTTTACTAGGGAATTGTAGGTGTGGTAGCTTCCCGTTGCTTTCCAAACCGGTGAAGGATGATGATGATGATAATGATGCTGATGATGATAGCTATATGATTTCGGGAACCGTTGGGCCTTAATGTTTTCCTGAAATTTGTCTTACAGGTGAAGAAAAACCCCGATAAAAACCTCACCCAGAAAAAACTGCCCCGACCGGGGATCGAACCCGGGCCCGCTGCGTGACAAGGCAGCAGCACGCTACCTCTAGACCACAGCGGTGTACTAATTCTTATTAATTTATTTATATCGTCTGGTGCAGTTAAGGCTACGAGGCCTTATCTTCCACTCACCAAGACAAAGTTATGTTATATTTAAATACAAAAATCACAATAACAGTAGAAACTAAACGATTATTTGACCAAACATAACAATAATAAAATAAGATCTAATAATACAATAAATTTAAATACAATTAAAATGAAACTAATAACAAAATATAAACATAAAGGAAATACAGACACTATACACAAAAGAATGCAAAGAAAGTAATAAACTGCAATGAATTAATCTATCGCTTATATAAAATATTAGGTAGTAATTTTGAAAAACCCTAATACCACTTATATTAAAAAAAGGAAAAACAAATTGTTAATTGATGATATTGAAAAGGTTTTGTCAGTCAGTTAATAAAGCAATTTACTTTGTTTCTGAAAGATGTTAAAGTTTGGTAGTCTGGCAGGCTGAATGAGAATTCCTTAATTCCATAGGTAGTGTGATGAGGAGGGATATAAAGGACAATGAGCTAATTTCCACCATTTCATAATACACCGTGTCCCATTCAAACCTCCCACATTTTAATTCATCATAACTCTCAAAGTATGCGGAAGTATGAAATGGGGTTGGTATTAAAGAAAGAGAAACTCAAAGAATGTTTGTATTCATTGTTGCAGTTAATTCATCTGTCGCATGTTGGACAATAATGACATAAAACAAAATGGCGAGCATAAACTGTTTTCTGGTATGCAGAGAAGTCAATAATTACAGTGCAAAGAATTACCGGTGAGAATATGGAGGAAATACCTGACAAGACCATTAAGGCATGGCTTGAGAAGTTTCTGACGATATGAAGTGTTTAAAAAGAATCAGGAGGTGCCCGTAAACGTGTTTCAGAAGAAAATATTGAAGAAATGGTGCACATATAGAGGTGTTTTAATGTGTGGCAATGAAAATTCTTTTAGTTTCTGTTTCGTTTAATACCAGCCTAATTTCATAATACTTTGTTAGTTATGATTAATTAAAATGTGGGAGGGTTGAATGGGACACCCTGTATTATATTCTTTTAATCTCACATTTTAGGCTAATCACTTCATCTGAGTGTGAACGGAATGAGAGAGAGAATAAATACAATCTGGAATCTACAATCGCCGAGCAGAATTAGACGTGACCTGTGACATACAGAAATGAGGAAGATAGAAAAGAGTTATTTTTACAAAAAAGTTATTCCATTAACTTCATTCGTTGAGACGCCATCTTGACTTAAGTCGTTAAAATGTAACTCCCTGGAGAGTTACACAGAAGTAACTTCATGAGTTATATGCTCCCACTTTAATCCATCCTCAAATAAAAACAAAAATATTATCTGCACGTACTGTTCATGCTAGATTTATTTTTAATATCATCTTTCCTTCCACATTCATATTTAACATATTTGCTGCTTTTATAAATGTCAGAGAGACGATCAGACTGCTGAGTGGGGATCTTTGTGGGGAATCAGATGATATATAAGAACAGTTAAGTCTCCTAGACTGCGATTTGCCATTTTGACCCCAGTTACATTATATGGATGCGAAACTTGATATCTTACTTTAAGAGAGAAGAAAAGATTACGAGTATTTGAGAATAAAGACCTTTGGAAAAAGTTTGGAACAAATAGAGACGAACGCATAGATGAATGAAGAAAATTACATAACAGTGAGCTACATTATCTTTATGGAAAACCACATCTAATAAGAAAAGTTAAGTCTAGTAGACAGGTCATGTGTCACGAACAGAGAATGAAAGAGTAGCATGGAAATGTTTAGTAGGAAAACCAGAGGAAAAGCGCTGTATTGGTAAGCAAAGAATGAGGTGGGAGAATAACATTAACCATGATTTTAAGGAGGTGAGTTATACAGGGGATGTTTGGTAAACATTTTAGCTCAGGATAGGGATGTACGGAGATAATATGTTGCGCAGTCATGAACCTGCAATTTCGAGAACGCTGTGAATTAGTTTTACAAATAATTCACAATTATCGTAACAAAAACATTATTATTTATATGGAACTGGTAACTAACTAACTGGCACTATCGAACCCTTAAGTTCATGGTCGAGCGGACATAAGCTCTCCACACATCCCTATCCTGATTTAATGTTTTCCAATCATTCCCTGTATAATCTACTTCCCTCAAATCATAGTTAATGTTATATATGGAACTGGTAGGAATTTTAACTAAAAACAAATAACTAACTTATCCATTGCAATTATTGTTTTTAGTGGCCACACGGACTTAAACTCTCCATACAACTCTATCGTGAGCTAGTACTTTCCAATCATTCCTTGTATAAATCACCTCCCTGAAATCATGATTAATGTTATTCAGTCTTGGCCTCCTATACAGCATTTTTCCTCTGGTTTTCCTACAAAACGTTTCCATGCCACATTTCCCCTCATATCCCATGTCATATCCATCGCAGTCTACAGGACTTAACTTTTAATACCATACCTAATTTTGAAATGAATAGCATGCAGTTCGCTATTATATATTTTTTACCATTCATCGGTCTATTCGTTTCTTTATGGTCCAAAAATGTTCCCTTCTCCTTCTTCACGGTTTAGACTCATTTACTAGCCTGTTTCGGCTCCAAATTACTGCTCTTTCCATATTTTCCTTGGTCTTCCCAAACTTCTTCCTCGTGGTGAAAAGCTGTATGCTGGTTTTGGTATTCTATTCTCAGTCATCCTTGCCAAGTGTTCTTTCCAGTTTGTTCTGTATTTCTCTATTGTTGAGTTTAATTCCTCTATTTTTAGTTGTCTTATTTCTGTGTTATGTTTTTTGTCTGTTCTTTGATATCCTGCTATTGGTCTGAGGAATCTCATTTCAGCATTTTCCCAAGTAATTTATACTCGAATAGGCCTACTCATAATAATTTGTCCTCCCTTAAAAGTAAGAATCCATGTTTCGCAGCCATTAAGCAAGAATAACAGTTTTATGTATTTTCAGTTTAACGATTTTTGAAAGACGTTGGGACGTCAAGAGTCCCTGTAATACGTAACACCATGCATTTCCAGAATTGGGTCTATGTTTAATTTCTTTTTGCACCTCATTCCTGTTTGTAACGACTATTCCTAGTCATTCAAATTCAACCACTTTTCCCAATTTATATTTATTTGTTGTTAAGTATCTAAATAGATGATTAGTTTTAATTATCCGAAAGAATGTAGCCATTCTCATGAAAATAGTTAAAACAACAATTGTTCATCGATTCTACTTACTGGATATCGCAAATGAGCACGTCAATAGCAATGTTCGATTTTTTCGCAACGAAACTCGATAAATGTCATTTAAATAAAAGGAGGAAAGTATTGCGACGAATTGTTGATCAGTTATCCAAATAAGAGGGCAGCAGTAGGATTCCTTGTAAATCATTAGGAGTTAGACTGGGAGCGTGTGCAGCCAACAAGCTACCTATCTATACCCGAGCCGTTATATCTCCGGCTCTGAAGTTTAGGTTATGCGAGGGTTAAAGGGAGAATTCGCCCTCTACTGCCAATAAGGATATGTTTGTAGTGGGAATAGATGTCTGCCACAACCAATCACTGCTCTTGACGCATCTATAGCGCGCTAGTAAGGTTTGAAATTGCTGAAATGTTGTCAGCTGTATGTCTGCTAACCGCATATATAAAGCGGCCACTCCCACTGTATATCCATATCGGCGATACTGTCGTGAAAACCTCAAGGCGAGAGAATTAGTGGCTACAGTATAGATGTCCCTTCTGGAAAAATCAATTTCCAGATACATGTACTCTATATAGATCAATCAATCTCTGGGACTTTTCATTGCGATAGAATTCGAGGCTGGTGAATTGTTATTTATATTAATTAAAACCCCTGCACAATGCAGATGGGTTATTTGTTACGTCAGTTACCTTATTAATTAGTAACTGAAGTTTATTAGAACACAAAGCTCAAAACATGTATATTCCAACACCTCCTATTTGTACTACATTCATAATTGCCTGTTGAAATAAAAATGGAAATTTCACAGATATTATTTTACACTCACTCTGTAAAACATAATGTAATTGTATAGTTACAGTTATCGATACAAAACCGAACATATTGAGTATAATCATGAAAGATAGAATGTATATATTATTTAAGAGATGAAAACCTATATTTAAATGATTTGAGGAGAAAAACTAATGTCCTACTATCTGAAGTTTAAAAAAAATATATATTTTTATATATAATTACATTATTTTGTTGAAATTGTTACGTCATTTATAATGGAATGTGTACGTTATAATTAACATAATAAAGATATATTCCATTAATTAGCATATGCTTAATATTTTATTTAACTAGGATCTAGTGTGAACGTTGAGAGTGAATACGAACTGACATAGGCTATATAGAGTTAATAAACGATATTCTGATTTCTATGAGTCAATAAAAACCAGTTACAATCACATCAATTATTCAACTCTATTTGTAAGAGAATTTAAATAGCATTTTAAGGTAGAGCGATACGTATATAGCGTTTTAGAGGTTCACACTGTTACATGGAAAAGTGATTGTATTGTATTACATAGCTTCATGTTTTAACAGTTAGTGATTACTCTGTAGTCGCTGCTTTTTTGTCTACAGCTGATACAATCAACTGGAATTCCGATAATTACATTATTCAGATTAATTCAATTTTCTAATTCATTTAAATTTGATATAAAGATACCAATCAACCCCCACACCTCCTATCAACGTTACCAAACTTTTAACGAATTTAGAAGAAATGGATATATTCAGTCCACCGCTGTTGTCTCGAGGTAGAGTGCTGCCTTGTCACGCAGCGGTCCCGGGTTCGATCCCCGGTCGGGGAAGTTTTTCTGGGTGAGGTGTTTATCGGGGTTTTTCCTCACCTGTAAGACAAATGTCAGGAAACCTTTAAGGCCCAAACGGTCCCCGAAATCATATGGCCATCATCATCCTTATCATTATCATCATCATCATCATCATCGTCCTTCACCGTTGTAGAAAGCAACGGGAAGCTACCACACCTACAATTCCCTAGTAAAGCTGCAAGCATAGCATGAAAATGCTATGATTGCAGTGAAGGACCTGCCCTCGGGCAGAATTACTATAGATGGATGGATGGATATATTCAAGTTAACTAACTAACTCACTGGCAGTTTCGAACCCGCAGGTTCATGGCAGCGCGGGCATAAGCTCTCCACACATTCCTATCCTGAGCTAATGATTTCAAATCATCCCCTGTAAAATTTACTTCTTCAAATTATGGCTAATGTTTTTCCCCACCTCATCACCTCATTCTTGGTCTACCAACTGGGCGTTTTCCCTCCGATTATCCCAAAAGAAGCTTCCATACACCCCTTTTATTCCCCATTGATATCACATATCCTGCCCATCGCAGTCTCGGGTCTTAACTGTTATATCTGGCTTCCTATAATGACCAGCACATTGTTGAATAGTCTTCTCCATTCACCTGACTGTTCACCTCTCTTTTGTCCAACATTTTTCCTAAGAACTTTATTCTCAAATACTCGTAATCTTTTCTCCTCCCTTAAAGTAAGAGTCCATGTTTCATATCCATATAATATAACTGGGAGAATAACATTTTCAGTTTAACATTTTCTGAGAGGAGTTGAGACGACAAAGAATATATCATCAAGATCATCATAATATTTTGGTTGTTGCCATTAACATATATTTTTTTAAATTTATATGTACGTTCATCGATTCTATATACTAGACACCGAAATATGAGAACTCCATACATCCTTATCCTGAGCAAATGCTTTCCAATCATCTTTTATATATTTCCCAGAAATCATGGTTAATGTTGTTATCCCACTTTATTATTGGCCTGCATAGTTTACTCTTCCCCTCTGCTTATCGTACAAGGAATTTCCATGCCTCTCTTGCTTTCCTAATTCCTGCCAGGTTCGCATTTTACGAGACTTAACTGTTCTTATTATATGTGGTTTCCCATAAAGATCACGTAGTTCACTTTTACGTAGTCTTCTCCATTCACATGTCTGTTCATCTATCTTTGGACCAAAAATATTCCTAAAAACTTTATTTTCAAATACTCGTAGTGTTTACTCCTCCCTTAAAGTAAGAGTCCATGTTTCGCATCCATATAATATAACTGGGGAATAACTGCATCTTATATAATATCAAAACAAACTTCATAGCACCTTAGACTAGACTTCTATTCCATTCATTTGATAATGCTGGGAAAGCACAATAGTTATTTCAGGTCCCACTACTAGGGCGGATGACACTTGGCGTTTACGAATTAAGTTCGAATTAAATGATTTTATACAAACTAAACTGCATAAAATCAGCCAGATATTCTGAATTTTGTTAAAATTAATAGATTGGCATGGACTGGACACATAATTCGTACGGATAGCAAAAGGATTAAAAAATAATTTACAATGAGCAACCTCTATTGGCCTGAAGAGTTGGAAGACCTAAATTAAGATGGGAGGATAGTACAATTCAAGACATTAAGATTTTAAAAATAAGAAAACTGGAAGAATGAAGCTCAGGTTAGGGAAGTCTGGCTTAAGCTTCTGAAGACGGCCAAGGCCCACATGGGGCTGTGGAGCCATTGATGATGATAATGATACAGAATAAAAATATAGCAAACCACATTAAACCTAAATGGCTGCGCTGGTTTGGACATGTGAAGAGAATGCAAGAAGACAAACTTGTAAAAACATACAAATGGAAACCACTATGCACCAGATCAGTTGGAGATGACATCATATATGATATAACTCTAAAATGACTCCAAGCGCGAGAGGCCTAGGAGGCCCATGGCCCACCAGCCGGCTATGGGCATCACGTCCACATGTGTTAATCACAGAGATATACGAACATCTAGCCAGTGTAGGGGGTGACGTGTGGTCAGCATGTCGAGTCCCCCAGCCGTTATAGCTGGTCTTCTCAACCTGCAGTCGCTACTTATTGTAGCTACCCAAATGTATCAAGATGCTGGGTGGGCACCGGTCCCATACCGGCCGAAATTTCATGAGAAAATGTCTCCCCCCATAGGGACTGCAACCAGCGCAAATCCTGTAGTTCTGCGCCAAGACATCTTGCCTTAACCACTCGGCTACGGCGCAGAAATGAAAATTAAAAATTGGCCAGTCTGTACGAAGAATAGATCTGAATGGAGAAGAATAGTTGAGAAGACCAAAACTTAACTGAATTTGTAGTGGACTACTGGAAGAAGACGTGCTGGGGCGGTCTGCCCTCTAAGTTGAAATAAAAATTGTATAATGTATTTTTTTTCCCCCTCTCATAACAGTCTTCAATTATTGTCAAAGTCAGAAACAGAAATGAATTGAGGCTGCGTCTGTATAAAACAAATGCAATTAAATGTTCGCTGTAATGGTTACAAACAGAACAACGCCATTTCACAACAATATCGCCTGCAGTCAATCCTTTCCATAACATCATCAGAAAGTAATGTAATGAATCCAAATGCTTGTATCCCTAAGGGACACAGCAAAATACGTTACTAACATTTTCTGAACCACAGAAAACGAATTTAATTTCAAAATGTTATTCTATGACACCAAGACACGCTGTAGAATGCAAGCTGACACCGTAACATCAGATAGCATTCATTATTATTCTTTTAGGGAATTCCGAAGGAATATAGGGTGTTCTTAAGAGAACTTTTTTTTTCAGAACATCGCCGATCCGATCTAGTAGGCACAGAGAATAATCATGACCAAAATGTTTACACTCCATCCCATTCCATTAGCTTATTTTAACTTACTTTTCACGTGCCACCCGGGACTTATAGTGGCACAACCTGTCGGGAGATTGATTTTAACTATGGATCAAACACATACTTGTCTGACCACACAAGGATATGGAGGACAACTTCGAATGAGTGATCAGATGAAATTCAGAGGCTTCTCCGAGACAACACATTAAAACATGTTTCACACACATTCATACTAAACATGGCGAATATGATAATGATGATTATGATGGTCAGATGATGTTAGGTGACTGTTTAGGCCTTAAAGTTTTCTGACATTTGTCTTTCTTGCAGGTGAGGAAAAAAACCGAAAAAATCACAGAGGAATCTTGTCCCAATCTGGGATCGAACTCGGGTTCTATGCATACGAGACAGCGACGCTATCCCGACACCTCAGCGGAGGACACTATATATATTAAGTGTTGATTTCCGTCATAAAATATATTTCTATGTGTAAATATTTAGTTTTAAAAATTATTTGCTCCTAGCATCTACGAAAAAGAAATAAAATTATTAAGATCCATAAGGACATGGCAAATAGAATAATATTAAAAAATTAATAGTATATTACGATGGGAAGTTGGGAAGTGGTTTTCACATAAGCGAGGAAAATGTTTAAAAACCGAGCGATAACGAAATTTTTTAATTCCCGAGATTCTGTAAAACGCTTAACAAACATGCGTTGTACATTATTTTTTGCGCGATGGTGTTTTCAAAATAATAAATAATAGCGAAATACGGTAATAACATCTTTGTTGGAAATAGTTGCGTCCATTATAAACAACTAACTAACGTTAACAGTGTGGGCAATGTTTATTAGTTGAAACAACAGGAGGCCATGGGACCAATTATTGATAAATTGGCGGCAAGTACGTATTTATTGTTTTATATTGTTTCAAATAAAGTTCAGTTCATTTAAAATGCAGTGATGCGTTTCATATAATGTATATTAACACTACCTTTTGGATATTTTTTTATATATACATCGTATGTAGTACACATATGGGCAGTGGTTTTACTTCCCACGCGCGGTTAGTAATATGAAATATTACAGTATAGTTATTTATGTTGGCAACCCCGAAATATAGGAAGATGAACTTTCAATCATGGTCGCCATTGCTGTAAGTTAGACAAAGCGCAATATCGCGCAAAAAATATTGTAACAGGTAGTGTGATGAGGAGAAATAAAAGGACAGTGTGCTGATGGGATCGAGTGCCTAATTATGTATATCAGAGGGTCTAATGAAAGTGTTTTTCAGAGCCAGGTAACAAAATTTAGAATAAATACGTATTACCACAGGGCTATTCTCTTTCAGGGTACACCTGTAAATTACACTGGTCAACATCATTTTTGTCTCATGAGTACCAATAGATATACTTAATGCAGTTTTTTTATCGTGTTTTCAAATATATGTTCGGAATTTCTCCATCACCCAGTTTCTTTTATTTCTTTTATTTCAATTTAAATTAATGGATTTAAATAATTATTTTTTTAATAAACGTAGATTTCTTCCCGGAAAATCTTGGCGCAATGACCGATGAGCACGGGGAACACTTTCATCAGGAGATTTCAGCTATGGAAAAGAGATATCAAGGCAAATGGAATCCTAATATGCTAGCCTATTATTGTTGGACCATAAAGAGGGATGCTCCACAGGCGAAATATAGCAGAAAATCGTCATTTCTTACTTTCTAGGTGAGTCAGAATGTTCGAATATTGTGTAGTTAAGAATGTAGAAAATATTAAAGTGTTTGAAATTATAAATGGCTGTCTCTCGGAAATCTTGCGTGATAGAGAAACCCCGTAATATTTGAATTCAGGAGAAAGATACTATCAGAATCACATATTTTTCTTTCTGAGACAAAAAAAAAGTTTATTTTTTGTTGCTCAGTGATAATCGATCGGCAAAATGGGTTAGTTATTGTTCACCAGATTAGTTTAGCATTCACTTGTTTGTTAGCGCGTTTCTGCGATAGGTTGGCCACAGTGTCTGAGCAATAAGTAGGCTAATACATATTTTACATTGCAATTATGTAGATTTTAGGTTACTTGAGCTCAATTTTTACTTTATTTTAAGATATTTCTCACATTTGTGGGGGGAAATTTAATATATAATATTTCTCTCAGTTAATTTTTCATACTGCAACAATTAATTGTGTATTTGTTCGTTATTTTTATTTGAATGTATGTATATATTTCATTCTTGGGATTTTAGCATAGTACATTTTTTTTCAAACGAACAGGAAGCTAGACAGATTCCCCATAAGAATACTAGAATGGGTGCCACTTGGTAGAAGAAGAAGAGGACGGCCAAAAATAAAGTGGACTGATGTGTTTTGAACAGCATGAGGGAGAAAAAGGATTGAACGATAGAGATTGGAATGACAGAGAGATTGGATGAGAATGACAGATTAATTGGGCACAAGAAATTATGAAACATTGTGAAATCTGCTAAATTAATAAATACATGTAGGTGGTATGGTGTATAATAATCCACAAAATAACTGTAAATTCTAATCACACCCTGTATTCGGTTCCGAATGGGAATGGTATGAAGCAGTCGGAGTGAATACATGTATTGATATAGAACCATATGCGTTGCGAGTCTGCCTATAGAGGCAGGGAGGAATATAATCCAGTGAATGGAAATGAAAACTGGTACAGTAACAAAATGGAAGCCGTTCTCTAATAGACGTTAGGTTTCTTCCAATTGAATTATTCATTTCTAGCTTACAGCTAGACCAGTACATTATTCATATCCTCCCTGGGCTGCACTAGTACAAGACATCAGCCATTCTCATTTTATACTACGTATTCCCAAGTAAACACTTAACTAATCAACTCAATGGCACTATCGAATAAGTAGGTTCATGGCCGTGCGGACATAATCTCACCACACATTCTTATCCGGAGCTAATATTTTCAAATTGTCCCCTTCACTAAAATACTGCTTAATGGTATTCTCCCACCTCATTCTTGGTCTACAAACAGTGCATTTTCCTTCTGGTTTTACAAGAAGCATTTATGCCTCTCTTTCATTCCCCCACTCGTGCCAAAAGTCCTCCTGATCGCAGTCTACGAGATTTAACCGTTCTTATTATATTCGGTTTCCTATAAAGGTTATATAGCTCATTGTTAAGTAGTCTTCTCCATTCACCTGTCTGTTCATCTCTCTTTGGTTTAAAATTTTTCCTAAGAACTTTATTCTCAAATATTCGAAATCTGATCTCCTCCCTTTAAGTAAGAGTGCATGTTTCGCATCCATATAACATAACTGGGAGAATATCAGTTTTATATATTTTCAGTTTAATGTTTTTTAGAGGAGACGACAAGAGTCTCCGTAATACATAATAGCATGCATTTTCAGAATTGAGCCTATGTTTAATTTATTTTGTGCGTTTCATTCCTGTTTGTAATTATTGTTCCTAGGTATTTGAATTCAGCCACTTTTTGTAAATTTCCCTCATTTGTAATTAGCTGCCATTTCCATTATAGGCCTACACTACTCAAAAAAATTAGAGAAACACATGTCTAAATCAAACCCACAAAATAAATGTTGAAAACAAATAATTTTTGAGTGAGATGTGTTGATTTGAAGTATTGTTCAAAACCAGATTGAAGATCTTCTGGGTTTTATTATTTTTTCTCTGTATACGTTAGTGAAGTTCCAAGAGTTGCTGAAACCAAAGTGTGTGATCATTGCGTTATTTTTTAACAGGTTTGAAGAATAATCTGTGGTATGAATTTTTTTTTGTGTTCTCTGAAGCTAATACAGATCAATGAGATATCTGAATGAAACATCAGTTGCACGAGCAGTTTAATTGATTGAAGATGGCCGTTCCATTCGCCATGTCTCTAGAATACTTCATGTCAGCCCTTCTGTCACCCATAGGCTGTGGAGGGGATATAGAGAGACACGTGGATATAAGAGGGGGCTAGGGCATGGCCGTAATAAGAAGATACAGACGTACAGAATATATTTCTTTTCCTATCAGCTTTGCGCAGACAAACATCTATAACCAGAGATCTATAAAATGGTTTACGATCAGCAACTGGGGCAGCAATTTCTGATCAGACTGTAAGAATTAGATTGAGAAATGAAAGGTTGAGGTCTAGAATCCGCTTTAAAGCCCCTCGTTTAACACGTCAGCACAAAGAAGCCCGGCTGTGATTTGCTCAGAATCATGTCAACTGGTAGCCCCGCCAATGGAAGGGTGTTCTATTCACGGAAGAAACAATATTTCGTTTAACGGGTTCTCATGTTCGTGCACGTGTATGGAGACGTCATGGTGAACGTTTTGATCCAGCTACAATTATTGAACGTAACAGATTTGGAGGTGGTTCGGTTATGGTTTGGGCTGGGATTACTATTGAGTCTCGGACAGAGCTTGTTCTCCCACAGCGCATGAATGCTGATGTTTACATTAATGCCATTATCCTTCAACATGCCGCACCCTTTGCTTACGGTAATTACACTAATGATAATGCTAGATGTCATACAGCAGAGGCTACCAGAGATGCCCTGCAAGAATGCCTAATTCGGGTGATGTACAGCCTGCATGCAGTCAGGGCATCAATCCGATTGAGGATATTTGGGACAAGCTGGAAAAAACTTGTTCGTAAGCGTCCTGCTGTGCCACAGAACTCACCGAGGAATGGGAGAGAATCTCACAAGTTTATATAGGAACGAACACGCCTCTTAGGTGTAATGCAGTCATTGAAGCTGATAGAGGACACACAAAGTACTGAGTATTGAAATAACCATGCAAACATTGATTCCTAAAATAATAAATCTAAAATTTCCATTTTGTTTTCTGTTACAAATAGTAATTTGTTTATATTTCTAATACTGTACATTAAAATATTGTTTGAAAGTGTATTATAATTTTACAGACATCTTCAATTCATAATTACAAAATATCAAAAATTAAATTGTTTCAATATTTATTTTGTGGCTTTGGTTTAAACATGTGATCCTCTAATTTTTTTTGGAGTAGTGTAATATGTATTTCTATGTGTGAATATATATTTAGTTTTATTGATGTTTAATTCCAGTACCTAATTTTGTTATAACCCATTGTGAATTTCAAAAATATCTGAAAACTGTTTGCTATATATATACACACACACACACACACTCGTGTATATATGTATATATATATATATATATATATATGTGTGTGTGTGTGTGTGTGTGTGTGTTTGTGTATGTAGGCCTATATATATTAAGAATAAGATGTATGAAAATCAGAATGATTGGGAGGTTAATCCTGTAAGATTTGAAATGAAGGTAGTTAGAATTAGGAGAAACTTTTTTATTTGATTGAATATCATTAATATTTATTTGATTTGTATTTTTTATTTCTTCTCTAGTATATATACAATAATTACAAACAGGAATGGAAAGCACAAAAGAAATTAAACATAGGCTCAAATCTGAAAATGCATACTATTATGTATTGCGGAGACTCTTGTCGTCCCAAATCCTCTCAAAAAACATTAAACTGAAAATATATAAACCTGATATTATATAAAACTGATATGTTACATGGATGCGAAACATGCACCCTTACTTAAAGGGAGGAGTATTTGAGAATAAATTTCTTAGGAAAAATTTTATATCAAAGAGAGATGAACAGACAGGAGAATGGAGAAGACTAATTAATAGTGAGGTACATGACCTTTAAGGGAAACCGAATATAATAAGAACAGTTAATTCTCGTAGACTGCGATCAAGAGTACTTTAGGAACGAGTGGGGGAATGAAAGAGAGGCATACATTTTTCTTGTAAAACCAGAAGGAAAATGCACAGTTGGTAGACCAAGAATGAGGTGCCATAATGTAAAGACGAATAAACATCAAAATGTACTGAGCACCTCCGCATAGAAGTACATCAACCATTCACATGTTTCCACAATTCGTTTCACACTAATGTTCATAGTTTTGATATAATGAGACGAAACATAATTCATAAATCACCCTGTATGTAAAAGGTATAAAACTAATGAAATTAAAATCAAAACTTCTGGCAATGGAAATTTTAGAGTTGATATCAATGAGGAGTAGATAAGAAGGGTGTTTATTTTTATAGACACTTTTAGTGAATCTAGAAGTCGTGTGCTTTATGTATAAAATAACCGATTTTCTGTAGTGTTAATTTCAGGTATATTGTGAAATGGTCAATACGATGAAATTGGTTCCGTTAATGAAAATTGAACCCTTGAGAAATGAGGAAATAGTATATTACGATGCGAGGTTGGAAAGTGGTTTTTACAGAACCAAGGAAAAATGTTTGAAAACCGAGCGATAGCGAGGTTTTTACTTTACGAGATTCTGTAAAACACTTCACAAACGTGCATTCTACATTATTTTTTTGCACGAAGGTGTTTTCAAAATAATAGTAAAATAATAACATCTGTCTTGGAAATATTTGCGTTAATTATAAACAATTGACTAACGTTAACAGTGTGGGCAATGTTAATTAGTTGAAACAACAGGAGGCCTTGAGAACAATTATTGATAATATGGCCGCAAGTACGTATTTATTGCTTTCTATTGTTTCAAATAGAGTTCAGTTCATTTAAAGTGTACTGATTTGTTTAGTATAATGTATATTAGCACTACCTTTGGATATTTCCTACATATACATTGCATACGTAGTATACATAGAGGGCAGTGGTTTTACTTCCTTCACGTGGGTGTAAATGTAATATTACAGTATAGTTACATAGGTTTGCAACCCCGAAATGTAGGAATTTGAACTTTCAATAATGATCACCATTGCTGGTAAGTATGACAAAACGCATTATCGCGCAAAAAATATTAAAAATCTGGGCCACAATGTTCGACACCAGGATTTTAACGCAGAACCTCCTGAATGTAAGTGCTTGAACTACCTCACCAGTTTTATGAACCTTCTATTCTTCTAGTGTGATTATTATTATTTCTGTCTCTTTATGTGAATTTGGACCCGAGATAACATTCAAATAAAAGAATGCTTTGAACCTTGAGTCCCCTTTAAGCAAAAACATGTTTGAGGATCAAGGAGTGTTGTCAGTTAATGAAGTCGTAGCGTTTGTGGCGCTAGGTGCAATCCAATTAAGAAAAGAAACAAGACGGGAATTTAACAAAAGAAAAATTCTCCGCAGTTTGCCCGAAGCTGTACCACACTTCACGCCGCGCCGCATGGGGAATAATCTAGAACTGCACGAGGAACAGATACAATGCAATTTGTCGTCCAGATACCTCCTCGCACAAACAATTCTTTCTTTTAGCAAACACAAAAAATATATATATTTTAAATAAAATTCTCTTCCAGTGTTCTTTAACAAAGAAAAATTTGATTATCCTGTAAAGTCATGTTTTTGAAAAGGGAGTCATTCATTCAAGTGAACGATACAGCAAAAAATATAATTCAAATTAGTGAACGATTTAGCTTATATAATCCTTATTCTTCTTCTTTTTCTTCTTTAAGAAAGAGAAATTTGATTATCCTGTAAAGTCACGTTTTTGATAAGGGAGTCATTCATTCAATTGAACGATATAGCAAAAAATATAGTTCAAATTAGTGAACGATTTCGCTTACATAATTCTCCTTCTTCTTTTAAGAAATAGAAATTTGATTATCGACTAAAACCATGTTTTTGGAATCTACTTAGAAAGTGAGCCGTTCATTAAATTGAACGATACAGCTAAACTATAATTCAAATTAATGAGCGATTTAGCTTATAAATTCTTCTTCTTCTTTTAAGAAAGAGAAATTTGATTATCATGTAAAGCTATGTTTTTTTCTGGAATTTACTGAGAAAAGGGAATCGACTTTTCAAGTGAACGATACAGCTAAAATATAGATAAAATAATTGAACGATTTAGCTTATAAATTCGTCTTCTTCTTTTAAGAAACAGAAATTTGACAATCTGTATAACCATGTTTTTGGAATCTACTGCGAAAAGGGAGTAATTCATTTAATTGAACAATACAAGCAAAAATATAGTTCAAATTTGTGAACGATGTATCTTATAAATTCTTCTTCTTTTAAGAAAGAAAAAATTTGATTATCCTCTAAACAATGTTTTTGAAATCTACTGACAAAAGTGAGCCGTTCAACCAATTGAACATACAGCTAAACTATTAAATTGTTATTTTTCTTCTTTTAAGAAATAGAAATTTGATTAACCTGTAAAGCCATATTTTTGGAATCTACTGAGAAAAAGTGAGTCGTGCATTTAACGGAACGGTACAGCTACAATACAGTTCAAATTAGTGAACTATTGAGCTTATAAATTTACATTTTTCTTCCTTTATGAAAGAGATGTTTGATTATCCTGCAAAGCCGTTGGAATATACGGAGAAAGGGTAGTCTTTCATTCAATTGAAAGATACAGCTAAAATATATTTTAATTAGTGAACGATTTAGTTATAAATTATTATGATTATTATTAATTTAAGAAAGAAACATTTAATTATTCTGTAAAGCCAGGTTTTTGGAATCTACTGAGGAAATGGAGTCGTTCAGTTAATTGAACGATACAACTAAAACATAGATCAAATTAGTGAACGATTAGCTTATAAATTATTATTATTATTCTTTTAAGAAAGAGAAATTTGATTATCTTATAAAGCCAGTGTTTTGGAATCTAATGAGAAAAGGGAGCCGTTCAAAAAGTCAACATAAACATGTCAATATTTCAACAATTTAGCTTCGCTTCTTCTTTTCCCTCCAAGGTTTAGGTGTCGTTATTATCGTTAAGCCACTTCTTAAGGCAGAAGGAAAAGAGGAAAACCACTGGAACAATGGATGGAAGGAATCAGGAGGAATATGAATAAAATGGAATTGACAGAAGCTAATGATCAAGACAGGAATTTTTAGAAGAATAAAATTACCTTTGGTTGAATGAAAAACCACTGTAGTGCAGAAAAAATACCCGATAAAAATTATTATTATTATTATTATTACTACTATTATTATTATTATAATGTACAAATTATAGAGGAATAAGTTTATTAACTTCAGCTATTTAAGATATATGCAAATATTTTATCATATAGAATAAATAAAATAGCTGAAACAATATTACGTGAGGAACAAAATGGATTTAGAAAGGATAGGTCAACTATAGATTGCGTTTTTACAATGGCCAAATTGATAGAAAAAAGAAAAGAATTTAATTTACCCACGTATATAGCTTTTGTTGATTATACTAAAGCATTTGATAGTGTAAGTAGAAATAAATTATGGAACATACTAGAAATGAAAGGAATTTCTCAACACCTTATAAGAGCCATTCAGATTTTATATATAGAAACAAATTTTAAAATAGACTGCGGAGATAACATTAGTAGACAAAACATAGAAATAAACCAGGGAGTAAGACAAGGGTGTCCATTGTCACCAGTATTATTTAATTTATACTTGGACCATGTCATAAATGAATGGCAAGAACGAATTGATATAAATAGTGTATTGACAACTCTGCTTTTTTTTCAGACGACCAAGTAATAATGACAGCATCAGAAAATGCTCTGCAACAATTCCTTTATACTTTAAATAATATCTCTCTAAAATACAATTAAAGAATATCTACATCTAAAACAAAAATATTAGCTCTGAAAGGAAAATGTGCAATAAGAACAAAAATAGTGATAAACAATGTAATTATAGACCAAGTTCAGAATTTTAATTATTTGGGTTGTCATTTAGGCAATGACAGAGATTTGGATAAACACACTAAAATACAGTCCACCGCTGTGGTCTCGAGGTAGCGTGCTGCCTTATCACGCAGCGGGCCCGGGTTCGATCCCCGGTCGGGGCAGTTTTTCTGGGGGTGAGGTTTTTATCGGGGTTTTTCCTCACCTGTAAGACAAATGTCAGGAAAACTTTAAGGCCCAAACGGTCCCCGAAATCATATGGCCATCATCATCATCCTTATCATTATCACCCTTATCATCATCATCATCATCATCATCCTTCACCGGTGTGGAAAGCAACGGGAAGCTACCACACCTACAATTCCCTAGTAAAGCTGCAAGCATAGCATGAAAATGCTATGATTGCAGTGAAGGAGCTGCCTTCGGGCAGAATTACTATGGATGGACACTAAAATACAACGATTCAATTATCTATGTGGCACAATTAAACGCACTTTATTGAATAAGACTACAAAAACTATTTTGAAGTTTTACAAGGTATTGGCAGTTCCAGCTCTTATATATGGATGTGAAACCTGGACACTAAGGCAGATAGTAAACAAATAGAGGCTGCTGAAATGAAGATGTTGAGAGCAATAGCAGGATACCAAAGGACCGATAAAAAGAAAAACGAAGATATAAAAACAGAACTTAATATATTTAATCTCTTTGAAAGAATAACATATTGCCAAAATGCTTATCTTCAGCACGTATTACGCATGAATGAACAGCGCATACCAAGAATAATGTATAATTATAAACCAAAAGGGAGAAGAACGTTAGGAAGACTATTGAGGAGATGGAAGGACCAATTCGACCTATAATGAGATCGGAACAGGCCATTGGGCCTAATCCTTGTTTTTGATGATGATGATGATGATATTATTATTATTAAGTAACTGGCACTATCCAACCCGTCGGATCATAACGCGCGGACACATCCTTATCCTGAGCTAATATTTTCAATATCTCTTGTATAATTTACTTCACTCAAAATCGTGGTTAATTTTATTATCCTATTTTATTCTTGGCCTATCTTCTGGGCGCTTTCTCTCTGGTTTTCCTACAAGTAGTTTTGATCCCCCTTTTACAATTCCCATTCGTGTCACATGTTCTACACATAACTGTCTAACTAACTCACTAACTCATCGAACCCGTAGGTTCTTAGCCGTGCGGACATAAATTCTCCACACATTCCTATCCTGAGCTAATGTTTTCCAATCATCCTCTGTATAATCTTCTTTCCTCAAATCATAGTTAATTTTATTCTCCCACCTCATTCTTGGTCTACCAACTAGGCGTTTTCCTTCTGGTTTTCCTACAAGAAGATTCCATGCCCTCTTTCATTTCCCATTCGTGTCAATGTCCTGCCCATCGCAGTCTACAAGACTTAACTACTCCTATTATATCTGGTTTCCCATAAAGATCATGTAGCTAACACATCGCCGTCTACAAAACTCAATTGTTCCTCCTCTCATGATAAAAAAAATGGTTGGCAGTCCACAAATATGTGGAAGCAGGGATCTAGTGGGCACCTACCAGGGTTCTGCCTCAATGACAATAAAAAAAGAGGAGAAGAGGCCAACGAGAGAGTTGCAGCCCTCTTCGAGGCCTCGGGCACAATTCAAATATGGGATAATCGGTCATGGTCATGTGTTGGACCTGAAGGACACCTTCAACTCACACAACACAGTAGAGCAGACTTTCATTCCGTTCATCTCTGTAATAATGGGATAGCGCAAAAGATATTTCAGGTAATGTAACCCTCTGGAAAAAAACTTGGTACTTATGGTACGATGTCTCGTCGTCGTTGAATTAATGTTAATAATATGATTGTTATTCGTAAAAATATTAATTCTTAATTATTTTGTCCAATGCCACAGTTGTCGTTCATGGCATTTCTGGTTTTCTTCCCTGGCATTGGCGGACTATTCGGTTCTTTGGTTCGGGCACCTGGAAAACAGAGTTAGATAAATGAAAATGAAGGGCAAGAAAAGTCCTTATGTTAAACATGACCTAAATTTCAGACCATGCACAATCAGAGAAGTATTTGTCTCCAGGAAAAATGGGAGGAAATAAGATTACGAGTATTTGAGAATAAAGTTCTTAGGGAAATGTTTGGACCAAAGACAAATGAACAGACAGGTGAATGGAGAAGGCTACATATTAGTGAACTACATGGTATTTATAGAAAGCCAGATATAATAAGAACAGTTAAGTCTCGTAGACTACGATGGGCAGGACATGTGACACGAATGGGGAATGAAAAATGTTCCTGGAAGCTTCTCGAAGGAAAACCCGAGGGAAAACGCCAAGTTGGTAGACCAAGAATGAGGTGGGAGAATAACATTAACTATGATTTGAGGGAAGTAGATTTTACAGGGAATGATTGGAAAGCATTAGTTCAGGATAGGGACGTATGGAGAGCTTATGTACGCGCGGCCGTGAACCTACAGGTTCGATGGTGCCAGTTAGTTAGTTTATGAAACATTTTCTATGATCTAACCGGGAATCGAACCGGGTAATTCTTGATTATAAATTTGGAATTATTTAATAAGATGTCTTATTATGTACGCAGTCCTCGGAGCAGTCTGTCCTCCCAGTTTGAATAAAGAATTAAACATATATAATTAATTTTTTCTCTCTAGTGCCCAGCCTCATGGTCTAGTGGTCAGCGTTCCTGACTGCTCATCATGAAGACCCGAGTTCGATTCCCGGCCAAACCATAATATTTTTTTTCTTAAAGGTTGCCCATGGTCTGAAATTTAGGTTAACTTTAGGTTAAGAATTCTCTTGGTGCTTCATTATCATTTATAACCCATCATATCGGGGTAACGTAACTATTTCCAGGTGCCCCAAACTAAGAAATGGATTACAATTCTGCCAATGCTAGTCGAGAAAGTCAAAAATGTCATAAAAGACAACCTGGTGGCATCTCTGTAGTTTCCTTAACAACTTTGATTGTTTTTAATTTGAAGTACGCTAGCAATTATGTATTCAAACTCAGGAAAATTAAGCTTAAACTGGCAGGAAAAATAAATATTGTCAATAATTTCCATGACACGAACACAGATTGCGCGACACAGGTGCGCATTGGTTTAAATTAATCATAGATATTGCTTCTGTGATGGAACATAGCCTATGAATACTAAACAATGTCCCTGTATTATCACGTATCTATATTCACTAACTTTGTTAATTATTTATTGATAAGAACACCTGTAATTTTCATTGCATAACACGGTGCAACACAACAATTTCAAGCACGTCACATACAGTGTGTTTCTAAAGAGATTCTCCAAGGTAAAAGAATAAATGAAACATAGGCTCAACACTGGAAATGCATGCTATTATACCAACTTCTCTAAAAAAACTAAAAATACATAAAACTGTAATTCTTCCAGTTATAATATATGGATGTGAAACATGGACTCTTACTTTAAGAGAAGAAAAATAATTACGAATATTTGAGAATAAAGTTATTAGAAAAAAAAATGGACCAAAGAGAAATGAACAGACAGGAGAATGGAGAAGACTACATAACAGTGAGCTACATGATCTTTATGGGAAACCAGGTATAACAAGAAAAAGTTAAATCTTGAAGACTGCGAAGTGCATGATATGTGGCATGGTTTGGGAATGAAAGAGGGCATAGAAACTCCTTAAATAATAATAATAATAATAATAATAATAATAATAATAATAATAATAATAAAAATAATATTATTATCATTAACATTATTATTATTATCATTAACATTATTATTATTATTATTATCATCATCATCATACGTGTATGACGTTTATGGAAAACCAGATATAATAAAATCAGCTTAATAGGCAGGACATGTGGCAAGAATGGGGAATGAAAGAGGAACATGGAAACTTGTAGGAAAACCAAAGGGAAAGTGCACAGAAGGTATGCCAATAATGAGGTGGGAAAATAATATTAACCAGGATGTGAGGAAGACATATTATACAGGGAATTATTGAATAAGGTGGCTTAGGATAGTGATACATGGAGATATTATGTCTGCGCTGCTACGAACCTACGTACTAGATAGTGCAAATAAGTTATTAAAATTAATATTATTATTATTTATTAGGAAATAGTGGTCGCCCAGTGGTCGATATTCTACCACAATTCATTAAATTTTTAAGTTTGTCACAAATAGGTCATTATGCATTAATTTTTTATTTATTTTAAAAATACGAACGATCGGAAATATGTGGTATAGCCTGGCTAAGCCATATTTAAAAAAAACAATAACGCGTCATTTGACATTTGTATACTATTTAAATTTTCATTTGACTTATTATTATGTATACGGGAATATATATTCCTTCCTCTTTGTCTCTCACTCCGACCCGTAAATGTTCTGTGTCGAGGCATAATCGAAGTAGGTGCGAATATGTAAATATAAAAAAAATAATTGAAATTACTGAAACAAAGATTATACAATGTTTAATTTAAATTCCAATATTAAAATGTACTCACTTTTGTTTTAAATCACTAATAATGAATACCCGAGAGTAAGTCAATTCACATTACTGCTGCACAATTTTATTTTTACAACAATGCACTTTCAGTTTTGAAGGTAAACAAATGAATGAGTAATACACATAAATTCCTTAGAGACAATTTATTTTATTTTGTTTAATTTAATTTATTTGTAACATATATTGTACATATATTTTATTTTTCTGCACTCCTTCTCTATATGTACTTTAATTATGCCAAACATCACACTCCTTCGTACGCGCAATCTGCTTAAAAAGGGGTGCAAAGTTTTTCGTTCATGTATTAATATATAGATACTAAAATCAGGGAAACAATGTATGTTCGAAAAGATGTTCTACAAGTTACTGAAGAAAGAAGATTCAAATTTTTGGCCACCTAGAGAGGATATCACATGACAGTATAAAGATGATATCAAATTTTGAAGCGGAGGACAACAGGTGAAAGGGAAGACCACAAAACCAGTGGGTTCTAGGATTGCATAGGAGTATGGTGTCAAGAGGATTAACAGAGAATGATGCAGAGAATAAGGATTTATGGAAGAGTAAAATGTACAATGGGTTGCAGGAAAACTACTGTATTGTAGAGAAAATCCTAATAAAAATTATGATTATGATTATGATTATTATTATTATTATTATTAATATTATTATTATCAGCAGAACCTTACTTTAAAACATTATAACGCAAATAATTCTATACAGGTTGTCTCAAACTATAAACTAAGATCTATCGAGTTAATTATAAACAAGGGGATATATTTTAATAATTTGGTGCAAATCTCAGCAGAACAATTTAGCCAGAAGTTGGTTTAAAATATTCAAGATCGGCTGATTTCTCTAGGGATTAACTTGTCCCATTGCTTTAATCTGATTCGTGGACAGCAGACCATTTGTCTTGTCACTGTTTTATTTAAATGGCTGCTCGCATTGAATTGTCGCCCGCTGTCATATTCATACGTAATCTCATCAGTCCTTAATCCCAAATTTGACAATTAAACTTTTATTTTTGTATTCAATGAATGTATACACCAATAACAATAAATGTACAGAATGTTGCAAAAAAAAAAAAACACCGACAACGGAGGTGAGGTAGTATATTGAGGTATGTTGATCAATTTTTAAAAAGGTAACAATGTCCGGAAATTATGCGTTTTCACACTTCTCAAGAATTCCGTTAGTTGGATTTCAAGACTCAATACTTAACAATAAAGTTACAGTCACATCACGTTTTCAAAATATCCACCTCCCATCTTATTCCAGAGCGTACATCGGAGGTGTAGTGATTGGTGCACACGTTTGAATTGTTTCTGCAGCAGCGTGGATTCAGGCTATAAGATCCTTACGTGACTCTACTGTAGTCTGATAAACAGACTGTTCATGTCGCCACACAAAACGTATTAGAGAGGGTTAAGATCAGGTGATCTCGGAGGCCATGGGACTGTCCCCCTCTGCCAAATTCATCGACCTGGTTACGTGGTATCCAAATGTCTCCTCACATTGATATCGAAGTGAGATGGAGCTTCATCATGTTGCAGCCACATTCCTTTGTGAAGCCACGTATCATAGGTTCCGTATCTGTAAGTAGTTGTCAAGTAATGGTCTTCACTAATCTTGAGACATAATTAACTAGTCATAGTGTGAAAACGCATCATTCCCGGACCTTGGTACCTCATTAAAAAAATATCAACATATCTCAAGATACTATCTCACCTCCGGTGTCGGTGTATTTTGCAATACCCTGTAAATAGGAATCAAAACCTATTTTTTTATGAAGAACTTATTTATTTTAAAAAAAGACTTACATGTAGACCTAAATTGATCCTTCACAATAGGCCTACATTTTAAAATTTTCTAAAATAAAAAAATACTTTTTCGCACCAAGGATTTCTGCCCTTGAAAGGAAAGGAAATATTTATTAGTAACAATATCAGCCCTTAATGAAGAGATACAAAGGACCTAAAACATTTTGTTGAGTAACACTAAGAACTAATGAAATCAGACAATGATAAATGATAGAAATTCTGAAGAATTGGCTGAATTCAAATATCTAGGAAGAATAATTATTAGAAGCAGGAATGAGGTGCATAAAGAAGTTAAATTGAGGCTCAATTCTGGAAATGAATGCTATTAGGCCTATACATTAAAGAGGCTCTTGTCGTTCCAACCTCTCTAAAAAATTAAATTAAAAACACACAAAACTGTTATTCTTCTAGTTATATTACGGTATATGTATGTGAAACATGCGCTTTTACTTTAAGGGAGGAGAAAATATTACGAGTATTTGAGAAAGTTCTTATGTTACCAAAAATGTTGGACAAATAAGAAACGAACAGACGGGCGAATGGAGAAGGCTACATAATAGTGAGTTACATTATATTTTTGGGAAACCAGATTTAATAATAGTTAAATCTCGTAGACTGCGATTGGCAGGACATGTGACACGAACTGGAATTGAAAGAGTGGCATGGAAACTTCTTCTAGAGAAAGCAGAGGAAAAGCAACAAGTTGTTAGGCTAACAAGGGAACTGTCAACCATTGCATGTCTAAGCCTACCTTGTAATTTCTCCCAGAGAAGCGCTGTGATGTACCAAGGCAGTCCCAAAAAAATGTATTCCGCTTTCAACTGCAAGGCACTAAAATCCCAGTACCAGATCTTTAATTTAAACTATTCCTCATTTGATGGATTGGATAACCTTCACTACCTGCCGGGCGCGCCGCACTCGCCTCACTCCATTCCGCTCTAATTCGAGCAGGGACGTCTATCTGCTACACACAGCGAGTTGCCATTTTTGGATTCTAGCATCAATTTCTATGCCTTACAATATATTCCCCGTCCAATATGTAGATAGATACAAATGAAGAATATAGATGCTCCGTTGGCGTGAAGAGTACGTAAAAGTCAACCATAGTTTACATCTCTATATATGGGATAGCAGACAATAGATTAGTAATAACTGTCGCTCCTCAGAACCGCTAGGGTTCCAGGTCGAATTATATTTCTAATTGTTTCGATACAAACTATAAACGGTATTAAAATGGGAGTTAAAATGATAGTTATTTTCGGACAATCGTGGTACATCACACCGCTTCTCTGAGAAAAATATGAAAAAACGTTTCGGCATGTATTGGAGGACAGTTCCCTCGTAAGAAAGAGGTGAGACAATAATATTAACCATGATTTGAGGGAGATAAATTACATAAGGAGTGAATGGAGAACATTATCTCAGGATAAGGAAGTATGGAGAGTTTATATCCTCGCGAAAATGAACATCTGGATTCGATAGTGTCACTTAATTGTTTAATTCATAATTATTTGAATTATCGTAAGATATGAAAATATTATCTGAAGGAAGGTGACAGCAGTATAGAGCAAGAAGGAACTAAGTAGCAGTGCATGTGGGTCGGAGCGGATCCTAGCAGGAAATCACTGTGAGGAAACAGCGTTATAACAGAGATTATGGACTTGGAGAAAAATGTGATGAAGGAAATTGAACGGAACAAGGCGCTGCTCGTGAAAGAGAAATGGCTTCTGCAAGAATAGCGAGCGCCATCATGAAAAGAAAAAAGAAAACGTGAAATTGTATAAGACAGAATAGAGTTTGGTCAGAGAGGGACCATCAACATCAGCAACAACAAGTAAACCTTTGTAAATAACCACCTTCTCAACTCGCTGCATTAGATTCCATACAATAACACGCATCAACGTAATATCTACAAGACTTCTCCTCTCTTTGTTTTGGTATTTTCAAGTATTCACTAACATAATTTAAACACACGATCACACCATAATCTCTTGCTTAATATGCCGCAACATAGGACGTCATATATTATCTCCATTTCTAGCAACTGGAATTCCCTACCACAGGAAATCATTTAAAAGAAATCAAACTTTACATTTGCTCTAACTTTGGTTTGTTCATTATCTTCACGTGTATTGTACACGTATTAATTGGTGTTCTCATTTAATTTATTATATTACTACTTATTATCATTATGTTTATCGCATATAATGTTGTGTGTAGGCCTACATTGCACTGTAATTTTTAATGTATCTTTCATTAATTGTAATTAGTATACAATCGCAATGATAAAAAATGCAACTAAACATTGCATTACAAAAATATTACAAAGGAAAGTAAAATGAAAATTTATAAGAGCATAATACAGAATATTTTGTCATGTGGAAGTGAAACTTAGTCTTTGACGGAATTACAAAAGAATAAAATTAGAACAGTTGAATTTGATCATCTTTGAGGAAGCTTTCAAATAAACAAGACAGGATAAAATAAGAAATTAATTCCTTTAAAAAGAAATTAATGTCACCACATCTGTTGTTAAGGGGATTGAAAATCAAACGCTTAAATGATATGGCCATGTACAAAGAATGGAAAATTAAAGATGGCCAAAAAGTAAATAACAATGGTCACCCCCTGGAAGAAATGCACGTGGCAGACCAAAATGGAAATGAAAAACTTATATCAGAACTGTAATGGATGGTAGGAATTTGGAAGAAGGAATGACAGAAATAAACGGAAACTGAAGACGACAAACTTATAAGTGGGGGAAAACCGAAGAAGAAGAAGAAGATAATTAGTATAACTTATTGTATATATTTTTTTATTCAATACCATCAGTTTCTCATTTCAACATTTCTGGTATTCTCTCCTGGCATTGGCGTGTTGTAACCCACTTCTGAGGCCTTAATCCTAAAACTAATATATTGGGTTGAATATTATATTGATGATAATGATGGGCAGATGATGGCCCATCTAGCACCAACTTCCCCATTTTATCGTCCTAACTTGTCCACTAATTAAGTGGATTCTTGGGATAAAAATCTCCTTATATGCGAGGAAACATGTTGGCAATTGGCTCTATCGGCAACGTATGTTATCACTAGAGACCGGATAATATGCATTTACATGTTGCATATGCATTTGCATATTTAGACCTTTTTCACATCTTACTGCATATTTTAACTAAAGACTAGTGATAACGCATCTTTTCGCGCTATATTTACAACATTTTAAAAATCTGTGTTGTTTTACAATGAAGATTTCGAGGCCATCAAAAGTATAGCAAACGATTTAGATAGTGCAGAAGGCTTTGGCAGTTTGTCAAGGCAAGGAAGCATTTAACGATTCCAGTATTAAAAAAAAACATTGCTGTGGTTTTTCCATATATCTGCAACTATTAGAAAGCTTGAAACTCAAGGTTTGACGTCGATTGAATCTATTCAGTTAATGGATAAAATCCGTCAACTGAACTCCTTATTGCCGGAGGTATTCCCAAGCAAACCTAAGGAAAAATTTGAAAATATTTTGAACGGTAACCCAGGCTTTGAATCTTTGTGTCAACTTAATAGTTTTACAAATGGGACGGATGAGCTTATGCCAGAAATAATAAGTCCCAAAATCACCCAAATTCAAATACTGCCCAATTATTTCAGTTGACGTAGAACGGTCCTTTTCTGTTTATAAACATAGGTATTGTGAGCGATCGAAGAACAACCTTACTACCGAACATTTGGAACACTACCTGATCGTTTCTATTTACAATAGGAGTAACAAAATGTAGAATATTTTAATTAACGAACTATACTTTTGCCTGATACTGATTGATAATTGTTCATTTATCAGTGATAAATGATATTAATAAATGGATAATAAAAATAATAATTATTATGTTAATTTAGAAATAAAATATCTAATAAAGTATTACTTATTACGTTTTTTATTATTTGGTATTGAATATATTGACATTTTTATGCATATTTCAAGCATTTTTCATTCATCGATACTTATAAAATGCATGGTAAGTTTCCGTTGAGGTATTAGTTCACACCAAAGGTCAACAAGTACGGACCTAATGCATTCTGCTGATGATGGGACTAGTCCCGAAAGGCCTACAAGAGTTTTAAAACAACTTAAATTGAGGAGACGGACCTACAAGGTAACTATTTTATAGTTTTAACCGTACATTATATTTTTCATTCATATTTGCATGCATATTTCGAGCTTCATATGTTGCATATAATCCGGCTCTAGTTATCACATTGACCAACATGACGCTAAACACTTGTTCTTCAATCGAATATTCACAGGTAGCACGGTGGCATAGATTAGACGAATATACCTTCTCTTTCAAATAATCCCAAATTTGTGATACACCCAGATCTGTGCATCCTGTCTATTGAGAATGTATTGATTTATTAGTTTGAGTTTCAGTTTAACAACCATGTACGAACAACTTTGCGTAGGGCGTATCGCATAGCAACTGTTTCATACGAGATGCGAAACGGGAAACGAGAATATTACGTCATACAGAATGTGGGTCACATTCCACAACTCGATACGGCGTTCCCGAAAATATCAGATACAATCCAAATGATTGCTGCCTTTATACTCCATGGAATGTTGTACATACATTAGCCAGGAGTAAAACCAGAATGAACTGTCCAATGAGCACTTTAAGGAAACTTGACGGGACTCAAACTAAAGACCTAGCAAATTTCATCTGAATCCTACTACTAACTCTAAGAAATCATCAACTGAGAAGAGCTGCTCCTCTCCTTATCAACAGGGAGATCGATAGAAGTATTTTAGAAATTATATAATTATAAAACGAAAATAATCTATCAGTGATATATTTCGAAATAACTACAATTAACAACATTTAGGAGGCTAATGCTTGGATAAGAAAATATTTTACGCTATCCTCAGTAGTAAAATTTGAAAATAAAGTTCTTAGGAAAAATTTTGGACGAAAGAGAGATGAACAGACAGGTGAATGGAAAAGACTACATAACAGTGAACTACATAGTCTTTACAGGAAGTCAGATATAATAAGAACAGTTAAGTCTCGTAGACTGCGATGGGCAGGACATGTGGCACGAATGGGGAATGAAATACGTGCATGGAAGCTTCTTGTAGGAAAACCAGAGGGAAAATGCCCAGTTGGTAGACCAAGAATGAGGTGGGAGAATAACATTAACCATATTTGACGGAAGTAGATTATACACGGAATGATTGGAAAACATTAGCTCAGGAGAGGGATGTATGGAGAGCTTATGTCCGTTGGGCCATGAACGTATGGGTTCGATAGTGCCAGTGAGTTAGTCTCTGTAGTAAAAACATGTTCATGATTTGTTATGAGGGGGATAAATGAAAGTGGATTGATTTCTGACCCCCTTCATGCTCTTAATGAAGAATTTGAGGAAACTGTAATAAAAATACCACTATTTATAGTTGTAAGAAAAAGCATTTTAGTTGAATTATATGAGATTAGAGAAGAGATGTTTCTTCCTCTATAAATGGGGTACGAACCGCAATAAACTTCATGATAATGACATTTGCACTCGAAGACAATGAACAAGTTCTATCTATACACCCCATTTTCACCATGTGGGTTTAGGGTGCTCCCCATTGGGAGTGTTTAACCAAGCTAATTTAGTTACGCTTACTTACTCATATGTCCCGCGCCACAGTCGAGTGGTTAAAGGCAAAAATCATTTGCGCTGGTTCGGGTCCCGATGAGGGGAGAAATTTTCCCAACATCGTGAGGAATTTGGATAGCTACAATAAGTAGCGACTCTATGTTGAGAAAACTAATTATAAAGGTTGGGGACCCGATATACTGATCACATGTGACCCACACCCTGGCCGTATGATCGTTTATCTATGTGATTAATACATGTGAATGAGAAGCCATCAGCCGGGTGACAATCTAAAAGTCTTCTAGGGGAGTTTAGTTGGATTGTATTTACCCATAGATGTCAACAAGTGATATGGGGTCGGCATATCGCCTCTGTGAGACAACTAGTGGGCATCTGAGTTATTACTTGGATGGGTAACGGTAGGTTAGATAGACCTCTTTGGTGGTAATGATGATGGTAATCCTAAACTTAATCTAATGAAGTGAATCTGAAAATGATGGCCAGATGATGTTCGGGGACTTTTTGAACCTTAAAATTTCCTCATATTTTTCTCTCAGGTGAGGAAAAGCTCTGAAAAAAAACCTCGCTCAGGAAACTTGTCACGATCGGGAATCGAACCAGAAAGATTGATGTCTGTTCCTGGATTGCCAAAGTAGCTCAAGTAAGTAAAGTTAGATATCTCGGGTTCAAATCCCAGTTTAGGCAGACGTTTTTCTCTTCAGTTGTATTAAGTATTACATTGGAAGAGTAAATGGTATTAATAAGCTGTTAGTTTATGCTGACTATTTAACTCATGCCCCAAATGGGAGTCAATGACCAATCACGTTTCAATGATTTCTGTTTTACAACCAATCAGAGTCGTGTTTCACCAAATATTTTATCAGTGTTATAATTACCATATTAAAGAAAGCTCCTCCTTACAATATTGCGTTCCTTTGGCAATAAATAGTATTATCTGGTTGCAGTGATAAACAAAAGAAGCAGTAGAAGCGTACCTATCGTTTCTCATTTGTTTTCAAACATCGCCGTTTACATTAAATATATAAAATATTTTAAAATAACTATAGTTGAATAATGATTTGTGAGTAAACAGCTTAATTTTATTCGTTAAATAGTCCTAACAAATGCCACTCTTGATTTCCAAATTCTCTAGATAAATTCACTCCTCACTTCGTGAGTCGTGAATTTATCGATAATTTGGAAATCACTCGTGGCATTACTTATGATGATGTAGTACTACTGGCCGATAGCGAGGAGATACTAAAGGCCAACACGCACACACTGCTGAGTAACACTAAGAAATTGGGACTGGAAGTAAATATCAACAAAACTAAATATATGGTCACACATAAAATACATTATATAATGGAAATGGACAGCTAATGACAAATGAGGGACATTTTGAGTAAGTGGCTGAATTCAAATACATAGGAACAATAATCACAAATACAAATGAGATGCACAAGGAAATTAAACATAGGCTGAATTCTGGAAATGCATGTTATTATGCATTACAGAGACTCTTGACTTCCCAACTCCTTTCAAAAAACGTTAAACTGAAAATATATAAAACTATTATTCTACCAGTTATATTATATGGATGCGAAACATGGACTCTTACTTTAAGGCAGGAAAGGAGATTACAAGTATTTGAGAATAAAGTTCTTACGAAAATTTTTGGACCAAAGAGAGGTGAACAGACAGGTGAATGGAGAAGACTGCAAAACAGTGAATTACATGATCTTTATAGGAAGCCAGATACAATGAGAACAGTTAAGTCTCGTAGACTGCGATGGGCTGGACATATGGCACGAATGGGAATGAAAGACATGCATGGAAGATTCATGTAGGAAAACAGAGGGAAAAAGCCCAGTTGGTAGACCAAGAATGAGGTGGGAGAATATCATTAACTATGATTTGAGAGAAGTAGATTATACAGGGGATGATTGGAAAACATTGGCTCAGATAGGGATATATAGAGAGCTTATGTCCGCGCGGCCATGAACTTATGGGTTCGATAGTGCCAGTGAGTAAGTAACTGGAAGAGCAAGGCTAGGTAATTTTTCTTTTCACAATATCATTATAATATTATAATATGATCCATTATTGGAACTGTGTTGAAATAACGGTATTGGAAAATGTTAAATAACATATTTTACTGTTTATAAAAGTGGTGTAAAATTCTCAAATAGTAGATACTTCTAAACGAAGCCGGCCGTTGGCGATGGTGGTGTCACCTACCTGACAGCCGACGAAACGAGAATTATAGATTTGTATATGTGGAAAGAATTGTTAATATTTGTGCCAGGTTTAGAATGGTGTAGTGGGATGCACACTAGTCTGGAGAACTAGAGGTCCACGGTTCAATTCCTGGTTCAGACAATTTTTATTTTCACAATATCATTATAATATTAAGATTAGGTAAATTAATTACAATATTACACGTGTTAGAATTAAAATGTAAATTTCTCAATGCCCAAAGAATAAAAAATGTTGGTATAAAATAGGGTCTCGAATTTCGTGGGGCTATAAAATTAATTAATTTCTCGTTTTAAAAATATTAATAATAGTTTATATGTTCCTTTGTTAGAGTCAATAAGTTTATAAAATTTATTACGGATCCGTAGATGTGATGCTCCATAATTCTAATAAGTTCTAGAATGGAAAATAGCATAGCATTCATTTTAAATTATATTTCGGGCTGCTATTTATATTTATAAGATTTGTGGGAAACTTAACTGCATAATGTTGGTATTATTGATGCAAGTCAGGTACACTTAAATGTTGTGCAGAAACTTGTGAATAGGTTTCACGTGGGGTCACGTGCCTCTGGAACGTAAACTACTGTAGGCAGCCATTTGCTCTAATTTACTTCCAGGCTGCGTATTAACAGCACTATGTCACCAACGTAAACTAACTTAATTCTTGTGACTTTGCGAGGCAACTTGTATAATTCCAAGGAAATGGCTTTCTGTTCAAAACTGTATTAGTTCAACTCAGATTCGTTCACAGTCTTTCTACAGCACAACTAACTACTACGTAAGACATAGGAAGTTGAATGCGGCCCTGTTTGCTGCGACTACGGCTTCCCTTTTGGGCGATTAACCCATTCGCTTCAGGTTTAAATGCTCAATTCATTTCTCCAGAATCCGGATTTTAGTTACTGTAAATTATATTGTCTATTTTCAGACATTCAAAACAAGCAAAATTTAACAGTATTTGAGAACACAATAAGGGTGAAGGCCCAAAACACATTCCTCTACCATTCACAAATGTTAACAAAAGATTACCCTGCCAAGGGATGTACAAAATATTGCAAAATATATAACAGCAGAGTAAAGCGAATGTATCTCTCGTCTTCTGAGTTGAAGGCCATTTAACTGCCGGTTAATCTACCTTGTCTTTTGAGGCGAATGGGTTAATACATTTTATTAATATATCCACGGGTTCAAGGCTGAGCAATTTATCCCCGCTAATTTTGAAGAAGGGTCCGAAATAGAATGTTCAAAATGATGTATTAAGTGTTAAAGCAATAAAACCATGGCAGAAATTGGGTGATGTTAGTTGGTTATTTGGAGCGGTGAGCAGCAATAATGTTGGATATGTAAGTTATTTTTGAGCCCGAAGGAATCGAGACAGTCGTCGCGCAATAGTAGGGAGAAATTGGTGTTTAAGGTGTTGTTTTGTACATTGGGTGTTTGATTATTTTTATTTTGGTTGTTTAATGTACATGTTCTTGATTATTGTAATGTTAAATTGTAATCGAAAAGTATAAATAAGTATTTTTATTGATTTGACAACTTCAAGTAAAACCCCTCTCTCGTTCACTCCGTGAAGCACCAATCACCTTCAACAACCACCAAAATAAACACCTAAAAATTATTGCCAGAAGAACGGTTTCTTCACTTCTTCCGTGAATGCATTAGAGAGATCATCCATAAAATAGCACTTTCGATTGTTTTTTCATCCATCCATCCACAGTAATTCTGCCCGAGGGTAGGTCCTTCACTGCAATCATAGAATTTTCATGCTATGCTTGCAGCTTTACTAGGGAATTGTAGTGTTGTAGCTTCCCATTGCTTTCCACACCGGTGAAGGATGATATTGATACTGATAAGGATGATGATGATCATCATATGATTTCGGGGACCGTTTGGGCCTTAACGTTTTCCTGACATTTGTCTTACAGGTGAGGAAAAACCCCGATAAAAACCTCACCCAGAAAAACTGCCCCGACCGGGGATCGAACCCGGGCCCGCTGCGTTAGGCAGCACGCTACCTCGAGATCACACCGGTGGACTGTTTTTTCATAATCGATGTAATTTAATAATAACAACAATAATACTAATTTGTTTATTTATATTCAAATTTTCATATTTACACATTTTTCTGTCCCTAACGTTTTATTTTCCTTCTCCACTCGCCTCTATCCATCCACTCCATGTCCTCTAGTCATCTTGTTCCCATTCCAGTAATTATTTCTTGCATCCACGCGTTTCGAGGTCTTCCTTTCTTTCTTCTTCCATGTGGACACCATTCCAATATTTTTTCTAGGAAACCTTACTTCTTGCACTCGTCGTACACGCCCATACCAATTTAACTGATTGATGATCGGGGCAAGAGGTACTATACCAGGATTCTTAGCTAAATTTTGGAATTCCTTAGATTTGAACAGGGTGTACCTTTATAAAATTGCCATCGCTGCCATTAGAGGATCAATTTCATTTTTAAGAAACCATGTTTACAAAATTTCTACTTTATAGTATGTATACTTCAATTACAAATAGAAATTGTTAATGTATTTACAAAATGTGTTTCATCAATTTCAAAAATTAATTGTCTGTATCACTTTGTCCTTGAGGCAATCCTCTAATAAGGAAAGTTGTATATAATAAAATAATAATAATAATAATAACAATAATAATAATAATAATAATAATAATAATAACAATAATAATAATAATAGCTATATTTTACCTGGTAGAGTTAAGGCTCTAAGACCTTGCCTATAATACAATCAACTTAGGTAAAATGTATAATAATTAATCTTACATCTAAATTATAATAAACGTAAATGATTACATGATAGGCCTATACTTGAAATACAATAATTAATATTGCAGTATACGTTGATATACTATAGATTTAACGAACGAAATATAAAATGTACAAAATATAGAAATGAAATAAAACTACTAATATTATAAAATAAATTTAGTTCTGGAGAAAAATCAATTATTTAACAAGAAGTATTGTATAAGCGTGACTTAAAAGTGTCAAGTGTGCGACAACCCCTGATATCTTGAGGGAGGGAATTCCAGGAGCGGACAGAAGCTACTGTGAAAATAAGTAGATTAAAGAGAGGTGCTGTGGAGAGGTAGTTACGCTTTCCTCCCCTACAGATGGATCCATACCCCATTTATAGAGGAAGTAGACTTTCTTCTCTAATTTCAAAAAAAATCAACAAAAAATTGATAAGCGGTTAGATCAACGACACAAAGAGATACCTAATTAAGAGAAACCCTAGTGATTGATTCCAAAAAGGTTGATTAAAATTGACACAGAGGCATTAATTTAGACTTGAGGTTCTTTCAGAACCTGAATATCTGCAGAGTCGGTACCCATGGCCTAAAGTTTCTACCTGAAGACTTGTCCTTTGGATCATTGCATTGAAAAAAGTGGGGCTAGGTAAATTGGGTCCCGCTCAATTTCCGATTCTTATGTGGTAAGTAATTTGAGTCCTGCATCCAGAAGCGTTATTTAAATTTGTTATCTGTGTTGGTTATTAATTTTGAACAATATTATTAATTTCTTACAAAGAGAAAACATAAATAATGAAGTGAACAGTTATTAAACAATTATTCATAATCATAATTGAGAAAATTAGTATGTTTCAATTTATAAAAAATGCTTACTTTTAAAATTTTACCCTCAGACTAAAAGTATATTTGTTTACTTTCGTAAATTTTTATGACTAGAAAATTAATAGAAAATACTGTATGGCAAACGGGGATTAATTTTAAACATGAAGAAAACAAAATATTTATCATTAGGTGAACCAGAAAAAAAAAAATAATTTTCGCGACTGGAGAAACAAAAAAATCTTGTAGTGAGATCACCTATTTAGGAATTAAAATAAATAAAAATGTAAGTTACGAAGAGGAAATAAGAAATATAAATAATAAAGGGAAATATGTAATTTCTCTCCTCAGTGGAATATTGTGGGATAAAAAATAAGTAATAAAAATAAAATGAATATATATCTCCGATTCCGGGTCTTTCCACTTTTCAGCGGTTGCCCTTTTGCCAGCCGGCTGCTGGCCCTTCACATCCACATGTGTCTATCACAGAGGTAGATGATCAACAGCCAGTGTAGGGGTGACATGTGGTTAGCATGTCGAGTCCCCCAGCCGTTATAGCTGGTTCCTCAACCTGGAGCCGCTACTTATTGTAGCTACCCAATTGCGTCACGATGCTGGGTGGGCACCGGTCCCATACTGGTCGAAATACCATGAGAAAATGTCTTCCCCCATGGAGACTCGAACCACCGCAAGTCCCGTAGCTCTGCGCCAAGGCTTCCTACCTTAACCGCTCGGCTACGGCGCGGGACTGAATATATATCTTACAGTTGTTAAAACCATCATTACTTATGGGAGCAGAACTTTGGTCATTAACAACAAAAACAAATAAATATATTTTGGCAACGGAAATGGATTTTATACGAAGGGCAACCAGAATTTCAAGAAAATAAAAAAATTAAAACTCAGTTATAAGGGAGAAAAAGAAGATTCAAGACACTATTTTAGATTATATTAAAATTCAGCCATCAAGATGGTACGGATATGTCCAGCGAATGGAAGAGGATCGGCTACCAAAACGTGTTTTGGAATGGAAACCTGAGGGATGACTAGGCAGTGGAAGACCTAAAACCTCCTGTAGTCAGGGAATATATTTATACATGAAGGAGAAACATCTACAACCAGGAGATTGGATGGACCGACAAAATTGGCTATTAGGAATCGGACGATGTCAAAGACATTAATCAACCGATGATCTATCTATCTATCATAATTTTTTTTGGCAAACGATTCACCCAAATTCCTTGCGATATTCCCTTTGTAATTATAATAGTCTTGCACCCAATTTGCCTATTACTATTCTCTTTGACCCGGGACACAATTTAACTACTACCATTTTTCGACACGGGACCAAATTTACTAAATTTTTACTGGCGCCACTAAAAATCTATTGACCGCGGCTGAATTTGACCACGCGACCCTCCAGGGATAAAAATCTAACTCGCTTGGTAGCAAATAATCTGTGGTTAGAAATATTGCTAACACGAGGGAAAAAATATGACGTCATAATTAATTGAAATGTGTTTTTCTGTTTTGTACACACTGTGTCGTGAGAACAAATGAAAATGAGTGATGCAACACTCATGATAAATTAAGAGGGATGTTAGATAATGTCGTTATAAATAACAAATGAAAGTGACAGACCGTAAGTAAAGAGGACGCACTATGCGGAAGGTGAGAGTGAATCCGGTTTGTTGGTCGGAAACGACAACAGGAAGAATACAGCGATTTCGTGGTAGAAACTCATTCATTTTTAAAATTTAGTGCAAACCAGGGGCCGCTCAGTAAACACCTTTATCATCAAACTGCAACCGCAAATTATATCCTTTCAATTTTCTTTTTTCTTTATTTCTGTTTATCCTCTTACTTTCTATGTACTTTTCACACGCCATCCGCGCTTTTACAATGACACGACCTGTCGCGAGAGGCATTTTAAACTATGTAACACACTCAAACCTTTTTGATCATACAAGGACTTGGAAGGCCTTCCCGAGTGAGTGTCAGGGCCTCCTCCGAGACAACACAACACTAAGACAAAATACACCATTCACACACATTCATATTAAACATGGCGAATTTTATGATGACTATTTATCTCATACACCGATAAAATTGTCTCTTCCTGTTGATACAATTACCTCTTCCTGTTCGTAATGAGAGATATCTCCGCAAATTAACTTATTTTACAAGGGCAATTAAAATTCTAATTATATTAGGGCTAATAATCAAAAATATTATCGATATCACAAATAGAAGGACAAGAAAAATAAATCGATTAATATTTAAGATATCGATTGAATAATGTAGTTCTGTTGCTCTAAGAAAATATTAAATGTTGTATAATGAATCTGCATTATTGTTAATAGTTATTCCTGATACAATCACCTGTTATTGATTTTTTTCCAAGCCCAAAGAGATTTAACAGTAAAGATATGATATTTATAACTGTATAGCCGTCTCAGAAATCGTCCGGAAGTAAGATAGGAATACATAACCTCACATTTGGTAAATATTAAACATTATAATAATTTTTAGCGTCTGATGTTGTATTACGCGCTAAATAGCCACTCCAAATCCAACGCGAGGTTGAGTTTTTTTATTAGACAAAATCACTCACAACTTTGTCGCTCGTGATTTTTTTTTAGAAAATCACAACCTCTTGTTAGATTACCGTTGACAATGATGACCAGATGATATTCGGGGACCGTTTGGACCTTAAAGTTTCCTGACAGTTGTATTACAAACTCCATGGCGCGGCAGGCCTAAAAGGTCTTTGGCCTCCATCCAGATGCTAGCTTCACATCCTTACATGTTAATCACAGAGTTAGACAATCATCCAGCAAGAATAGAGGTGACATATATCAGCACATCGGATCACCCCAGTCGATAAACCTGGTTTTCTCAACATAGAGCCGATACTTATTATAGCTACCCAAATTCTTCACGATTCTGTGTGGGCACCGGTCCCATACTGACTGAAACTCCATGAGAAAAATTCTTCTTCCAAGGAGACTCGAACAAGTGCAAGTCCCGTAGCTCCATGCCAGGGCCTCTTGCCTTAACCACTCGGCTATGGCGCGAGACACATCAAAACTAACTAAACGAAATAACTCACTAGCACTATGGCAGCGAGGACATAAGCTCTCAATACATCCCTATCCCGAGCTAATGTTTTCTAATCATCCCCTGCATAATCTACTTCCTCTAATCATGGTTTATATTATTCTTCCACCTCATTCTTGGCCTATCTACTGGGCGCTTTCCCTCCGGTTTTGACTAAGGTGTTACTTCTATGGATGAAAGTCTGTTTAAATTACACACAGGCCTATTCATTCAGACTTGAGCCTGCAAATCTTCAGACTTGAGATTCACGGCTTAAAATCTCTCCTGCAGAAGTTGTCCCATGGATTTTCCACCCTTAAATTCATCGACCCTGCCGGGTTTGAAACCGCGATCCTTGGGACTAGACGCAAGGAGCATAACCACTAGACCTCCGCAGCCAACCGCCTATATTAAAGGGTAAAAAAGGTCAATGTTTTTTTTAAATAGTAGTAACCTAATAGAATGTTCAGTCCCTTAAGGGAGGAAAATGGAGAACGGAGGAAAGTTCACAATCAGGAATATTTCGATGGTTTAGCGCAAACATGTATTAATTTGGTACTAATTTCTTAGCTTTTAGAAAGATGAATTTTAATTTCCAGTATTCAATATTACACAATAGTAAATGGAACGTACTGACAACACAGAACTGCAGGAAACTGTTACCACATTTATGTATACAACAAAAATACACCTCAGAGAGTTCTGATTTTGTACTTAACTTAGTTCGACCGAAAAAATGTACTTAATGCATGTGTACACTATGCCATCGATTTGAAGCTTAAAGTTTCTTGATGTTTGTCTAACTCACCGTTTCCCAACTTGTGGTTCCGCAAAATGTTTCAAGGGGTTAGACAAAACTTTTCCTTAATGGCGGGTTTCGAGGTTTGGTCTATTACTGTTTCCTCATTTCGCTGACATAGTAATAATAATAATAGGCCTAATAATAATAATAATAATAATAATAATATTTTTTTAAATTAAATTAACTCTATAATACCCCTTGTTGCGTATGTGTAACATTGGGAATTTATCACATTATTTCCACAATAAATTTAACCCTGGTGAAGTGGAAGCGAAGACCTTACGGTCTTAACTCCATCAGGTAAAACAAATTAATTTATTTATTTATTAATATTTACCGCGAATGCCTGATTTACAGTTATGTAACAACGTTAGGAATGCATTTGATTTCGCAACAACTAGGCCTACACGTTGTGTAACTTTTAAGCAATAACTAGAGTAACTTTGGTTAACCGTTAAGGGTTAAGTTAATTTAAGGTTATTAAACATTTAGCTTGGAATGTCTACTGTATATATATATTTAAAAGTCACTGGTTCACCCAACTCAGATCGTTGTGTAAGGGGTTCGAGACTCGTAAAGGTTGGGAACAGCTGGTCTAACTTGAGACAAAAAAAAAATCAGCCAAGAAACTTGTTTCGGCCGTTGATCGAACCCAGGACTATTTCTGAAGCAACGACGTTATCTCTAGATCACAGCTGAGAATATATCAACAGTTTGAAGTGGGAAACATACTGTCCTTGTTCAACCTTAGAGATATGATTTCCTCTGCGCCATCACAAATCCCAGAGGCGCGGAGAAGGCAGTAAACCGTGGATAATTGTGTTAAGAGAGTTTATTTGCCGGGGGAAGGATTATTCCAATGTCCTGGATATTTCGCTATCACGTACAGTACTTGTTTCGATGTACTCCACGCTGTCAAATGTAACTTTCACAACCATAAATACAGCGTTCAAAACTTACTAACTAAGCACGTCACTGACACTATTGAACCCGTAGCTTGATGCGGGCGCGGACATAACCTCTCCATACATTCCTATCCTGAGCTAATGTTTTCCTATTATCCCCTGTATAATCTACTCCCACAGTGAATTACATGGTCTTTATAGGAAGCCAGATATAATAAGAACAGTTAAGTCTCGTAGACTGCGACGGGCAGGACACGTGGCACGAATGGGGAATGAAACGCGTGCATGCAAGCTTCTTGTAGGAAAACCAGAGGGAAAACCAGAGTTGGTAAACCAAGAATGAGTTGGGAGAATAACATTAACCATGATTTGAGGAATATTGATTATACAGGGAATGACTGGAAAATATTAGCTCAGGATAGAGATGTATGGAGAGCTTATGTCCGCGCGGCCATGGAACTGTGAGTTCGATAGTGCGGTGAGTTAGTTATAATCTACTTCCACAAAACATGGTTAATGTATCTTTATTTATTTCTTATATTCAATGCCAGTAGATTATCATTACGACATTTCTGGTATTCTCTCCTGGCATCTGTGTTACTGAACCCACTTCTGAGTTTGGGGCTACTGGAAGGCGGAGTTCCGCTGCCCCGATAATAGGTGATGATGATGGTAATGATGCACTAGGAGAGGCCTTAATCATAAACCTAATCGAATGAAGCGAATACGATAACGATAATAATGAAGGCCAGATGGTGTTGAAGGATCGTTTGGGTCTTAAAGTTTCCTGACATTTGTCTGGCTGGTGAGGAAAACCCGTGAAAAAAAACTCATCCAGGAAACTTGTCTGGAATGAGGATCGAATTCGGTACCACTGCGTGACAAGACAATACGATACCTTGATTCTATAGTGGTCGATTATCATGGTTAATGTTATTTTCCCACCTCATTCTTGCCAGGCTACTTCGTTTGAGCCTCAGGCATGGATTCCCTGAAGTATGCCATCCCGGAGAACCGAATGATTCCTCTACAAAATTTTACCACAGTGTAACCCATGTCCAAGTTTCTTGACAGTGAAAGATCGTCACTCTTTCGACCAGGCACTTTTTTCGTATGTCTTATCCCCTTCTACCTATCCGACATGAGTAACCGCCGGCATAGCTCTCAGGGTCAATTAAGTACTACGTAACCCACTCCACCACCCATGGAGGAATTCAAAGTTTACTTCGGTCTATTTTTATTTTTTTTATTTATTTATTTAGCCTGGCGGAGATAAGGTCATGTTGTCTTCACTTCCAATCACTAGGACAAACATATATATTACATCAGAATATAACAATAAATTCTAATATTAAATACTAAATGAAGATTTGATCAATAAGATAATATATTACGATATATAATATAACCATGTTATGATAGTTAAGATTAAGACTAAAACTAATAATAAAATGTATTCAAGCAAGATAAATTGAATTGTTGGTAGACTGACCCTGTCTAATGTATATAAAAATATATATTGAGATTTACAAAACTAATTTTACGATTATACAATATTTAAAGAAATGAAAATATTTGTCAATATTTTTATTATTTTCATAAATAATTTAATTTATTAATTGTTAAGAGAATACTATCAGTGAGGAGTATAAGTTAGTTTATTATTAAGTAATTCTTTAGTTTGTGTTTTAACAATGTTATAGTTTGACAGTCTCTGACATATGGCGGAAGATCCAGATGTGGTATTTATTTTCTAATAAACAGTAGCATAGCTCTCCGAACTATAACTAACTAACTAACTAACTCACAATATTGAATCCGGAAGTTCATGGCCGCACGGATATAAGCGTTCTATACTTCCCTATAATGAACTAATGTTTTCAAATTATCCCCTGTATAAATTTACCTCTCTCAAATCATGGTTATTGTTTATTCAGAGTTTTTTCTTGGTTTACCTACTAGGCCTTTTCCCTCTGATTTTCCTACAACAAGCTTCCATGTTCCTCTTTCATTTGCCCATTCGTGCCACATGTCCTGACCATCGCAGTCAACGAGACTTAACTATTCTTATTATATCTTATTTCCTATAAAGATCATATAGTTCACTGTTAAGTAGTCTTCTCCATTCACCTGTCTGTTCATCTCTCTTTGGTTAAAACATTTTTGTAACAACTTTATTCTCAAATAATCGTAATATTTTCTCCTCCCTGAAAGTATGAGTCCATATTTCACATCCATATAACGAAGTTCTTAAACACAGAAATAAAATTTGATTTGAAAAATTCTCAGTTGAGGAGAGCAAAGGGGACTTAATTAAGTAGCCATTGTGAGAGATTAATAAAGTCACATGTAATGACGTCAGGAGGTACAATAGAGTGATGAAAATAACTCTTTGAGTTAATGTGAAAAAAAAAGTGGGATGTGAAGCCGAGATGAACGCTTGAGGTAAGGATGAAAGGAACTCAATAACCGGAGCTGCAGTCTCTGGGTAAACATATTATGGAAACTGGATTCACTATCCCCCCCCTTTTTTTGCTCTCTTTGAAGCAAACAGACTGAAGGGAATTTCAAAGTCCGCAAAATTTGAAATTCCTCAAATCCTCTCCTCACATTGTCATTTGACAGGTTTCACTCTGCAATGTAATACCCAGACCCGGGTTCTGATCACCTAAAAAGATTAAAAAATGGCATGGAAAAATAACACTGTGGGCCTATATAGAAAATCCTTAATTTATTTTATATATATATTACTAAGGGGCGAATTTCTACGACATAAAAGGTAATATATATGGGTATATATAGATGACATCTAAATATACAAGCGTTATTGCTACAGAGTAAATATCCATAAGTAATGCCACAAGTGATTTCCAAATTATCGATAACTTCACGACTCACGAAGTGAGGAGTGAATTTATATAGAGAATTTGGAAATCAAGAGTGGCATTTGTTAGGACTATTTAACGAATAAAATTAAGCTGTATACTCACAAATCATTATTTAACTATATTTATTTTAAAATATTTATATATTTAATGTAAACGGCGATGTTTGAAAACAAATGAGAGACGATTAATACGCTTCATTTGCTTCTTTTATTCAATCATTGCAACCAGATCATAATATTATTTATTGCCAAAAGATCGCAATGTTGTAAGAATGCACTCTAGTGGAGAAATATTTAACCAACGTTATAGGTATTAATTAATTTCTGATGTCCTATTATGTAAATTATATTTTTCTGCGTTATTTCCTGGAAAATAATTCGTTTAAGAAAGTGCAAATAGTGGTTTCTTTTTTTTTGTGGTATAATCAATTGTTACAAATGTTTTTATATTATCTCTCGTATGCGCTACGTGTTGCCATTCATGCACTATATATACAATCTGGTAGTCGTATTTCATAGAGAGTCAGTCACTGCAAAATAATGCTATGACCCATTCAGAATGTTAAAAAGGAGCTTTCTTTATTATGATAAACTTTAGTTGGTAAATTTTAGGCGAAACACGACTGTAATTGGTTGTAAATAAAAAATCATTGAAATTTGATTGGTCATTGACTCCCATTTGGGGCATGAGTTAAATAGTCTCTTTAAATATGCTTACTTGTTATAGTGGCCACTAGATGGCAGTTGGAACGATATCCCACAACCTCTGTAAATTTAGAATAGTATATATATATATATATATATATATATATATATATATATATATATATATATATGTAGAAAAATAAATGTTTGTGTTAGCATTAATGAGTAGCTCAAATGGTTAGAGCACTAAAAGTACAAAGTTTAGAAACTCGGGTTCAAATCCCGACTCAGGCATTTATTTTTATTTTTATGTCATTTTTGCCTTCATTGCTAAATGTAAAAATTATAGTAATACCATGTGAGTATATATATATATATATATATATATATATATAAATGAAGATATCCAAAGATACCAACAAGAATGGAAAAATCATCTGAGAAGAATGGCAAGAAATAGACTTCCAAAATTGGCATTCCAATATACCCCAACTGGACATAGGGACCAAGGAAGACCAAAACATCGGTGGAAAGATCAAGACCATCTTCGCTAGGTTTACCGTACAGGCCACATGGCCTAAAACGAATTTGTTCATGATGATGATGATATATTATATAATAAATAAAGGTAGAGGAATAAGAGCAATGTTAAATGGTGTCTTACGGAACAGATTTTTTTTGTTCAAGCCATCAGTTTGTGGCATTTCGACATTTCTGGTATTCTCTCCGAGCATTGGCTTATTGTTACCCACTTCTGAGGTTGGGGCGCCTGGAAGGCGGGGTTACGCTCCCCCAATGAATTGATGGGTGATGACGAAGGGTAATGATACGCCAGAAGAGGCCTTAAACCTAAACTTAATCTAATGAGGTGAATACATGATATTGATAATAATGATGTTCGGGGATCGTTTACGGAACAGACATATAACCATGAAAAATAACTTACAAATATATAGTTTAATAGTGAGAAATACTGTTACATATGGAGCTGAAATTTGGAAAGATGTTTAAAATTGCAAAAAAAAAAAAAAGGTCACACGAGAAAAAATTAATATTAAAATTTCAATAGTAGATTATGTAAGATATAAGCAGTTAAATTTGTATGGGGATGTACGACGAATGCAAGAAGGAAGGTTATCCAGAAAAACATAGGAAGACATCGAAACCCATGGGTGCAAGAAATACGAACTCGGATGAGAACAAGAGGACTGGAGGACATGGAGTGGATGAATGGAGACGAATGGAGCAGGAAAGTACATCTTTAGGCCTAGAAAGATGTGTAAATATTGAAAATTTGTATATAAATAAAAAATATATATACTTAATTATTGTCGCGCGGATTGCGGTGGTACCTTCATCTTGTGATGGCTTACGTGCTTAAATGACTCCGAGAGCTATGCTGGCGATAACGTTACTGTCGGAAGGGTCAGCCATGCCGGACAGGTCGAAGGCGATTAGTCAGACAAAAAAGTACCGACCCCGAAATTCAACAGTCAGCACAAGATCGTGTCACAATGTACATGTATTTAAGACTTGAAAATTGTTTAAATGTGACCCAAAATTACAAGAAAGATCTTATAAGCTAATGAATCTATTAAACATTTTATATCAAGTTTTCTTTCATACGAGTATCCATCCATAGTAATTCTGCCCGAGGGCAGGTCCTTCACTGCAATCATAGCATTTTCATGATATACTTGTAGCTTTACTAGGGAATTATAGGTGTGGTAGCTTCCCGTTGCTTTCCACACCGGTGATGAAGATGATGATGATAAGGATGATGATGATGATGGTCATATGATTTTGGGGGACCCTTTGGGCCTTAACGTTTCCTGACATTTCACGTCAGGAAAAATCCCGATAAAAACCTCACCCAGAAAAACTGCCCCGACCGGGGATCGAAACCGGGCCCGCTGCGTGACAAGGCAGCACGCTACCTCGAGACCACAGCAGTGGACCATACGAGTATACACGGTATATATTTTGCAACTTTTCACTCTACAGTGTATGCGGGGTTTGTAACGGTCCACTCATTAAATGAAGTTCCGATTGAGGGTCTTTCCACTGTTCAGCGGTTGCCCTTTTACCAGCCGCCTGCTGGCCCTTCACATCCACATGTGTCAATCACAGAGGTAGATGATCAACAGCCAGTGTAGGGGTGACATGTGGTTAGCATGTCGAGTCCCCCAGCCGTTATAGCTGGTTCCTCAACCTGGAGCCGCTACTTATTGGTAGCTACCCAATTGTCTCACGATGCTGGGTGGGCACCGGTCCCATACTGGCCGAAATACCATGAGAAAATATCTTCCCCCATGGAGACTCGAACCAGTGCAAGTCCCGTAGCTCTGCGCCAAGGCTTCCTACCTTAACCGCTCGGCTACGGCGCGGGAAGTTCCAACAATAAAAGGCGACCTTCAAACAAGTCACCATACAACTTGCGACTTACATGCATTGCGTTGGTTATTTAAACTGGCCTGATGACTTAAAAAATTCAACCAAATATGACTAAAATATAATTTTAGTACATAAATTAGAAGAAATATAACAAGAAATTTATATAAGACGTGTGGATAGTTTTTATTTACATAAAGACTTGGGTCTTGACTGCAAATACCATTGCTCAGCTAGCAATTTTTAAAGGAATATTCTGAGAAGAATATATGGACCCATTTAGGAAATACGAAAATGGAGAACACGATATAAGCATTAGGAATTACATCACTTGTATGTACTCTGAAAAGAAAGTCATATGATCCAACAATTGACTATTACAAAGACTATTTAACTCCTGCCACAAATGCTAGTCAATGACCAATCACGTTTCAATGAATCTTGTATTACAACCAATGACAGTCGTGTTTCACCTCGCTCTTTATCGATTTCTCTTTATCAGCTCCTGCTTTTGTGATAAACAAAGCTCCTCCTTTTTAATGTTCTGAACAGGTCAAAGCATTATTTTTCTCCAACAAATACATTGGATATAGCAAATAATGAAAAGATTCCTTGATTTTACTGAGTTTACTAAAAAAATAAATGAATAACCCGTAATGTTGATTATGATATATAGTTTGATGTGTTTCATTATTTCTCCACTTGGGTGCACTCTTACAATATTGCGATCTTATTTGGCAATAAATAATATGATCAAGCAGCAGTGAATGAACATAACCTCACATTTCTGATTTGTTTTCAAACATCGCCGTTTACATTAAATATATAAATATTTTAAAATAACTATAGTTAAACAATGATTTGTGAGTAAACACCTTAATTTTATTCGTTAAATAGTCCTAACAAATGCCACTCTTGATTTCCAAATTCTCTAGATAAATTGGAAATCACCCGTGGCATTACTTATGACTATTTAACTCATGCCCCAAATGGGAGTCAATGACCAATCACGTTTCAATGATTTCTGTTTTACAACCAATCAGAGTCGTGTTTCACCAAATATTTATCAGTGTTATAATTACCATATTAAAGAAAGCTCCTCCTTACAATATTGCGTTCCTTTGGCAATAAATAGTATGATCTGGTTGCAGTGATAAACAAATGAAGCAGTAGAAGCGTACCTATCGTTTCTCATTTGTTTTCAAACATCGCCGTTTACATTAAATATATAAATATTTTAAAATAACTATAGTTAAATAATGATTTGAGTAAACAGCTTAATTTTATTCGTTAAATAGTCCTAACAAATGCCACTCTTGATTTCCAAATTCTCTAGATAAATTCACTCCTCACTTCGTGAGTCGTGAATTTATCGATAACTTGGAAATCACTTGTGGCATTACTTATGATAAATACCAATTAGATAGTATAACTGTCACAGGATTGATGATCGGGGCAAGAGGTACTATACCAGGATTCTTAGCTAAATTTTGGAATTTATTAGATTTGGACAGAGTGTATCTCTCTAAAATTGCCATTGCTGCCATTAGAGTATCAATTTCAATTTTAAGAAACCGTCTTTACAAAATGTTTACTTTGTAGTATGTATAATTCAATAACAATTTGAAAAAAAAAATGTATTTCATCAATTTCGAAAATTAATTGTCTGTATCACTTTGTCCTTCAGGCAATCCTCTAATGAGGAAAGTTGTATATAATAATAATAATAATAATAATAATAAATTCACCAGACATTCTTGCAAATACTAAAGTAGCTAGACTGAGATGGATAGGACATATCCTGAGAATAGATAATAGTGAGACAGTTAAAAAACAATAATGGACCATCCAGATGGAAGACGATAGGTGGATATATGGAGTTTTGGAAGATCTCCAAAGACTTAAAATTCGAAACTGGTGGGCAATCGCCAGGAATAGATAGGTCTGGAGGAGAATTCTTAGGGAGGCTGTGACTCGACACGGGTCATCAGAAGACATGTTACCTATTCGAAACTTACATACAATAATGTACTTACTTAGAAGAGACATGACTTTATAATTTCAATAATTTTCTTTATGGAATAAAACGTTTTACAAATACTATTGTCCCAAAACAAAATTCCACAGTTCAAATATACTCCATAGCTACTATGAACTGTTGGGTATTTAAAATATACAATGAACCCATTACAGTAAGTAAAGTAAAGTATTCCCACTACAGGCCTCAGGAGGCCCTTGGGGTAGTAAGACGATAAGGCTCCCACTATTTCTAGACAATCGACACTTAATGTCAGCCGGGTTGTCAGCCCTGCGTGAAGGCCGCCTTTACCCCAGAACAAGAGTCTGGTACTCATTTCAGTTAGAGGCTGAGTCGACCCCAGGGTCATAGTGCCGCCAGAAGATTTGGGTCAGTTTAAAAATCCTGACCCCCACCGGGACTTGAACCCTCGACCTTCCGGCTTGTAGCGCAGTGTCTTAACCACTACGCTACAGGCTTTTAAAAATTGTAAAAATAGCAGTCCCATTTTTACCCCGATCAAAAATATAATAGATTAATTTATAAAAATGACTTGTTAATGTGAACAAGCACCTTGTAGTTATGCGAAACAAATGATAAAGAGCAATAATATTACAAGTGAAGAATATTTGTGATTTTTCTTCATAAATAACGTTGTGTTTAACATAATTGCTGCCTTTTCAACTGTCTACATTAATTGTTGTAATGTCCTTTATTCTGCAGTTATATACCTCTTTTATAGCGGCCTTTCATAACAAAAACAATTTAGAAATTACAGTAACTCAGAGAAGAAAAATAAAAATTATGCACTCACCAATCAGCAGCGAAGTATTTGTCATGATGATGGCCAAATCCTGACAACAAAAATTCAAATTATTACAAGTTTAATAATAATAATAATAATAATAATAATAATAATAATAATAATAATAATAATAATAATAATAATGTATTCATTGGTTGATCTCCGTTCGTCCCCCTCCAGGACATGACTGCTTGCATTTCCTCCAGAATTGAGTCTATGTTTAATTTCTTTCTGCGCCTCATTCCTATTTGTAATTATTGTTCATATATATTTTAATTTAGCCACTTCTTCAAAATTTATCTCATCTGTCCATTTCCATCATACAATATTTTTATATGACTGAACATATATTTAGTTTAATTCGTGTTTACTTGCAGTACCAATTGCATAGAGTTACTCAATAGAGTGTGCGTCGTGATGCCCTTAGTACCCTCCCGCTATCGCCCAATAGTACTACATCATCAGCATAAACTAACAGCTTATTAATACCATTGAGATGTAGGCTTTCTTCATCCTCTTCAGATTTGATGGCATGATCTAGTACAAAATTGAATACTAGATGAGATAGCGTACCTCCTTGCTTTAACCCATTGAGAATTTCAAAAGTATCCGGAAACTATTTGCCTACACGCACCCTACTCTTTGTGTCATTTAGACACATTCAAATAAATCTAACTTTCTAGGAATTCCGAACTCCAGCAGGATCCTATATAACTTCTCCCACATAAATGAATCGCATTCCTTTTCGAAGTCTTTACATGGTTGATGTACAGTGCCATTACATTCCCATTTATTTTACGAAATCTGTCTTATACTTAAAAACTGATCTCTTTATAATTCAGCTACTCATCGAGTTATAAATATGTTAAATAAATGTATATTTTAACTATTAGTTTCATTTCAACACAAACAACTTTGCAGAATTTGTCACGAGCGTCTTCCAGCAACCAATAACACAAAAAATTAAACAATCTTAAAACTATACACAGAGTGTAAATGAATTATACCGCATAAATTTAACTATGTATAGAGGGGTATTATGTAAGCATTTTGAGATAATGAACTAATGGCCTACCAATAAAAATGTCCAAGTTATGATTCAATTTGTAAAATGGTTGGCACGCCACTGATTATTTCAAATTAAAACGGAAATAATATGATACAGAGACTGTAACTTGCAACAAGCATGTGCCTTCAGCTCAGTGGTTATAGCAGTCTAACACCGAAGCAAACGTAAGATTTATGCATCACGTTCGAAATTCCCTACAGCACGTGTACAATTTTTTTTGTTCTCCCTTTATTAAGTGCGTGCAGTAAATTAGTTACGTACGTAGATTTACTTGTGGTTTAATTGTTTATCCATTATTTTACAGAATACGGTAATGGAATATCGGCGCAGTACACGAGTTACAAAACTATCTATGTAGGCATACGTATTGTACAGACAATTGTTTGAAAGGTTGTAATAATAATACGATTACTGTAGAGTGCAATAGGTTTCGCAAATAAAATGTGTAATTGTACTGTACAGCACTTATGTACTTAGATAAATGATAGTGCAGTGATTAATAACATGAAGAGGTATAAGTGTAATACATATGGCATGCATAATGTTATTGGGAAATAAAATTTGAGTAAACCAGAAAAAAAAGTACAGCACCTGCAGACTCACTAAAGAAATTGTTCAAATTGGCGATCTCCATTCTCACAACAAGATCACATCGGCGACGAAAGGATTCTCGTACTCCGTTCAAGATACCAGGTGTCTCACGGATCACATCACATGCTGCGATTATGCGTGCAACTATCAGTACATCTCTACCAACAGGGGTCACATACACCAGAGTTTTCAGATGTCCCCACAAAAAATAATCAAGTGGCCGCACTATAGTTGGACTACCTCTTCCTATCCAACGGCCACGATATACTCCATCCAAATGATTTCGCACATTCCGGCAGAAATGGGGAGGAGCTCCATCGTGCTGAAACCACATATTAATCCTGATGTGAAGAGGAACTTTTTCTAGTAATGTAGGTAGGACGTGCTCTAAATATGTCTTGTAAATGACACAATTTAATCTCTGGGGAAGAAGGTAGGGGCCAATGATGCGGTCAGAAATTATGGCTACCCATACGTTCACCGGAAATTTCTGCTGGTGACTCATCAGGAAGATGGCATGAGGATTTTCATAATCCCACACATGACTGTTCTTCGGGATCTGAACCAGCCCATCCCTATTAAATACTGCCACATCAGTGAATACTACCGAGGAAAAGAAGTGCGGTGGCTGCAGCAAAGTCCAAATACATAATTGGACACGTTGAGCGAAGTCCAGTGGCTGTAAGTCTTGTACTTTTTGCAGATGAAAGGGATAGAACTGGTCTTCATGCAGGACTTCCCAAACACTTTGATGGTTCGTACCCATTACACGTCCGATGGCTCGATAGAAGATTCCTCTTTCGCCCTATGAAGGACATTTTCTTCAAAATCTGCAGTGCGGCGCTTACGTCTTGCACCGGCGTCTACTCTGTTTACCTTCAACGTCCCATGCTCCCGCAAACGCCTGTCGACTGACTCGAAGGTTGTTCGGTGAGAATGGCGTCTATCTCGATACCGCTCCGCGTACGTGGCAGCAGCTCTTACACCATTACCTTGTGCTGCACCATAAATCACATGCATATCGGCAAGTTCAGCATAACTGTAAATATGTTCCATGATGCTTTCATGTATGCAACTTAACTGATACTGAAGTAACTTCTAATCAGATGTTAATGTAATCAATAGAAGAATAGGAATTTTGCGCATGCCCATACTAAACAAATTTCAGTGTCAATATATCACGGTATACACGCAGTGTACAATAGAAGAATAGCAATTTTACGCAAGCCGTACTAAACAAATTTCAGTGTCAACATATCACAGTGAAGAAAGAACGAAAGAAAGCGAAAAAAAAAGTCGCCTGTCGTGATTTGAACCATCAGTTTTCGAATCGTAAATCCATCACTTTGAACATTAAGCCACAAGTTAACTACACAGATTCTGCATGTTTCACTCTGTACTAAGGCTCACGTTGTACCGATGCTACTAACCAGAGTGCAGTGGCGTGCAATCATCTGCTCAGATCAAAATTTTAAGGATTTTGAAAACCCAATATTTCATAAACGTTCCTGATGAATTATTATAAATTAGGATCTCGGAATTAATACTTCCTTTTTTACTTTTGAGTGCCTCTCAACTTTTCAGCGGTTACCCTGGAATTAATACTAAAATATGAAATTATTCTAGTATAATTTTCACTCCTAGTATGCTCTCCTGTTGATTTATCTGTATAAAATGTCGTTTAGTGTGATTCCCTATAACGCGTCCATTTTTCCTCGTAGACCATTAGTTCAATATCTCAAAATGCTTATACAATACCCCTTTATACGTAGTTAAATGTATGCGGTATCATTCATTTACACCCTGTATATATCTCGTGATATACCCTTGGAGAAACGTGGGTTGTAACATTTATGGGCTATTCTTTACAACATGTGTCGCGACGTTTTTAATTACTTCATAACCTCCTGTTAAATGTTATTTTTAGGGTTTGATTTTTCAAATTATTTCCCACCATTTACAATGATGTTTACATTTATTTAACGATTATTTCAATATATTTTTCTATGATATTAAATTACATACGTAGCATGAAGATGTGACAGGCATATTGATTTTAACGAATATTCAGTGCAGTCAACATAGAGTATGTACTAATTCACTGTACACATATACCTCACAAATTTAGAACCTACCAATTATTTTTGGGCGTTGCATTCTTTCACAGGTTAGAGTGCTTAAATTCCATTACGATAGCTTTTACATTGGTCTTTCACAGGTTAGAGTACTTAAATTGCATTAGGTTCGCTTTAGATTCGTTAGATATCGTATATATGTTGGCTGCATCCCGAGATTCCATAGTGTAAACCACTTCGCGTTTGTTGGCGCATACGCATAGTATATGATAGGAACTTAGAAAAAAAAATCGCGTCACATGTTGTAAATAATCCCCCTTTTATGTTAAAAAATAAAAAAGCAAGAGTCCATCATTCGCATCCACATAACTGGGAGAACAACAGTTTTATATATTTTCAATTTAATATTTTTTTAGAAGTAGGGTGGAGAGGAGATTACGAGTATTTGAGAATAAAGTCCTTACGTAATATTTGGACCAAAGGGAGATGAACAGACAGGTGAATGGAGAAGACTACTGAACAGTGAACTACATGGTCTCTATAGAAGCCAAATATAATAAGAACAGTTAAGTCTCGTAGACTGCGATGGGCAGGACATGTAGCTCGAATGGGGAATGAAAAATGTGCATGGAAGCTTCTTGTAGGAAAACCAGAGGAAAACGCCCAGTTAGTAGACCAAGAATGAAGTGGGAGAATAACATTAACTATAATTTGAGGGAAGTAGATTATACAGGGAATGATTGGAAAACATTAGCTCAGGATATGGATATATGCAGAGTTTATATACGCGTGGCCATGAACCTACGGGTTCGATAGTGCCAATGAGTTAGGTAGTTGGGTTGACAAGAGTCCCAATTTAGCATGTATTTCCAGAATTGAGCTTATATTTAATTTATCTGTACATCTCATTCCTGTTTGTATTTATTGTTCCAAGGTATTTGAATTTCGCCACTCATGGAGTTGAGTAGAAATGCATTATATAAATTCAAAAAACTCAACAAAAAAGTTCGCGACAGCATACGTTTATCTTTTACGGATAACTCACAACCATTTTTGGCTTTCATTGATACCAAGAAGATCGGGATAAGTAGATTCCCGGGCAAGCGTGGTCTGGCATACAGTTTATCCGATTGAGATGGGGCTTTTTAAAAATGTTCAGGAGATTCCGGGGATGAACATAGGCTATACGAGAGTTATAATAGTCAACCTCTTCACCCCTAAAAAGCATCCTTTGTAGTGAAAAACGTGAAATAAAGTCCCTATTTTTAAGCTTAAATGCCTTACGCTGGATAAACCATAACAAATACACCAAATTAATGTACACAGAATTGAATATCTTAAAAAACTCTACAAACCTCCGCTACAGCATATGTTTATCTTCTACGGATAACTCACAATAACCATTTTTGTCTTTCTTTGATGACAAGAAGATCGGAATAAGCAGATTCCCAGGTAAGTATAACAGCGCACGGCTGTGGGATAAAAACACATTAACATTTATTTAGGAGTAGCAGCGCGCGCCGGGTAATAGCTAGTCTAATATATAAATTTATCTTTCAACTAATTGTGATGATTGAGATTTTATGATTTTTTTATAAAAGTAGTTTCAGATGTTCAATTAATTGTTAGCTAATGAAAACAAATGGCAGTGAAGCTTACGTGCAGCTCATCAGATTTTTAAATGAGTGCGTGGGGGGGGGGAGAGTGGATGTTGGATGTAGTTTTATAGCAATTACATTTTGATATTGAGTGAGCATTAGCTTCAAATGAACTGTGCACATGTCATGTTTGATAGATTGCCAATATAATTATCTTATAATCAAATTACCACACAAAAACACTGACTCGTGCAGGAGTCGAATCCGATTACACCAATCAACTAGTAACACACCGCCTTCCATAATTGCTACTGTTTCCAAATAAACCCGTATCTTTTGAGTTTTAATGTACAGATATCAACTATGTACAAACCAGAAAAAAATCCATGTATTGATTAACCGAAAAAAATAGTAATTACTCTGTATGCTATTATGCATTAAAGGGATCCATGTCCCAACTTCTCTCAAAAATCATTAATCTCAAAATATAGAAAACTGTGATATATAAAAATTTGCACAAAGAGTAAGATGCATATAAAATACTTTTGGAATTCACTATGGGTTAAAGCAAGGAGATGCATTTTCTCCTCTGCTATTCAATTTTGTTGGCCAGCCTCATGGGCTAGTGGTCAGCGTTACTGACTACAGTTCATGAGGCCCCGGGTTCGATTCCCGGTGAGACCATAGGACCTTTTATTTGAAGGTGATTGCCCATGGTCTGGAATTTAGGTTATGTTTAAGTTAAGAACTCTCCTGGCGCTTTATTACCAGTTAACATCCATCATATCATAGGGGTAACGTAACTTCACATTCCAGATGCCCCAACCTAAGAAATTGATTATAATTCCGACAATGCCAGGAGGGAAAGCCAGAAATGTCATAAAAGACAACGTGGTAGCATTAAAAAATCAATCTTATATAAAATGTGTAGAGGATGAGGAAGATATTAATAAGCTATTAGTTTATGCTGATGGTGTAGTACTATTGGCCGATAAGGAGGAGCTATCAAGGGCCAACACTAACACTCTGTTGAATAACACTAAAAAACTGAGGATGGAAGTAAACACAAAAAAACTAAATATATGGTCACATAAAATATGTAATATTATGTAAATTGACAGTTAATGACAAATGAGGGAAATTTTGAACAAGTGTGTGAATTTAAATACCTAGGAACAATAATTACAAATATGAATGAGATACATAATTAATTAAGCATAGGCTCAATTCTGGAACTGCATGTCATTGTGCATTACAGGGACTCTTGAGTTCCAAATTCTCTAAAAAAATTAAACTGAAAATATATAACACTGTTATTTTCCCACTTATATTATATGGATGCGAAACATGGACTCTTACTTGAAGGAAGGAGAAAATATTACAAGTATTAGAGAATAAAGTTCTAAGGAATTTTTTTGGACCAAAGAGAGATGAACTGGCAGGCGAATGGAGAATAATGCATAAAAGTGAGCTACATGATCTTTGTGGGAAATCAGCTATAATATCAGTTATGTCTCGTAGAATGTGACGGGAGAACAAGTGGCACGAATGAGGACTAAAAGAGGGGCATGTAAGTTTCTTGTAGGAAAACCAGTAGGAAAATTCCTAGTTGGTAGAGGAATAATGAGGTGGGAGAATAGCATTAACCATGATTTGAGGGAAGTAGATAATACAGGAGATGATTAATGGATAGTCCACCGCTGTGGTCTCGAGTTAGCGTGCTGCCTTGTCACGCAGCGGGCCCGGGGTTCGATCCCCGGTCGGGGCAGTCTTTCTGGGTGAGGTTTTTATCGGGGTTTTTCCTCACCTGTAAGACGAATGTCAGGAAAACTTTAAGGCCCAAACGGTCCCCGAAATCATATGGCCATCATCCTTATCATTATAATCCACCATTATCATTATCATAATCATCCTTCACCGGTGTGGAAAGCAACGGGAAGCTACCACACCTACACAATTCCCTAGTAAAGCTGCAAGCATAGCATGAAAATGCTATATTGCAGTGAAGGACCTGCCTTCGGGCAGAATTACTATGGATGGATGGATTAATGGATAACATTAACTCTGATTAGGGATGTATGGAGAACTTATGTCAGCATGGTCATTGACCTACCGGTGAGTGGGTGAGTGTGTGATATAAAAATGGAAGAATACAAATAAATCGTAATTAAGTCAAACATATTTTATAGAATGGCATAGAATCTGAAGGAAAGTCCATAAATATTACGCTAGAGGAAGGAAGTAGAAGAAATATATCAAGGGCACGTTGAATGGAGTAAGAGGTAGTATGGAAACAAGAGGTCTTAGGGAAGAAGATAAATTAGACACAGATTTCTGGGGACAAATCAGTTTGTGTTGAAGGAGAACCATAGTAATGTAGAATAATAATAATAATAATAATAATAATAATAATAATAATAACAATAATATAACGTTAATAATTATAATAATAACAAGAATAGCGATGATAATAATAACGCTATTATTATTATTATTTATTATTATTATTTATTACTATATGGGTCCAAAATCTGGACAATACGTAGAAAACAAGTCAACAAGCTATACCAGTAGAGATGGATTTTTGGCGGCGATCGACAAGAATTTCAAGAAGGGATAAGGTCAGAAACAGAACAATAAGTGGAATTATGCAAGTTGCAAGAAAAGAAAAACATAGAAAAAATAGAAGAAAAACGTTTAAAATGGTATGGACAGCTCACTAGAATAGAAGAAGAGAAAATACCAACGACGATCCTTAAATGGAAAGCTAATGGACGAAGTGGAAGGGGAGACCTAGAGAACGTTGGATAGATGGAATGAGGAGAAGTATAGAAGCTAGAGGTATGAAGGAAGATGATGTTTTAGACAGGAATCTCAAATCACTTAATATATAAAATATATTATTATTATTATTATTATTATTATTATTTAAATAGATGTAGGATATATTTAAGTTAAAGCGTGATTGTATTTTAGAATTGAAGTCAAGAGTTTAAATCTGTAAGGAGGAGAGATAGGCGTGATTTTAACTTAGTTTTCACGAAGTCTTTGTAAAATGGTGCACTTTATATGCGAGAGAAATCTCGTGAAGTGGAAAACTTTGAAATAAACTTATCACCTCCCCTGAGAGGTGAGCTGCAGCAAACATTCGATTTGCGCTCTATACAGCTCTAATGTTCCGAGAAAAACAGCTCAATATCAACTCCTACTGTGTTATTCAAATGATAAACCACTCCTAATTCATTTACTAGTTCAACCAAGCTAAATAATCCAATGTGTATACAGACAACAACTCGAATTATTTTGTTTCAAAGTAACAAATTCTTTAATGTTAAAATATATGATAGTTATAGATAATTCTGTCGACTATGTTGGATCTAATCTTCTTTATACATAAAAATTCACCTTGCCTAGGTTTGTGCTCGCAAAACTCTAAAAGTACTGTCCTCCTCCGACGAGTTTAGCACTGGGAAGTAGGGTTTACTACTCTTGCAGGTAGTTTCTTTTGTGCCTACAGCCGAGTCGAAGAAAAGTATTAATCATTCACAAATATGCAGTTTTCAGTTTGCGGTTTTCTGTGACTGTCTCTTCTTCTTCTTAAACGTAATTTGTAGGATTTGCATCCTGTTTATTTCCAAAATCACTCCTCGGAGGAAGACGTATTGGATGTGCATTCATTGTCTATCCATCTCTTGGCTGGTTTTCCTCTTGTTCTTCTCCCGTCCATTGGTCTATCTTCTTCAGCTCTTTTTGCAAGTCGGTTTTCTTCCATTCTTTCTATATGAACGTTCCAATATTTTCGTCTATCTATAATAAATTTGGTTATGTCTTGGATATGACATTTGTCCCTAATTTCTGTGTTGTGCATTGTATCAAAAATATTTTCCCGAATAGTTCTTAAGATTTTCATTTCACATGTGCTTATTATTTGTTTAGTTTTTGTTTTATCAGCCCTAGTTTCTGCTCCATATACTATAACTGGTCGAACTATCATTTTGTATTTAGTACACAATTGATCTTCTTGGTGATACAATATTAAAATATATATACAGTCAATATGCCCATTTCACCAATAAATATTTAAAATGGTCAGACCAAATGGTTAGACCATTTTAAATATTTATTGGTGAAATGGGCATATTGACTGTATATATATTTTAATATCATTTTGTATATGCGGGTTTTGATTTCTATTGAGATATGTTTGTTGCGCCAAATTAAAGTTTTCATATATCCTGATATTTGTGCTGCTTTATCAGCTTGTTTCTTTATTTATTTTATTAATTTTTTAGTGTTTGTTATTAATACACCTAAACAATTAAATTCTGATACTTGTTCTATAATTTTTCTTTCCACTTCTAATTTGCATCTTACTGGTTCTTTTGATATTGTTAAGCATTTTGTCTTATTCGTGTTAATTTTCATATTGTATTTTCTGGCATTTATATTAAATTCATATAAAGAATGTATATAAATATATAATCATCAATTTTTGTCATGCCCTTCCTTTCCTTTTTTGTTTCTGATAATGTACAATTTTTTATATATTTTTCTTTTATTTCTTGTATTATTTCTTCTTTCCTTTTAAACCAGGACATAACATTCCAAGTGACTGTGTATTTCGTAAATAGAGCGAATGTGTTCAATATGATTGTACTGCACTTCCTTCCTGACTGGTGTTGTCATCCAGTATCCATCCCCACACTACATTCCTTTGAGCGTTAAACTCATCGGAGGAGGACAATAGTCGGTTGTGTGACTTGAAATTTTGACACAACGTTGCATTAGAAATACGTGCGTGTTTAGATGTTAACTATAATGTTCTACAACCACTAAGTACACGGGTTCACCTGAAATAAAAATTTAAATCGATCTAGCGGTCGCAATTTTCTATGTTTCAAAGCGAAACTCAGTATATACTAATAAAATAAACAGAAGTAGATCTTGTCCAAAAATCGGCGAAATCTGACAATTATAAGTTGGGGTTTATTAGAAAACCGAAAATAAAAATTGACCAGCAACCACCATGTCTGATACGTCGCAATGAAGGATATTCATTTGTACGTACAGTTTATTTGGTATAGCGAGTGTTTAGCCACTATCTGTTATGATCTAAAACCATTGGGTGGATTTCTCAACCGAAGTCTATACCACAACTCTCGTTTCCCATTTTTTGTTTTGTTTCCATAACAACTATAAAATGACTGAAAATCTACAGAAATTGTTATGAAACCATAGACATTATTCACACATTAATTAACAGCTGTAGATTTTCAGGTTTATGGTTGTTGTGGAAACAATAAAAAATCGGAAAACCGCTGTCGTGGTTTTGACTTCAGTTGAAAAATCCACTCATTATGTGTAGAAGTTCACCTGAAACCAAAATTTAAAAAAAATGCGCTACAACCTGGAATGTCGAGGTTCGAGTCCCGGGGGTCAGGACTTTTAAGCTGCCTAAGCCTTTTGACGTCACCAGGACCTTGGGGTCGAGTCATCCTCCAATAGAAATGAGTATCAGACTCTTGTTCTGGGGGTAAAATCAGCCGTCACGCAGAGCTGAAACCCCTGCTAATTAACCTCTTACTACCCCAAGAGCATCTTCAGAACTTTAGATATTTCATTTAATTAGGTGTAGGAGCGCACGCCGGGTATCAGCTAAGACATCAATTAATCAATCAATCAATCAAAATTCCCATCATTCCTGCGTGGAGCATAGGGCTGTGAGAAAACTTCTCTATCCGAATCTATTCTGGGCTAGGTCCTTGATCTCATTCCAAGTCTTCCCCATCATTTTAGCTTCTGTGAGAACAGTTCGTTTCCATGTCATCTTGGATCTGCCAATTCCCCCTACTGTCCTGTTGGTTCCAATTCATTGACATCCTGGCGGGATCATTTGGAGATCGGCGAAGTGTATGTCCCGGCCATCCCCACTTGCTATGCTGAATTTCAAGTTCAACTGGTTTTTGTTTCGTTTTTAACCATAGGTTTTCATTAGATTTCTTGACCGGCCAGAACTTTTTAATATACTTCGCAAACATATATTAATGAAAATTTGTAGTTGATTGGTAATGGTTTTAGTTATTTTCCAGGTTTCACAGCCTTAAAAGAGTGCGGGTTACACATAATAAAAATAAAAATAAAACTACTTTATTTACTGGGATCTGAAGGCGACATATATATTTAGTAAATAAAATGGAGCTTGTGGTCTGTTTTTTAATTGTTTTTCTTGCACTTGATGTGTCAACCCTGATTATATCTCTTAAAGGGTGAAACACATGTAGGTATTAATTTGAGTATGTTTTGTCATGATTTTACTGTTTTTACTAGTATTTGTGATTTTAATTCGACAAATTTGCATCCCACATTGTTTATGACTTTTAGTGGAATTATCACTAAGCTATATTGATTTATTATTATTTTTTTCTGGCTCCATTAATTACTGTAGGTTCGATCTCATTTAAAATCATATAGTCGTCTCCTCCAGTGTGCTTGTGTTGGCTGTGTTATTCTCTTTTCCTGCTATTATGCACAACAGGGACTATTGTCATGCAAACTTTTCTAAAAAAAGTGTTAAATTTTAAGTATACAAAAGGTTATTTCTCCAGTTATATGGTTGCGAAACATGGTCTCCAACAGTGGAATTTTATATGAATTTGGGTCATTTCAGGACGACATAAACTGCAAAATTCGTATAGGCCTACTCAAGTACTGGTTGCGGCTAATCCAAGTTGAACAAACAATGCTCAGAGCAATTTGTTACGACCACCAAATTAGGAATGCAAATGTGAAATTCTGGGCAGACGAGGTTAAGAGAGAACTCCAAAATATTGGTGGGTTGGGTATGGTAAAAAAGGACCGAAAATCGCAAGAATGCGTGGAGAAAAATAAAGAGGAGGAACTTACATATAAACCAACAAAATATTTGAATGTGCGAAAAAACGCTCACTGTTTTTACAAAGAGACCTAAAACAAGTTTGGGGAAAATAATCTTATATACTCAATCTAGGATTTAAAGAGAGATGAGGGTTTGCTTGGTTTAGGTTAGGGGCATGGATTTTTTTTTTAAATTAGCGACGATCACGATATGCGAATATGTCCAATGTGCGGGAGCTTTGAAGACGACATACATATATTAAGAAAATGTAACGAATTGGAATATTGGAAGTGTCAGTTATTACCGGAAAGATTTCTAAATTCGAATCGTGAAAGATTGGCATACTACGAGTTATTGGTAAGCCCAGAAAATTGGATAAACTTAGATAAATTTCTGGACAAAACGCGGAAAATAATAACAACGCTCATTCATGAATAAATAAATATGTTAACAAATTGCAATACCATTGTTAATTTTTCTACGGTAATTATACATAACGTATAGTGTAACTGTATTGTTATGTAATTGTAAAATCATTGTGTTTTCTCTTTTGTCTTAAGTTATTATTACCAAACATTAACTTATTGCAACGGACTGTCAACAGCACGTACGGCTTACTGCCCGTGCGACCCATATTTGTAAATAACATTGTATGTATCTTACTTTTAGTCTAATAAAGTCCTTATGTACACACTTTAAGGGAGGAGAAAAGATTACGAGTATTTGATAATAAAGGGATTAGAGAAAATTTTGGGTCAAAGAGAGATGAACAAGTGAGCGGAAAAAATTACATAAAGTGAGATATATAATATTTATACGAAAACTGCGTAATAAGAAAAGATAAGTCTCGTAGACTGCGATGTGTAGGGCATGTAGCGCGAATGATGAATGAATGAGGTAATAAAGGACACTTCTTGTATGAATCCCACAAGGAAATCCGCTACTAGGTTGGCCAAGAATTTGGTGGGAGAATACCATTAACCATAATTTGAGGGAGATAAATTATAAAGGGAATTATTTTTAATTATTCGTTCAGGTAGGCATGTTAGGAGAAGTTTTCTCCGCGCGGTCAGGGAACCTCCGTGTTCGAGTGTGTCAGCGGAAGAGTTTGTTTTCGCTAGAAAGACTATATAATAAATTTAACAATCAAAACGTAAAATGTACAAGTTAGAAAAAGCTACCGATCACGCAGAACAAATTTAATTCTGGTGACAACTCATAAGAACAGTTAAGTCTCGTCGACTGCGATGGGCAGGACATGTTGCACGTATGGGGAATGAAAGACTTGCATGGAGGCTTCTTGTAGAAAAGCCAGAGGAAAACGCCCAGTTGGTAGACCAAGAATGAGGTGGGAGAATAACATTAAGTATGATTTGAGGGAATTAGATTATACAGGGAATGATTGGAAAGAATTAGTTCAGGATAGGGATATATGGAGAGCTTATGTCCGTGCGGCCATGAACCTACGGGTTCGATAGTGCCAGTGAGTAAGTAAGTAAGTAAGTAAGTAAGTAAGTAAGTAAGACTATTTAACTCATGCCCCAAATGAGAGTCAATGGCCAATTACGTTTCAATGAATTTTGTTTTACAACCAATCACAGTCGTGTTTCACCTCGATATTTATCAACTTAAGTTTATCATATTAAAGAAAGCTCCTCCTTTATAATAGTCTGTACAGGTCAGGGCATTATTTTGTAATGACTTTCTTACTGAATATAGCAATTTATATATTAAGATATAAGAATCCTAGAATACACGTGGCTCCCAGATTGTAATATGGTGCACGAATAACCAGATACCGCTTGCGAGATATAATAGAAAAATTATAGCAATTGATTATACCACGATGAAAAGAAACCACTGTTTGCACTTTCTTAAACGTATTATTTCCCAGGTTTTACTTTCCAGAAAAATATAATTGACATGTTTACATCATAAGAGATCAGAAATTAATTAATTACCTATACTGTTGGTTATAATATACAGTTTGATGTGTTTCATTTTTTCTCCACTAGGGTGAGTTCTTACAATATTGTGATCCTATTTGGCAATAAATAATATGATCTGGTTGCAGTGGACAAATGAAAATAACTAAACATTTCTCATTTATTTTTAAACATCGCCGTTTACATTAAATATATAAATACTTTAAAATAACAATATTTATATACCGGTAACGATTTGTGAGTAAACAGCTTAATTGTAATCGTTAAATAGTCCTAACAAATGCCATTCTTGATTTCCAAATTCTCTAGATAAATTGGAAAGCAATCCTGGCATTGCTTATAAAAAATAATTATTTAAAAACAAGTAATTGTATACAGTAGATAGTAGTAATTTATTTATCAAATATCTTTAACTTTATTTTTGCCTAATGCCACCAGAATGTCATTTGGATATTTCTGGCTTCTTCCCTGGAATTGGCGGAATTGTAATCCATTTATTAGTTTGGGGTAACTGCAAGACAGAGTTACGTTACTCCGATGATATGATGGGTGATAAATGATAATGAAGCGCCAGGAAAGTTCTTAACCTAAATTCCAGACCATGGCCAACCACAGGAATACTTCCCTTTATGAACAAATTCCTATGGTTTGACCGAGAATCGAACCCGGGACCTCATAATCTGTAGTCAGAAACGCTGACTACTAGCCCATGAGGCGAGTCATAAAGACCCCTTCAATTTATCATATTTATATTATTATTATTATTATTATTATTATCGTCGGCCACGGTGGACTAGTAGTTATGCTCCTTGCCTCCGGCCCCGAGGGTCGCGGGTTCAAACCTGGCCGCGGTCGATGGATTTTTAGGATGGAAAAATCCAAGGTTCAAGTCCTCCGGGAGGGACTTTAAGCCGTGGGTCCCAAGTCTGAAGATTTTCAGGCTCGTAAAAGATCCTTAAGCCTGAATAAAAAGGCCTCTAAGCAAAATTTACCGAATTTTCCCATCCTAGTATTACCTTGGTTTACTATATGTCAGTTTGAGGCGGAACGCTGACCACGGACCACTCAAATGACATCTATACGAAAACAAGTGTAACTAAATTAGTATGGTTCAAATTCTTCCCTGTAGGGGGAGAGCGCCTAAATCTCTGTTAAGGGAAACATGGGCTTACAAGATACAAGAAGATCATTATTATAAGGGTATAGTAATATAAACTCAAACATAATTATAATAAAATTATAGCTTGAATAATTCAATGATCCAACATAAAATATAAAGGGGTTTAAAAAATATTACTATTAAAATCGTAATATTCTATAAGGGTTATTAAAAAAATAATTACCATAATCTGTTGAAAGTGTGTAAGATGGTGTGGAATGCAGCACTTGCCCACATACGTGACGTGGTGAAGCGCACAACGATCCAATAAGACGGAGTAATGTACCGTGAAAATTAACACGTCAACATAATTGAACGGCTCATTTACTTTTGAACTATTCTCCTTAAGGAATTCAACTTCCTAGTTCATTACTTACGTTCATTGCCTTGATAGTTTTACAACCCTTAAACACAAGAGTTATTGAAACATCTCTGGAATTCTCCTTCATTTTAATTACACAACATCTTAAGAGGTCTCCCAGACTGCAATGGGGAAGACAAGCGGCAAGAATGGGAAAAGAGAGGGAACTTTACGTAAAAAAAACCAGAGATGAAAAGCGTCCACCAGATAGGGCACGAACTACAGAGAGTCCACAAAGTCCTGCTATCAAAACAACGTAACTTAGCTCGTAAACTATTTGACATAGAGACATGCGGTTTTTTTGCAACCTATTCTAACCTATTCTACATCTCTCAGCGTTATGTTTACATTTGTTGCAGATTGTGATTTAAATGACAATGACAACACCACAGCAAAAGGCCCAATGTGTATGGTGGTATGCTGAGTCTGGTAAATCACCAGTACCCCCATATCTGTACACAAAGAAAGTCGCTTCATCGGAGAACATCTCCCTCTGCAGGTACTCATTGTCTTTGTCAATTGCGTTCAGCATGGAATCAGCAAATTCAGCTCGCCGAGGGAAGTCAATTTGCAGCAACGCTTGCGTAATTTGCAGCCGCTTATGGAGGACTTTATGAATGGTTGATTTTTGAAAATGCAGTTCCCATGAAGCATGACGAACCAATTATTGAGAGCTGCGTTGAAATGCAAGTTGCACATTGTCGATAGTTTCTTGGCTTACATCTGGTCGTCCACTCCGTGACAAGTTCATTTACACTGCCAGTCGCTAGAAATTTCTCGGCCCATATAATTATGGATTATTTGAATGGAGGATCTCTTCCATAATGCCGGCGGAAATTTCGCTGAACAGTTACTGGAAATTTACGAGACTCAGCATACCATCATACACATTGGGCATTTTCCTGTGGTGTCGCCATTGTCATTTAAATCACAATCTGCAACAAATGTAAACAAAAATTTAAGAGATGTAGAATACATAAATAAAAACACATGATCTCAAATAGTTTACGAGCTAAGTTACATTGTTTTGGTAGCAGGACTTTGTGGACACCCTGTATTTTATACAGCTGATTATTTAAATGCATTTTCTCAGAATAGGGTTGTATGGAGAGCTTATATTCGTGCGGCCATGAACCTACAGGTTCCATAGTGAAAGTGAGTTAGTTATTAATTGTGCGTTAATTTGAATCAGAGATTTTTTCCCTTATTTTTACAACCGAGTCCCTTAAAAATGTTAGAGATAATTTCTCACATCAGTTGGTCAGCTTGTGGTTTAGTTAGCAAGGATTTTTACAAGGGAATTAGCTGAAAATAACATATCAACGGGAGGGTTTGTGTACATTGCGAGTCTGTGAAATGGCCCGTCTCTGCAGATTCAGCGTTACCAGCGCTATCTGGACGGAGGAAAAGCTAACGTCGGCTGGATTCCTAATTGCTGCATAATTAAAACTTGCTTTACAGCTCACATTCTGATGCCGCCTCTATTCCCCTTCATATTAAAAATAATATAAAAACAATATATATTAAAATATATATGAAGGACTTAGGGTAGTAACATGATAATCCACATTCTGTTACGAAATGTCATTGATAACAAATAAATGTATTAAAATATGCATAAAATCATTTGTAAATGTGTCAGTGATGAGTTAAAACATTTAGACACACAATGTATTAACAACAATACTGCACAATTAGTATTTATAATTTTTGAAACATTGAAATCCTTATATCTCACGAAGAACAGTATGTGGCTTATCATGTTATTGCCCTAAGCCCTTCATATATTAAAAAGAATATAACATTAAAAATAATATATATATATATATATATATATATAATCGTATTGTTGTTTATTGACGCTTCAGCAACATAAGTACGAGATAAAAACTTAAAATGTGTACCTTTTGGCAGATGCCGTCGTCCTCAACTATATTAAAATATTAATGTTATTTAAAATATTATCTGGAGGCCTGTCGGAACTGAACTTCCATCAACAGTAGGGTGCGTATCTGCTATTGATGACGGAAGGTAACTTCCGAAAGGCCTCCAGATAGTATATTAAATATAATATTTTAACACATTTGAGAACGACGGCACCTGCCAAAAAGGTACATATTTTATGTTTTTATCTCATGACTATTCACCTGAACGGAATTTGATATGAATTTTATTAGTATTAAGTACAAGTGAAGGTAAAGTGATACCACTACAAACCTTAGGAGGCCCTTGGGGTAGTAGGGAGTTAAGGTTCCCAATTTTTTCTAGACAATCGGCACTTGATGTCAGCCAGGACAAGCGTCTGATACTCATTTCCGTTAGAAGTTAAGTCAATCCCAGGGCAGTGTCTCCAGAAGGTTTGGGTCAGTTTAAAATTAATGACTCCACCCAGATTTAAACCCTTAACCATTGCGCTATGGCGTGTTTTAACATAAGTTTTGGCATCGATGATTCAGGGGTTAAGTTTCTTACCTCCAGTCCCGAAAGTACAAACACGTCCGCGGTCGATGGATTTTTCTTTATGATGAAAAAATAAAAAAAACAAGTTCTCCGGGGTGGCCGTGGGTCCCGAGTCTTAAGATTTTCGGGGCCGTAAAAGAATCTCAAGCTTAAATTAGAGCGTTTGAAAAAAGAATTTTAATCCAAACTTTAGTGATGCCGCATTTTGACTACTGTGATGTTCTACTAACTGACATAAGTGACGGATTGTCGGACAAACTGCAGCGAGTCCATAATATGTGTATCAGATTCATATTTAATGTTCGAAAATACGATCACATTTCTACATTATTCCACGAATTGTCATGGCTACATCTAAAAGAGAGAAGAAAATCGCACTGTGTAAATCTTCTATTTAAGATCCTACATACCTCGATTCCTAATTATTTATCATCCCGTTTCCAGTATCTATCCTCAAACCATAACTTAAACACAAGATCACAACATAGTCTCTTACTTAATATACCGCAACATAGGACATCACACCACTCCATGTCATATACCATCTCCACTTCTCGCAACTGGAATTCCCTACCACAAGAAATAAGGGGCTGCCGGAACATTGGCATCTTTTAAAAGAAATCTAAATTTATATTTGCTCTAAACTCGACTTCATTATTATCCAGTGTAAGATATATATATTAATTGGTGTTTCCCGTATAATGTATCATATTTATATTATTATTATTATTATTATTATTATCGTATCATTATTGTTATTACCCTATAAAATGTTGTTTGTACATGACATTTACATTGCTACATTTATTGTATCTTTAACTGTTTATAATTAGTATAGTGTATATCTATATTTGTCGAATATTTATTTGTATTTGTGCTGGTTGAGTGGAAGAGAGGGCCTTATGGCCTTAACTCTGCCAGAATAAATAAAGTATTATTATTATTATTATTATTATTATTATTATTATTATTATTATTATTATTTCTTAGTTGCATAAAATATATCTCTTTGGGGCGACATGCTAACCGCATGTCATTCACTGACACATGTAGGGTAAAAATAGTAACTAAAGTAACTCACAATAAGAACCACCCTTGTCTCTCATGGGGGCGTAAGGGTACAGACTAGAACACAATACGTCATACTTTTTTTAATCTCTTGGTTTAAACTTTTCTTAAAAATTCTCTTACTATTTAGTGATCATATTTAAGTAGTTACGTGTCAATTTGGAAGGAACGTAGCTATTCTGGTCGTTCTTATGAAGAGATTAAGAAACCCTACTTATTCAAAAAAAGACCATAACTTGAATATATATATATATATATATATATATTACCCGGCGTGCGCTGCTACTTCTAAATAAATGAAAAATAATGTGTTATGTTTAGTTGAATAAGTAAAGGGAAAATTAATTATAAATGTATATTTTTAGATACCCCGTGCTGATTACCCGGCGTTGTCCGCGAATCTACTCATCCCGATCTTCTTGGCATAAATTAGCTAAAAGACAAAATTCGTTATTGTGAGTTATCCGTAAAAGAATACCCGCCATGTGCTGCTATGCTTGCACAGGAATCTATGCACTTGTCTCGATCTTCTTATCATCAATGAAAGACAAAAATGGTTATTGTGAGTTATTCGTAAGAGATAAACATATGCTGTCGCGGACTTTTGTAGAGCTTTTTGAGATATTCAATTCTGTGTACATTAATTTTGTGTATTTGTTATGGTTTAGGCAGCGTAAGCCATTTAAGCGTCCAAATAGCTACTTTTTTCACGTTTTCCACTACAAAGGGCGATTTTTATGGGTGTATGAGTTGAGTATTACAACTCTCTTATAGCCTATGTTCATCCCGGGAATCTCCTGAACATTTTGCAAAAAGCCCATCACAATCGGATCAACGGTATGACCGCGGGTAAACCAGAAGGAAAGCGCCTAGTAGATAAGCTAAGAATGAGGTTGAAGAATGGCATTAACCATGATTTGAGGGAAGTAAATTAGGTCAAGAACCTTCTAGGTCTGTCGTGCCATGAGTAGAATGTTATATATATATCAGGGTGGTACTTATTTTCGACTTTACGAATTTTATTCTGCACACTGTTTTCCATAAGTAATGCCACGAGTGAATTCCAAATTATCGATAAATTCACGACTCACCAAGTGAGGAGTGAATTTATCTAGAAAATTTGGAAATCAAGAGTGGCATTTGTTAGGACTATTTAACGAATAAAATTAAGCTGTTTACTCACAAATCATTATTTAACTATAGTTATTTTAAAATATTTATATATTTAATGTAAACGGCGATGTTTGAAAACAAACGAGAAACAATAGGTACGCTTCATCTGCTTATTTTGTTTATCACTGCAACCAGATCATACTATTTATTGCCAAAGGAACGCAATATTGTAAGAATGCTCTCTAGTGGAGAAAAAAATGAAACACATCAAACTGTATATTAATTCATTTCTGATGTCGTATGATGTAAATATAACAATTATATTTTTCTGGATTGTTACCTGGGAAAAAATACACTTAAGAAAGTGCAAACAGTGGTTTATTTTTTTGGTGGTATAATCAATTGCTACAAATGTTTTTTATATTAACTCCCACATGCGGCATGTGTTGACATTCATGCACTATATATACAATCTGGTAACCGTATTTATTGCCGGATCAGTCACTGCAAAATAATGTTCAGACCTGTTCAGAATATTACAAAGGAGGAGCTTTCTTTAATATGGTAATTATAACACTGATAAATATTTCGTGAAACACGAGTCTGATTGGTTGTAAAACAGAAATCATTGAAACGTGATTGGCCATTGAGACCCATTTGGGGCATGAGTTAAATAGTCACAAGTAATGCCACGAGTGATTTCCAAATTATCGATAGATTCACGAGCCACGAAGTGACGAATGAGTTTATCTAGAGAATTTGGAAATCAAGAGTGGATTTGTTAGGACTATTTAACGAATAAAATTAAGCTGTTTACTCACAAATCATTATTTAACTATAGTTATTTTAAAATATTTATTTATTTAATGTAAACGGCGATGTTTGAAAACAAATTAGAAACGATTGGTACGCTTCATTTGCTTATTTTGTTCATCACTGCAATCAGATCATATTATTTATTGCCAAAGGATCGCAATATTGTAAGAATGCACCCTAGTGGAGAAATTTATAACCAACATTATAGGTATTAATTAATTTCTGATGTCCTGTGATGCAAATATGTCAATTATATTTTTCTGCAACGTCATTTACTGGAAAATAATTCGTTTAAGAAAGTGCAAACAGTAGTTTATTTTTTTTGTGGTATAATCAATTACTACATGTGTTTTTATATTATCTCCCGCATGCGCCATCTGCTGACATTCATGCACTATATATACAATCTGGTAGCCGTATTTCTTAGAGAGTCAGTCACAGCAAAATAATGCTATGACCTATTCAAGAATGTTAAAAAGTACGAGCTTTCTTTAATATGATAAACTTTCGTTAATAAATTCGAGGCGAAACACGACTGTGATTGGTTGTAAATAAAAAATCATTGAAATGTGATAGGTCATTGACTGCCATTTGGAGCATGAGTTAAATAGTCATAAGTAATGTCACGAGTGATTTCCAAATTATGGATAAATTCACGACTCACGAAGTGAGGAGTGAATTTATCTAGAGAATTTGGAAATCAAGAGTGGCATTTATTAGGACTATTTAACGAATAAAATTAAGCTGTTTACTCTCAAATCATTATTTAACTATAGTTATTTTATATATATTTAATGTAAACGGCGATGTGTGAAAACAAATGAGAAACGATTGGTTCGTTTCATTTGCTTCTTTTTTCATCACTGCAACCAGATCATATTATTTATTGCCAAAGGATCGCAATATTGTAAGAATGCACCCTTGTGGAGAAATTTAAAACCAACATTATAGGTATTAACAAGCGAATGATGACAAATCAAGAGCTTCAGAACATTTGAATACTATTACTACTATACAGGTATTAATTAATTTCTTATGTCTTACGATGTAAATATGTGAATTCTATTTTTCTGCAACGTCATTTCCTGGAAAATAATTCGTTTAAGAAAGTGCAAACAGTGGTTTCTTTTTTGTTTTGTGGTATAATCAATTGCTACAAATGTTTTTATATTATCTCCCGCATGCACCATGGGCTGACATTCATGCACTATATATATACAATCTGGTAGCCGTATTTCTTGGTGAGTCAGTCACTGCAAAATAATGCTATCACCTATTCAGAATGTTAAAAAGGAGGTGATCTCTTTAATATGATAAACTTTAGTTGATAAATTCGAGGCGAAAAACGACTGTGATTGGTAGTAAATAAAAAATCATTGAAATGTGATTGGTCATTTACTCCCATTTTGGGCATGAGTTAAATAGTCATGTTAACTATTAAATTAACCCGTGATAAGAATAATATTGTGGGGAGTAATGAAGGCAATGAGTACCCGGCTCAACTTATTGTGTGAATAAAAAGTTGTTACAATGGCACTAAAATTATCGTTCATTTAGACAATTATCCCAGAGATGAAATTTTAGTAAATCAACGAGCTCGACAAGGGTATACATTATCACCTACATTGTTTAATATATATTTTCACGAGGTTATACGAAAATGTAAAAAAAATCAAGTCCAATAGGAATGCAAAATAATCAGGAAATTTATGTGAATATCTTAATGTATGCCAATGATCTGGTAATCATGCGAAAGTCAGAGGATGATCTCATTTACACGTTGAATCAATTACGACTCTATTATAATCTTAAAGTCCCAACTTCAAAAACTAAAGTTATGGCTTTTCAGGGCAAACTGCTAGTAAGAGGAAAAATAGTAATCAATAATGAAATAATAGAACAGGTAGCACACTTGGTTCAGATATAACAAACAGCTAAGATTGTGGTATCTAATATATAAAAATGAATGTTTGTTTGTATTATATGCGCTGCCATACCGTTCATCTGACTGAAACGGCGCTTTTTGCAAAATGTTCAGGAGATTCCCGGTATAAACGTAGGCTATAAGACAGCTGTGATATTCAACTCTTACACCTTTAAAAATGCCACATTATAGTGAGAAACGTGAACAAAGTAGCTTTTTGGACGCTTAACCCTCGAATTTGCAATGTATCCTACAGAATACAACAATTGGTTTAATTTATTTTCAAAAATCAGAAGAAAATAAACGGATAAAAATAACTTACGTGTGTATAATTACACAATACACCTAATAATAACAGTTATGGTTGATTTCGTTTTCACTGCGGTCTCCCACATTTAAATAACCGACACAAGATTGCCAATTTAAGGGTTAAATGATCTGGCCTGTACTATGCTGACCTACACTGACCGAATCTAACGTAACCTAACATAACCTGTACCTAACCTTAACCTAACATCAACCGAAAATGATCATAACCGAATCTAAACCGAATGTAAACTAAACCTAACACGAATCTAACCCGAATCCGAACCTAACCCAACCGTGCCTAACCTAACCTTAACCTAAATTGATCCTAACAGAATCTAAACCGAACCTAAACGAACCTACACTAAATTTAACAGGAAACTAACCCGAACCTAAACCTAACCCAACCGTGCCTAACCTAACCTGAGTCCAAACCCGAATCCAAAACAAAAAATTAAAACCCGAAACCAATACTGAAAGGAAAACTCAAACCCAAACTGAATCAAACTGAACCCGAACCAAGACTGAACCCAATTCCGAACCAGAACCCAAACCTGGACCTAACCCGAAACTAAACCTGACCTGAACTTGACCTAACCTGAACCTAGCCCTGACCTAACCTAACCTAACCGAATTTAAATAAACCTAACCTAATATATCCTTACCTATCCTATCCTAACCTACCCGAATCTAACCGAATCTAACCTGACCTAACGGATACCTGACCTAACCCAGAAATATAATTAAAAAGTCCAACCGATCCGACCAAACTACCCCTAAACCAATGAAATTACCTCTATAACGACCAAATTACCAGTACCTAATCATACTACCTCTATAAAGACCAAACCTACTAGTAAACCTTTTAAACTACCTCTAGAACGAGAAACTATCCGCAAACCGATGCATCTAGCTCTAAAACGATCGAATTATCCATAAACCGGCCAATTTATCTCTGATCCGACCAAACAACCGCTAAACGGATAATTACGATATAAATGTATAATTATTTTTCTTTTTTACTTATTTAACTAATCATAAAACACATTTAATTCATTTAAGTGTAGCAGCGCACAGCGGGTATTGGATAGAATATTATATGGGTACGCCGCAAAACGTGGACATCCGAATTTCGAGATAATTTTGGTTTTAAAATGAAGCTTAGGAACGTCGAAGATGAAAACATGAAAAAATTTGCGGACCATCCAGAAACAAAGATAAAATAACAATTTATAAAGAACTATTCCCTATATTACCTGAAGTGAGTGGCTGACATTGTGGTCGTGACGTCAGATTCGATATTCAGACGTTAGTCAAGGGTGAAAACATTTTTTCTGCAATACAGATGCGAAAATAGAATAAGTATTTTATTGTAATAAAAATGCACTGCTGTATTTCCAAAATTACATAGCGAAGAGTTTCAAATTTAATAAAAATCCCATCCTCACATTGAGTTTAAGTAAATTTGGTTCAACTGAATCGATTGTCGATAATAATCGATACGTCATCGTACGATTTCTCGAAAATGAACAACGGCAAATTAGCCCTTAGAAAATATTCAATAAATAGAGCCATTTGTTTATAACGTAATCTTCGAAATTTGTAATATAATTTATTAGAATACATGTATAATAACCTAAAAGCTAACCTAACTTATTTAAATTACTCTAACCTGTGAAAGTAATAAATAGAATGGCATTTACATAACATTAAATTACAGGCATGTAAATAAATTAAACTGCATGTGTAAGAAACAAAAAGCTCACCTAACCTAACTATATAATATATAAGAATCAAATTACTCTAACCTAGTTTCTTTAATGATGGTCCGCAGATTTTCTTCGTGTTTTCATCTTTGGTGATCCTAAGCTTCATTTTAATACCAATTTGGAAAAAATCCACTTTAACTTACCTGATATATTTTCGAAGTCCTATAAAACAACAATGCGCATGCGCCAGAGTTTATAGAGACAGCGATAACCCACCATCGAACCACATAACGATTATTGTCGTTGTTTCGATTAGTATCGTTCTTTTTTTATTTATGTATTTAGACATATTTAAAATGTAACGAACCTAAAAACTAACTAACTCACACTTAACCTAATTCAATTACTCTAACCTAGGGTAAATCCCACGAAACGCCCTTTTTTTCACTCCTTAATAATCGAAATCATCGATAACCCACAGGTTCCAACTATGTAATATACTCTCTGGAGAAAATAGCAAGTCACCATCACAATATGTGTATTTGAATAAATACGTACAAATTCTAAAATTTAAAGCGGGATTTTAAAATCATAATAAATATGGAACTTAAAGTTAATAATTTTATACTTTAAAATTCTTTTAATATTTACATATAAATTAAATAAAGAAAAACATCTAAATAATTAATTGTTGTTCATTGTTGAATAAAAAGGTCTCAGTAACAATTAAAGAAATTGTATTACAAAACAGTCTTTCTAAATAATGCTTTTAAAATTGTTTTAAGTCATTGTTGTCAGAAATATAAAACTTTCTGTTATAACCGTAATAAGAACACCTGCTTAACTTAATATTTTTAAATAAAAGTATACTAAATTCTGATTGGATGTTAAAACAATTAACTTTTTGATTTAACAAATCAAATTTAAATATTATATTAACCAATATAATTTAAATATAAAATCATGTGATGTAATAATGTTCTTTAAAATTATAAAAGAATTACCTATTCATTCTTCATATAACTTTCCACAAAGATAGAAGCAAATAGAACTCTACAGATAAAATGTGATATTTAATACAAGAAGAATAGTTGACTCAAGAAAATAATTTAATTTTAATTGACGATGAAGAATAATACCACTTATATTTACTTGATCTGCTGGGAAATTAAATAGTAAATAAATTAACAATTATTCTACAAGAAACAGTTTTCAGTGATTTTAAAGTGTTTCCCTATCCAGTGTACCAACTTCCGACCCTAAGAAGAGATTCCAGCTCTACCGAAAATCAAACCCCACCTGAACCAGTAATTCTTTATGGGACACCAATCCTTCAAAAAATGTTACTACAACATCGGGCATGAAGAGAGTTAGCTGCTTCAAAACATCGCCACAAGATGGGAAAAGAATTACTTCTTCAAATTATGTTATAAAAATTGTTTTAAATATTTTTAAATGTTAGTAAATACAAAAAAAAAGTTATAATTCTCGCAACAATAAACTGAAAAATCAAGGGTAAATGTTTCTATACTTGAGGGGATGTCTCGTAAAGTAACCTACTGAAATTTGTATTTTGTGGTGCATATAAAATATTATTTCACTGTTTTGTTTCTGGATTGTCCGCATTTTTTGTGTTTTCACGTTTAGTGGTCCTAAGCTTCAATTTAAAACCAAAATCACCTCGAAATTCAGACGTCCACTTTTTGCGCCGTGACCTATTATATACATGTATGTATATATATATATATATATATATATATATATAGGCTATATGTTTAATTAATTTTGGCGTAGCAAGCACGCCAGGTATTAACTGGCTATATACCGTATAGATATCATTACATTGTTTTTTGCACATAGGCATGATGATGATTTGTGATGGTCAGATAGGGTTCGAAGATTATTTGCGGCTTAAAGTTCCCTAATATTTGAGAAAATTAAAATTTTATTTGATTATAAATATATAAACCAGAATGTCTCTAAACATTTCAACATACCTCGTGATCTATGTCCTGGTACGTTGTGAGATACAAATATCACTGTAAGTACGCCGTGCCACACGATAATTCACAAACAAACACAAATTATATATATTAACTAACAAATTAACAAATATAATACATGGCGGTATATTTTAATATCGGCGGGAAACGAAATTACTTTCGCAGCTACACAAATTCCGCGTCCCGGTGATCGCCATTTTGTGCGAGATATGAATGAACAGTGTCGCCAACAACGATCAAAAGAAACTAACAGCTTTGTGAAATACTAAAAAGATATATTAAATGGCTTTTATATTATGTAAAAGGAACCAAGCTCCAAACAAATAAAACTGAGATTTTTTTCTAATATATCTTCAATTAAAATATTATATATATATATATATATATATATATATATATATATATATATATGTATATATATTACAGTTGTGAAAGCAACGGGAAGTTACCACACGTATAATTCTCTAGCACATAATAAATTAAACCGACATCAAATTATGTGCGGCACCATAAGAAGAACCCTCCGAAAGATTCTAAGAGTTTTAGAAAATCATGGCTGTTCCCGTTCTTTTATATGGATCTGAAATGTATGTATTTACAAAAAAAATATATTTTATATTGGAAAGTGGGCCTATGTATGACATTATGACATATTTCTTTATGTTTTCCTTGGGTAAAGGAAAAACTTTGTTAATTGCTTTTTTGTAATGAATTTTCTTAATTAAATCTTAATATATAAAAATTGCGTGTCACGTTGTTTGTCCGCGATGGAATCCTAAACTACCGAACCGATTTTAATAAAATTTTGCACACTGTGTGCTGTTTGATCCAACTTGAGACGTACGGTTGTTTATAACTAAATATGTAGTCGCATTATTTTTTATTGCAAATTATTTGTTTATTATTTAACAAAGAGTTATAATTAACTGTGAGTTCCATACGATGCTAACAGATGACGGTGTAAGGTAATTGGTTTATTATTTAACCAGTTGATTATGCTTTTTGTTGCAACCGCGAATTTCAATTGAATTACAAATATTGATTATTTCATAATTTAAGTGTGTTCAGTCTTTATTTTATTTTCAGTATATTGATAATAATATTAATTTCGTGTGTAAGTATTAGTTTTAAGTAATCTGGCTGAAAGACAGCAACTTAATTTAAATTTAACTGGACCGAGAAGGGGCATTGAACAATATGGCGAATCAGTTCTAGAGACCACGAATGATAAGATATCAAGTGAATTTCCGCAAATTGGTATAGACCTATGTGACATAAATCTTACATTTAAGAAGAATGTCAATTTAAAAACATATGAAGGTCCTAAGGAACGGAATAACAGAGCTGTAAGTAAGTCTGTTAGTTATAATAATATGCCTAATAATACAGAAACAATCTCCATGCCCCAATTAAATGAAAAACAAGATGATTATAATATATCACAAGATGATATTACTATACAGAGACTTCTTGATGATGATGAGAATCCAAACTGCCAACAAGTTCGTAGAAAAAAACTAAAGTATAATGAAATCAGCAAGTCTCCTCAAAATATTCCATCAATAAATGTATATAATCCTTATGATACACTTATGGATGATACTGAGAATGCAGACAACATAAATTCATCTCAATCAACAAAACCACTTCCCCATAAACCACCACCCATATTTATACCGGGTATAGTTAACGTACCAGAACTAAAAATTGTGTAAAACAAAAACTTTCTGATTTACATTTCTCACTTAGTTTACTACTACATAATTTAACGTATATCTTAGCCACAGCAACGCGTGGCCGGGACTTATATATAACTAATTGTTTAATAATATTCAATTCATTATTATATTCCAAGGGTGAAAGAGGGATATTTAAAAGTCTACTTGTTCTGGGGGTAAAGGCTGCCGTCACGCAGGGCTGACAACCCGGCTGACATAAAGTGCCGATTGTCTAGAAAAAGTGGGAGCCTTAACCTCCCACTACCCCAAGGGCCTCCTGAGGCCTGTTGTGGGACCACTTTACTTTTTTTTACTTATGAATGTAACTATTAAAGGCTGCCATCTTATGAGTATATGGGTGAAGAGAAAAACTATGGATAGTGGTATCAGTATTAGATTGTTTGTGAAAGATACCATATTGGGTCAAAAGGGAAAAGAATAGAGTGTGCGCGTTGAAATAGAAATTTTAATTCCACTCATTTAAATAAGGGCATACATACAAGGGTGCTCCTTATTTATATGGGTAGAATTATAATGTCGTCTGATTTCAACGGTACACACTCTAATGTTTTCCCTTTTGACACAATTTGATAGTGAATCAATGTCATTATAATAGATTAACATTAACCTGTGCTGCACTGGACCTAAATGTATAAATATTTTTTTTAAAAAATAGGCCTACTTACAACAAGAATATTGTTCATTTATTTTTCTATTGTCTTAAACAAGACAAATAAATCAATAAACATCTTCAAATTCAGCTGTTTTAATAAAATTAATTGTTAACATTATAGATCATTACCATTTTTGTCATTTTTATTTCAAAGAAGCGCCTGTTCTATCTCAATGTGGCACGGGTTCCTCATTTTAAATTTCAACAAAATGGGCTTTAAATTACTTCTCACAATCAAAGAAAAAATAGAGGGTGTGCGGATTAAAATGTGAAAAGTCGAAAATAAGGACCACATTTAAAAAATATTTATTGAGAATAATATATGTAAAAGAAAAATAAGTGTTTGTGTTAGGATTCCTGAGTAGCTCAGTTGTTTAGAGTGCTAAAGTATAAAGTTGAAGATATCGGTTTCAAATCCCGACACAGGTATTTATTTTTCTTTTCATGTCATAATTGGCCTTCATTGCCAAATATCAAAAATATACTTATAACATCTAAATATACAAGCTTTACTGCTATAAAGTAAATATAGTCTTTAAATATGCTTACTTGTTACAGTAGCCACTAGATGGCTGTTGAAACGATATCCCGCTGCCTCTCGTGTAAATTGAGAATAATATGGGCTATATAAAAGAAAAATAAATGTTTGTGTTAGGATTTCTGAGTAGCTCAGTTGGTTAGAGCGCTAACGTATAAAGTTAAAGATAACGGGTTCAAATCCCGACACAGGTATTTATTTTTCTTTTCAAGTCATAATTGGCCTTCATTGCCAAATGTCAAAAATATACTTATAACATCTAAATATACAAGTGTTACTCTTTAAACATGTTTACTTGTTACAGTAGCCACTAGATGGCAGGTGGAACGATATCCCGCTGGCTCTCGTGTAAATTGAGAATAATATGGGCTATATAAAAGAAAAATAAATGTTTGTGTTAGGATTCCTGAGTAGCTCAGTTGGTTAGATCGTTAACGTATAAAGTTAGAAATCTTAGGTCCAAATTCCGACTCAGAATTTTCTTTTTCTTTTCATTCCATGTAAACGAATATATATATATATATATATATATAATGTGTGTGTGTCTAATCTCTAGTATCAGCAATGTTTGTTATAATTTATTTTTGAAACTAAACTAGACACAGAGCAATCGGTTAAGAAATAGTAAGATCAAGTTAGTTAATAATCAGCAAATTCCAACTCTCAAGTGATTATCTAGAATCCAGAATTTTAAAATATCTCTAGCGGCTGGATTTTATTTTCAACTAAACTCAGTATATGCTATTGAATCAAAGTAAGAAAGTTACTCTTAAAAACAGCGAAATCCGTTCATTAGAAGAAGTGGTTTACTTCAAAGCCGAAATTTACCAATAGTTCTTCCACTCACTATATGTTTTGCCAACGTAATTGAACAATTCTGCGATATCACATGGGTTTTATTTACATTTACCGTATTGTTCATTTGAATGGAGTATAGTAGCGGGAACCACGACGTCCATTTTGGTTTTGTGCGTCTCACAGGTGAAACATTTTGCTGGGAAACAGACAATAGGATCCAGCGAAGCCCATAATGTATCTCAGTAACGAAATTAGCCGAGTGAATACAATTTGTTGGGGTACGTGCATCTGATGCAACATGGTCTGTAATGAGACGCCATCCATTGTGTCCTCATTTACATCTACACCCGTACAATCAATACTTGTAAGTGAGGACTTCATTTTCAGAACGTCCAATAACTGACATTTAGCGAATTCAGAAAGATTTAAGTTGTTCAAGTTGTACCCATAAAAAAAAATACAAATTTTCATCGACCTATTGGACATGGAAAATAGCTGTCTTTTAATGATCTAGCGATTATCGTTTTCGATTTTCATTATATAAATTCGGCCTTCATCATTCAATGCAGTAAAAGCTCCTCACTCCGTGAGTCGTCAACTTATCGATAATTTGGAAATCACTCGTGGCATTACCTACGACTATTTAACTCATGCCCCAAACGGGAGTCAATGACCAATCACGTTACAATGATTTTTGATTTACAACCAATCACAGTCGTGTTTCGCCTAGAATTTACCAACTAAAGTTTATCATAATAAGGAAAGCACCTCCTTTTTAACATTCTGAATAGGTCATATCATTATTTTGCAGTGACTAACTCACTAAGAAATACGGCTACCAGATTGTATATACAGTGCATGAATGTCAACACATACCGCATGCGGGAGTTAATATAAAACATTTGTAGCAATTGATTATACCACCAAAAAATAAACCACGGTTTGCACTTTCTTAAATGTTTTTTTTTCAGAAAAATATAATTGTCATATTTACATTATAGGACATCAGAAATGAATTAATATACAGTTTGATGTGTTTCATTTTTTCTCCACTAGAGTGCATTCTTACAATATTGCGTTCCTTTGGCAATAAATAATATGATCTGGTTGCAGTGACGAACAAAAGAAGCAAATGAAGCGTACCAATCGTTTCTCATTTGATTTCAAACATCACCGTTTACATTAAATACATAAATATTTTAAAATAACTATATTTAAATAATGATTTATGAGTAAACAGTTTCATTTTATTCGTTAAATAGTCCTAACAAATGCCACTCTTGATTTCCAAATTATCTAGATAAATTCACTCCTCACTTCGTGAGTTGTGAATTTATCGATAATTTGGAAATCACTCGTGGCATTACCTATGATAATTTGTATTTTATATTGGAACCTTGAAATGATCCCCTATATACCCATACAAATGACCATTCCATAATCGCGGCATATTTGCGAAACATATCCCCCGCAAATAAGGAGCTTTTACTACACTTCTAAAATTCATTGTAAAACACCGTTGAGGTTATGTGGTAACCATCCATCCATAGTAATTCTGTCCGATGGCGGGCCCTCTCACTGCAAATCATAGCATTTTCATGCTATGCTTTACAGCTTTACAAGGGAATTATAGGTGTGGTAGTTTCCCGTTGCTTTCCGCACCGGTGAAGAATGATGATGATAATGATAAGGATGATGATGATGGTGATGGCCGGATGATTTTCGGGAACCGTTGGGCCTTAAGCTTCCTGACATTTGTCTTACAGATGAGGGAAAAACCGAAGAAAAACCTCACCGAATGGGAATCGAGCCCGGGCCCGCTGCGTGACAAGGCAGCACGCTACCTCGACAGCACAGCGGTGGACTTATCCAATATAATGTTAAAATGTTACAATAGGTAACTGATATAACAGTGGTCCTCAACTAAATCGATTTGTTTAAAAAAATAGTCAAGTGGTTAAAACAATGTAGGACTTTCAAAATCAAGTCTGCATTCTATTTGTTACTGAAGTCGGGGTATAGTTTGTATTATAGCCTAACTATGATGGTTATCCAGCGGCTTGCTTTGTTCCCCGCAGTTGTTATATATAATTAAATACAAAGATGCCGACTATCGCCACTACAATAATTTCGCATGTTAATCATTGTCAAGCATTGACGCACGGCACCCGCTTTTATATAAACGGACAACCATCGTGAGGCGATAATACCACGGATTCAGATCAGTGCGTGTGATTTCGTTCAGCATATCTATGCTCTCTGCCTCCTTCAAAATTTCTATGTCCTCCAAGATGCTAATTTTGTTATTTTCTCTGTGTAATATTGTCACGGTATTATCGATTTTGTCAAAGTGAAGACCCGTTTCTAGTATGTTTGTCAAATCTTGATTTTTCTTCGTAATTAATAATAATTTGTTTTAATGTTAATTGTATCTTGTGTTAAAGTTTCTGGTAAAATTTTTCATAAGTAATGCCACGACTGATTTCCAATTTATCTAGAGAATTTGAAAATCAAGAGTGGCATTTGATAGGACTATGTAACGAATGAAATTAAGCTGTTTACTCACAAATCATTGTTTATCTATAGTTATTTTAAAATATTTATATATTTAATGTAAACGGCGATGTTTGAAAACAAATGAGAAACGATTGGTACGCTTCATTTGCTTCTTTTGTTCATCACTGCAACCAGATCATATTATTTATTTGCCAAAGGATCGCAATATTGTAAGAATGCACCCTAGTGGAGAAATTTATAACCAATATTATAGGCATTAACAAGCGAATTATGAGAAATCAAGAGCTTCAGAACATTTGAATACTTCTACTACTTATATGTATTAATTAATTTCTAATGTCCTATGATGTAAATATGTCAATTATATTTTTCTGCAACGTCATTTCCTGGAAAATAATTATTTTAAGAAAGTGTAAACAGTGTTTTTTTTTTTTTTGTGGTACAACCAATTGCTACAAACGTTTTTATATTATCTCCCGTATGCTCTATCGGCTGACGTTCATTCACTATATATACAATCTGGTAGCCGTATTTCTTGGAGAGTCAGTCACTGCAACATAATGCTATGACCTATTCAGAATTTTAAAAACAAGGTTATCTCTTTAATATGATAGACTTTAATTGATAAATTCGATGCGAAACACGACTGTGATTGGTTGTAAGTAAAAAATCATTGAAATGTGATTGGTCATTGACTCCCATTTGGAGCATTAGTTAAGTAGTCAGACATATTGCACCTAAGTTTATAAACGTCTTTATTTTCGTATTTGCTGGTTTATTCAATTTTGTTGGATATGATGTTGTTAAGTTTATTTTTAGTTTTAAAGGCAATTTTTACGTTTTTGTCTTATACACCGCTGTGGTCTCGATGTAGTGTGCTGCCTTGCCACGCAGCGGGCCTGGGTTCGATCCCCGCTCGGGACAAGTTTCGTGGGTGAGGTTTTTTCGGGGTTTTTCCTCACCTGTAAGACAAATGTCAGGATACTTTAAGCTCAAACGGTACCCGAACAACATCTGGCCATCATTTTCACCTCATTAGATTAAGTTTAGGTTTAAGGCTTCTCCTGGTGCATCATTACCCATCGTCATCACCCATCATATCATTGGGGCAGCGTAACCCCGCCTTCCAGGCGCCCCAACTCTCAGAAGTGGATTACAATACGCCAATGCCAGGAGAGAATACCTGAAATGTCGAATGACAAACAGGTGGCATTGAACAAAAAAAAAGTTTTTGTCTTGTTTCTTGATTGAGTTAGCTAATTTAACTGTTTCATTTCCTGTAGTAGTAGTAGTAGTAGTAGGACTTTATTAGACAAAAAGTAAGATATTTACAATATTATTTACAAATATGGGTCGCACGGGCAGTAAGCCGTACGTGCTGTTGACAGTCCGTTACAATAAAGTAATAATTGGTACTAGTGTAAAGAAAAATAAACAAAAACAGCAATACCATTACAATTACATAAAGAAAACACAATAAAAATATTACCATTAAATAATAACACAATAGCATTATACACTAAAAACATTAACATTACAATTACATAAAGAAAACACAATAATATTACAATTAAGTAATAACACAATAGCAATAACATTACAATTACATAAAGAAAACACAATAATAATATTACAATTAAATAATAACCCAATAGCATTATACACTAAAAACATTAACCTTACAATTACATAAAGAAAACACAATAATATTACAATTAAGTAATAACACAATAGCATTATACACTAAAAAAACATTAACATTACAATTACATAAAGAAAACACATTAATATTACAATTAAATAATAACACAACAGCATTATACACTAATTAATTTATATATAATTGTTAATAATTAATGGTATTGCATTTTGATAACATATATTTATTCATGAATGAGTGTTGTCCTTATTTTTCGCGTTTTGTCCAGAAATTTACCGAGGTTTATCCAATTTTCTGGATTTACCAATAACTCGTAGCATGCCAATCTTTCCCGATTTGAATTTAGAAATCTTTCCGGTAATAACTGACGTCTCCAATATTCTAAATCATTACATTTTCCTAATATATGTATCTCATCTTCAAAGTTCCCGCACATTGGACATATTCGCATATCGTGATCGTCGCTAATTTTTAGAAATTTCCATGCCCCTAGCCTAAACCAAGCAAGCCCTGATCTCTCCTTAAATCCTAGGTTGAGTATATACGATTCTTTTCCCCAGACGTGTTTTAGGTCTCTTTGTAAACACAGTGAGCGTTTTCCTGTACATTCGGCGAAGGTATCTTGTTGGTTTACATCTAAGTACCTCCTCCTTATTTTTCTCCACACGTTCTTGCGATTTTCAGTCCCTTTTTCCCATATCCAGCCCATCCCAATCTTTTGGAGTTCTCTCCTAACCTCGTCTGCCCAAAATTTAACATCTATGTTTTTAATTTGGTGGTCGTCGTAGCAAATTGCTCTAAGCATTGTTTGTTCACCTTGGATTACTCGCAACCAGTATTTGAGTACACGAATTTTACAGTTAATATCGTCCTGGAATGACCCGAATTCATATAAAATTCCACAGTTAGAAACGGCTTTACTAAGTCCTGTAATATACTTTAGAAAATGCGTATATACCTTATTTAGTATTTCCGTTCTTTGGAAACCCCAAATCTCACTACTATAGTGCATGACTGGCCTGACCATAGCTCCATACATTTTTTCTAATGTGCTGACTGGAATATCAGGCACTCGACCCAGAATACCGAGTACACTGTTAAGTTGTCCCCTCCCTTTAAATAATGCTATATCAATGTGTTTTTTTCCACTTTCCGTTCATTTTCAACGTCGTACCAAGATATTCGAAATGTTTCACGTTTTGAAGAACTTGATCTCTGTATTTCCATTCCTCTGTTCTACCATAGACCGTCCCATTTTTAAATGTCATTGCTTTTTGTCTTACTAGCATTTACAGCCAATCCCCAATTCCTACAGTATATTTCCAGTAGGTCAAGACCTCTTTGCAATCCCTTGATTGTCTTAGAACAGATAATTAAATCATCTGCATACAACAGGACTGGGATTCTAACATTTCCTATCTCCGGAGCCTCAATTTCTCCTTCCAGCATTACGTCTACAATATTATCAACGAATAGATTAAATAGCATTGGTGTATATAACACTTTGGCTAGACCAGTATTTAAGATTTTAAGATTTAAGATTTATTTAGCCTGGTGGAGTTAAGGCCATGTGGCCTTCTCTTCCACTCACCAGGACAAACATATATTACATAAGAATATAACAATCTTAATTAACTCTAATATTAAACACTAAGTAAAAATTTGATCAAAAGATAATATCTAATATACATATTACGATCTATAATACAACCAGTTAATATTAGTTAAAATTAAGACTAAAACTAATAATAAAATGTATACAAGCAAGACATATTAAATTGTCCCTGTCTAGTGTATATAAAAAACAGGAAAATAGTGAGATATAGAAAACTAATTTTACGATTATACAATATTTAAAACAAAACAAATTAAAAATATTTGTTATTTTAATATATTTACATTAATAATTAAATATATTAATATTGCTAAAAGAATACTATCAGTGAGGTGTATAAGTTAGTTTGTTATTAAATAATTCTTTAGTTTGTTTTTGAAGGATGTTATAGTTTGACAGTCTCTGACATAGGGTGGAAGGGAATTCCATGTTTTGGTAAGTGACACCGTAAAAGATAATGAATAATATACAGTGTGATGAGGCGGGATATAAAGGACAATGTGCTGATGGGATCGAGTGTCAAGATTATGTGTGTCGGATAGTCTGATGAAGCGGCGTGATAAATAATTAGGCGATGATGTGTGAAGTATTTTATAGAGAAGGGATAGGGAATGGACAGTTCTACGATCTCTTAGACGAAACCACGATAATTGTTCAGGGACGGTTGTAACATGGTCAAATTTGCGAATACCACAAATAAAACGTGCGCAAGAATTATGAAACACGTTGAAGTCTTTGAGTGGAAATAATATTTAAGTCTGTAAAAAGAGTGTCACAATAATCAAAATGGGGCATTGCAAGTGTTTCTACTAACATTTTCCTAAGGGCGAATGGCAAACAATTTCGTACACGATTTAATGAATGTATTATTGAGAAGACTGTTTTGCATGTATGGTTTATTTGTGTATTCCAATTTAAGTTTTTGTCAATAAATACTCCTAGAATTTTTACTGTCTCACTATAAGGGATTTGAACTCCGTTTAGTGACACATGCGAAACTGTGTTTAGGTTAATTGTAGATAATAGTCTCTGATGACCCATAATGATTGATTGTGACTTTTTAGGATTTAATTGCAGTCCATATTTAACTGTCCAAGTCATTAGTGAGTCAAGATCCTCGTTAATTTGGCAACAGCGTCATTTAGTGAATATTTGTCTGTGTGGATGTAGATTGCATGTCGTCTGCAAATAAATTATGTTTGCAATGCTTTAGGGAGTTAGATATGTCATTTATGTAGATTGAAAAAAGCAAAGGTCCAAGTACCGAACCCTGTGGAACCCCAGCTTTACGGAAGGACCAAGAAGAACATAATGTATGATTTCCTATAACAGATTGCTGGCGCTCATGAAGGTAGGAATTGAACCATTTCGTGGCACTATCAGAGAGTAAGAGGTTTTTAAGTTTATGCAACAATAAGTCCAAGTCTACCGTGTCGAATGCTTTACTAAAGTCCAGTAATGTAAGAATGGTAAGTTTTCGATTATCAGCAGCTTCGCGTATGTCTTCGCAAATATTTAGTAGAGCAGTATTTGTATTGTGTCCTGTCCTGAAGCCTGACTGAAATTGATCTAGAAGGTTGTAATCATTTAGGTATTCAGTCAGTTGTTTATGGACTAATCGTTCCAGAGCTTTTGAAAGAGTAGGTAAAATGCTAATGGGTCGAAAGTCGTTCGGGGTTGAGGGCGTTTTAACTTTAGGCAGTGGACGTACGAGGGCTTGTTTCCACAATGAGGGATATGTAGAAGTTTGTAGTGAGGAGTTAAAAAATATGAGTTATAGTAGGTAGTATAGCTTCGATTATTTTATTCAGTAAAGTAATATTTATACGGTCAGTTCCTTCTGCTTTGGTTTTTATTCGCATTATGGCTTTCTTTACGTCGTAGTCTGTAACATATGAGAAGTGGAAATGTTCTCTGTCGGGTTGATTTGTCAGTGATAATTCATTTATTGTTTGTTCTTTATCCTTTGGAGTAGTAGTTATACCTGTGAAGTGATTATTGAGTGTGTCCAGGGAAACAGGTAATTTGTCTACCTGTGTGTCTTTTCTCACAATTCCCATTCTATTCAAGTTTTTCCAGATTTCTGAAGTATTGGTATTTGTTAGGTTGTATAAATGTCTAAGTTTGGCGTTTCTTATAGCTTGATTTGTCTTGTTACGTAACTGTTTATATTGAGTGAGACTTGTGTCTGTTTTGTTGATTCTATATTTCTTATGTGCTGCGTCTCTATCAGTCATCAAGTTACGAATTGAAAGAGTCATCCAGGGTGCAGGGCGTCGTTTCACGAGTTTAGTTTATTGACCTATGGCAGAGAAGCATGGACACTAAAAAGACAACATGAAAGGAACGGCTTGTGAAATGAGATTCATGCGTAGAACATCGGGTTACACCAGATGGGATCGGAAAAGGAACACCAATATCTTAAAAGAAATGAAGACTACGCCAATTTTGGAATATATTAAACAGTACCAACTAAATTGAAAACACCATCTTGAAAGAATGAGTTCAAATCGGATCCCCAAAGCTGTTTATAATTATATACCAAGAGGACGAAGATCACTGGGCCGTCCTATGAAACGCTAGAGGGAAAATTTTCTATAGGATCGTAACAGGCCTTGGCCTAATACTTAGAAGGAAGAAGAAGAAAAAAGATTTTCTGTATAAGTGAATGTGATTGAATTATTAGTAATTATATTGTCTTCTTTTTCTAGTTTTATGTTTCTTAAAGTGTTCCTTCTGTTTTGTTTTCTGTCAAATTTGTCGATCATTTTTTCTTTATATCAATTTCTTATTTCGAGAAATTTTATATAATTTAATTCTCTGTTCCAGTTTCTTTATTTAATGGTAGCTTCAACATTACATTTATTAGGCTGATAAAGGTACTAATTTTCTGTTGTATGGGGGGGGGGTCTTGATTTTTTTAAGTATAGGCCTATAGCTATTGTATTATTAGTTGGGATTCTGTATATATTTATGTATAAACTATTGTTAATAAGATTTTTTTAGAAATTGTTAAGTCTAAATAGTTTAAACAGTTGTTAATTTCAGTTTCTTCTGAGAACTTTATTTTGTTTAATTCTTCTAAAAGTTATTTTTTTATGTAACGATCATTTTAATGTATTATTGTCATCGACATATCTTACGAATAGTTGGACATAAGCTCTATACGTCCCTATCCTGAGCTAATATTTTCCAATCATCCCCTGTATTATCTACTTCCCTCAAATCATTGTTAAAATTATTTCCTACGTCATTCTAGGATTGCCTACTGGGCGCTTTCCCTCTGGTTTAATTTATTATTATTTATTATTATTACGATATATAACAACAATTAAATCTCTAATAACAACAGTTAAGTAGACTAGATGGGCACGATAGTTGGTACGAATATGGAATTAAAGAGGGGTAAGGATGCTTCTTGTAAGAAAACTAGAGGGAAAACCCACAGCTGGTAGACCAAGAATGAGGTGGGAGAACAACATTAACTATGAGTTGAGGGAAGTAGATTATACAGGGGATGACTGGAAAACATTAGCTCAGGATAGGGATGTGTGGAGAGGTTATGACCACGCGGCCATAAACCGACAGATTCGATAGTGCCAGTGAGTTAGTTAATTGGAGTTATTATTGTGGATTTCGTAAAAAAAACAATTAAAATTGTACGGTCACGTAAAAAGAATGACAAACGACAGATTCCCAAGAAGAATACTTGAATGGCCGCAACTTGATAGAAGAAGAAGAAAACGGCCAAAAATAACGTGGATTGATGGTGGTTTTGAGCAGCATGAGAGAAAAAGGATTGGACGATGGAGACTGGAATGACAGAGAGACGTGGAGGAGAATTAAAGTAGATTATTTGGGCGTAGGAAAATGTTGTGATACATTGTGAAACATATTAAACATATACTTACTCACTTGCTCACTGGCACTATTTAACCCGTAGACTCTCCATACATCCCTATCCTGAGCTAATGCTTTCCAATCATTCCCTGTATAATCTACTTCCCTCAAATCATAGTTAATGTTATTCTCCCACCTCATTCTTGATCTACCAACTGGGCGTTTTCCCTCTGGTTTTCCTAAAGAAGCTTCCATGCACATCTTTCATTCCCCACACGTCTACGAGACTTAACTGTTCTTATTATATCTGGCTTCCTATAAAGACCATGTAGTTCATTGTTATGTAGTCTTCTCCATTCACTTGTCTGTTCATCTCTCTTTGGTCCAAAAATGTTCCTAAGTACTTTATTCTCAAATACTCGTAATCTCCTTTCCTCCCTTAAAGTAAGAGTCCATGTTTCACATCCATATAATATAACTGATTAAACATATAAATATATTATTATTATTATTATTATTATAAAAATCGCTGTATTGGACGCCATATTTGTTTTCCCCGCAACGTGATATTTGAATTATGAGATGAGAGGATAACGAGTTTGTTAATCAGCAGAAATTGACCATTAAGAGTGGAATTTTAATAGGAAATGTTCCAAAGTTCTACCAGTTGCAATTTATATTTTCTCGCAGTGAAACCTGGTATGTATGATTTAATTATCAAAACAAATTAGAATACTAAGACAAAAGAAAATAATTTACTGAGGAATTCGGTTAGTTTATATGGTTCTTGCGTGACGGACTTTTTGTGTATCTGTATTCTCTAGGAAGGGTAATGTCAATGATCTCATAAACACGAGTCAATATAAATTTATACAATAGAGCTTCTCCTTATATAGAACAGTACATTTACTTTCACGACCATGTCCTAATAATTATGCTTATAATTTTGCCTGTTGTAACCTATATAATTGGCATGCTAATTATAAATAATTTCAATAATTCTCCTTGAAGGTCAACTAATTGAAGTTGCATGAGCAATTGCCCTAGCTATCATTTTAATCTTTATGGCAACAGGATCTTGTTGTCACGGAGGTGGATCCGGTATTAAGTTAATTAGACATCTGGGGAGACTATATATAATACTATATATAAATTTCCATTACAAATTTTGATGGCGTGTAGTGGGGATCAAGATGATTACGTTTAGCTTAGGAACTCATGTCCCTTAAATACCACAACACGCGTTGGTCTCTCTGGCGCCTGGGTCCTCTTACAATAAGGACTCGATGTGACGACCACCGACGTCAACACAGATAAGGTACCTCCTTATCATGTTCTAGTATTTACACATGATCCAATCCTTTGTCCTGCAAAATCGGCCGCAGTCATAACTCGCGCCAGTAGGACTTCCTCGGTTGTCACAGGTGTCTCGTAAATCAAGGATCTCATGTGACTCAAATGTAGTAGAATAGCGGGGTCAAGTCAGGTGAACGTGCATGGTCTTCGGCGCCGAAAATGCGCGAGAATTGAATGTGTGTTGTGGTATTTAGCATGTAGCTGGAAAATGTTACATTTCCGGACATGACTACCTGTGTTACACATAACCATCTTGGTGCCCACTATACATCCTGAAAGTCTGCAATGGGAATTTAGTTACAACCTGTATATGTTATAAGTTCTGTGTCTCTGCAAGGCCCGGTTACGCTAGAAAGAAAGAGACTGTTGGGAGACGTAACGTCTAAAGGGCAGATGTTGAAAATGGGCTTAAAACAAACTGACATAACCCAGTCTTCAAGCTCAATCGTGCACATTAATTATAAAAATATCAGAATGGTTCTCTTTTTAACTTATTTCTTTTGTCTCAGTCAAGAGGTTTTCCACATCATGGCCTCCTTCAATGAAACAACTCAAAGATAATTATCTTTCTTTATTAAACTAAATAAACTTCACTTGTTTCTATATTTGTTTCTTTCAAAATAAACTTAATTTATTTTTTCAAATGTACATTAAGCATTTCTTCCTTCTTCAGTTATACAAAGCATTAGATTAGAATAATAGAGTTCTATCTATCTATCTATCTATATTCGGATGTTTACAGATGCTGCCATCTTCCCGTGCCAATCTTGGGCATCTCCAATGCTTAGCCCCCTTGCTTGCATTACTATCGTCGTGCTTTCCTTCTATATTAACTTTGGTCTCCCTTTTTTCTTCTTTCTGGTCCGTTGCCATTGATATAGTAGTTTCGGCCATCGCCCATCTTCCATTCTTAAAATATGTCCTAATCATTATGTTTCTAATTTCCTTATTTGTGACATGTGCTATTTTTCACTTTCTGGCACTTGTGCGTAAGTATCAATTTCTAGAATCTAGAGCTATTAATATATTCTTGTAGTATTTACTGATTGTCCATACCTCACTTCTATACATTGCAACAGATTCCTCCAATGTTTTACCAATATATGATTTTGCTATTCAATTCAATTCTATGCTTTATGTCCTCTTTGCCTATACCTTCAATGATATCCATCATTATTCCCAAATATTTAGTTTATTTCACTTGCTTTATTTGAATTCCTTCTTCCACTATTACATTTATTCTTTCATTGCTATTTATTGCCAAATATTTATTTTTTTGTAAATTTACTGTGAGACCCCATGATTCATGTGTTTTTCAACCTTTTTTATCATTAATTCCATATCAAATTTGTCTTGCGCCAGAACCAGTTGATGATCAGCAAATTGTAACGTCAGCAAAAATCTGTTGCCTATTGGGATACCCATACCTTTGCAGCTTTCTTTCCATTCCATTAATATAAGTTCTAGATAAATATTAAATGAAATTGGTGATAGACTTCACCCTTGTTTCAGTCCCTTTGTGGCTTTTATGGGATTAGATATTATATTTCCAATTTTAACATAAGCCATGTTATCTTTATACACTTGTTTATTAATTTCAATTAAGTTTGTACAGTTCTTTCAATATTTTGATTACCGATCGGAGTCGCAGCGCTATTATAGTGTTTTGACTAGAGGACACGGTTAGAGATAAACATCAGAGTATTCAGTACAGTGCAGTCTAAAGATTAGCTAAAGCAATATCACAATTTCGCAAGACTACGTTCGGACTGCAGCGATTCATTCCTACTGACTTTGTCCTCTAAGTTCACCTTCCGACATCAATTAAGTTCACCTTCCGACATCAATAGTTACAGTTTCTGCCGTCGGTAACAAACGAAATAGAGTTATAGATGTGGGTTCGGGTTTTAATACCAATCTTATTTTATGTTCATTACATGATACCAGAAAGTTATAAGGGAATTTGTCTCTTGTCAGTGTTCGGAAAATTATATTGTAAAGTACTTTACGAACGAATCAGACAATGGGCTAAAGAGAACAATAGTCTCTCAAAATATCAGGCAGGTTTTAGAGAAGGGTACTCCACGGTGGACAACCTATTTGTTCTGAGAACATTAATTGATGACAATCTGAAAATGAAGGGGGGTAAATTATTTTGTGCATTCATTGATTTTAAGATGGTATTTGATACTGTGGACCGAAGCGCACTTTGGGAAAATTAAATCGGAAAGGATTGTCTCGTAAAATGATACATGCTTTAATGTCAATTTATAAATATGTTAAATTTTGTATAAAAGTAGACCAAGGGCACATTACAGAGAGCAGCGAAGCCAATCGGGGAGTGAGACAAGGTTGCATTTTATCACCAATGCTATTTAATCTATTCGTTGATGATATTGTAGACGTAATGCTAGAAGGAGAAATTGAGGCTCCGGAGATAGGAAATGTTAGAATCCCAGTCCTGTTGTATGCAGATGATTTAATTATCTGTTCCAAGACAATCAAGGGATTGCAAAGATGTCTTGACCTACTGGAAATATACTGTAGGAATTGGGGATTGACTGTAAATGCTAGTAAGACAAAAACAATGACATTTAAAAATGGGACGGTTTATGGTAGAACAGAGGAATGGAAATACAGAGATCAAGTACTTCAAAACGTGAAACATTTCGAATATCTTGGTACGACGTTGAAAATGAACGGAAAGTGGAAAAAACACATTGATATAGCATTATTTAAAGGGAGGGGACAACTTAATAGTGTACTCGGTATTCTGGGTCGAGTGCCTGATATTCCAGTCAGCACATTAGAAAAAATGTATGGAGCTATGGTCAGGCCAGTCATGCACTATAGTAGTGAGATTTGGGGTTTCCAAAGAACGGAAATACTAAATAAGGTATATACGCATTTTCTAAAGTATATTACAGGACTTAGTAAAGCCGTTTCTAACTGTGGAATTTTATATGAATTCGGGTCATTCCAGGACGATATTAACTGTAAAATTCGTGTACTCAAATACTGGTTGCGAGTAATCCAAGGTGAACAAACAATGCTTAGAGCAATTTGCTACGACCACCAAATTAAAAACATAGATGTTAATTTTGGGCAGACGAGGTTAGGAGAGAACTCCAAAGATTGGGATGGGCTGGATATGGGAAAAGGGACTGAAAATCGCAAGAACGTGTGGAGAAAATAAGGAGGAGGTACTTAGATGTAAACCAACAAGATACCTTCGCCGAATGTACAGGAAAACGCTCACTGTGTTTACAAAGAGACCTAAAACACGTCTGGGGAAAAGAATCGTATATACCAACCTAGGATTTAAGGAGAGATCAGGGCTTGCTTGGTTTAGGCTAGGGGCATGGAAATTTCTAAAAATTAGCGACGATCACGATATGCGAATATGTCCAATGTGCTGGAACTTTGAAGATGAGATACATATATTAGGAAAATGTAATGATTTAGAATATTGGAGACGTCAGTTATTACCGGAAAGATTTCTAAATTCAAATCGGGAAAGATTGGCATGCTACGAGTTATTGGTAAATCCAGAAAATTGGATAAACCTCGGTAAATTTCTGGACAAAACGCGAAAAATAAGGACAACACTCATTCAGGAATAAATATATGTTATCAAAATGCAATACCATTAATTATTAACAATTATATATAAATTAATTAGTGTATAATGCTGTTGTGTTATTATTTAATTGTAATATTAATGTGTTTTCTTTATGTAATTGTAATGTTAATGTTTTTTTAGTGTATAATGCTATTGTGTTATTACTTAATTGTAATATTATTGTGCTTTCTTTATGTAATTGTAATGTTAATGTTTTTAGTGTATAATGCTATTGTGTTATTATTTAATTGTAATATTATTATTGTGTTTTCTTTATGTAATTGTAATGTTATTGCTATTGTGTTATTACTTAATTGTAATATTATTGTGTTTTCTTTATGTAATTGTAATGTTAATGTTTTTAGTGTATAATGCTATTGTGTTATTATTTAATGGTAATATTTTTATTGTGTTTTCTTTATGTAATTGTAATGTTATTGCTGTTTTTGTTTATTTTTCTTTACACTAGTACCAATTATTACTTTATTGTAACGGACTGTCAACAGCACGTACGGCTTACTGCCCGTGCGACCCATATTTGTGAATAATATTGTAAATATCTTACTTTTTGTCTAATAAAGTCCTACTACTACTACTACTTATCGCATGGCCAGTGAGTTAGTTAGTTAGTAATCTGGTGCACCATCTAGCGATTAAAACTTGTACACCACCACCCCTCCTGGCCGCGAAACTGAACATTTTAGAAATTATATTAATTTTACAATTAAAATTAGAGGTAGTGTGCTGCCTTGTCACTCAGCGCACCAGTTCAAGTCTCGGTCGGTATAAGTTTCCTCGATTACATTTTTCGAGGTTTTCCTCACCTACAAGACAACTGTCAGGAAACTTTAAGGCCCTAACGTTCCCCGAACATTACATGGTCATTAAAATCATCATAGTTCATAGATTCGTAGATTAAGTTTAGGCTTAAGGCCTCTCCTTGAGCACCACTATCATCATCATCACCCATCGGGGAAGCTTAACACTACCCCAAAAGAAAAGCTAAATTGAATTAATAAATATACTCCTGCTGTAACAAGAGTTGAAGAATGAACTAAAGCTGAGACACCTTCCGGGCGCCCCCACTTCAGAAGTGGGTTATAATTACGCTAATGCGAGGACAGAATATCAAAGAATGAGGCGTCAGTGAGAGAAGGAGCTATACCAGTCTGAGAAGATAAGGAAATAAATTGGATTTAATAAAGCATTATATTTATGGCATTATTTGTATAATAATGGGGTAACTTTTTTCTTCTTAACTTTCTGTTATGTAAACTATGCAAAACGAAAAATATACATTTTAATGCTAATAGCACTGATTATCTCCATTTCTTGTCAAAGTTGCATAGCTCCCTCTCTCACTAGATCCCTCAAATGTCGAAATGACAACCTGGGACATTGAATAAAAAATTAAATTAAAATTTTGAACCGAGCCAACTTTTATTATTCTTTGTTTGTTGTCTGAAATTGTATGGACAATAATCACAAATAGGAATGAGATGTACAAAGAAATTAAACATGGCTCAATTCTGCAAATGCGTGCTATTATGCATTACAGAGACTCTTGACGTCCGAACTCCTTTCTAAAAACGTTAAACTAAAAATAGGCTGTATAAAACTATTATTCTACCAGTTATATTATATGGATGCAAAACATGGACTCTTACTTTAAGGGAGGAAAGGAGATTACGAGTATTTGAGAATAAAATTCTTAGGAAAATGTTTGGACCAAAGAGAGATGAACAACAAGTAAATGAAGAATGAATAACAGTGAACTACAATGTCTTTATAGGAAGCCAGATAAAATAAGTACAGTTAAGTCTCGTAGAGTGCGATGGGCAGGACATGTGGCACGAATGGGGAATGAAAGACGTGCATGGAAGCTTCTTGTAGAAAAACCATAGGGAAAGCGCCCAGTTGGTAGACCAAGAATGAGGTGGGAGAATAATATTGAGGGAAGTGGATTATACAGGGAATATTTTTAAATCATTATCTCAATATAGGGATGTATGGAGAGCTTATGTCCGCAAGGCCATGAACCTACGGGTTCGATAGTGCCTGTGAGTTAGTTAGTTATTTGAAGTTCTATGTTCTGCTACCTAAAGGTGAACCTTATTTCTGTTACTTCCAATCTTCCATGTACGTATATGGTGTTGTAATAATTTGAGATAGGTTCGATGTGGTAATATGGTCTAAGTATTGTGAATGAGAGTGTTCTGTTTTTGAAACCAAACAACCTTGACAGGTGATGGCATTTTTAATGAAGGTTCAATAGAATGTGGATATTTCACGCCCCATTTGTATTGATGGTGAAGGTGGGTTTGCCCGATCACTGATGGGCGTACAAGCTTCCTGTTTCCTGGATATTTGTTACCAGTGACTGGCGGACAGGAGCCCAGTTGTGCAACGACATCAACAAGGTGAAGGCACGACCTGCCATGTCACAGGTAACTACTACATTCTGCACAGTCCAATATAACTAACTCTCTGGCACTATCGAGCACGTAGATCCATTACATAAGCCCTTCATGCAATCCTATCCTCAACTAATATGTTCCAATCATCCCCTGTATAATCAAATTCTCTCAAATTATTTTTTTAATGCCCCAGGTTGTCCTTTTGGACATTCCTGGTGCTCTATCCTGTCATTGGCGTAATTGTAACCCACTTCTCAGGTTGGGTCGCGTGGAAGGCGGGGTTATGTTTTCCCGATGATATGATGGGTGATGATGATGATGATAGTGGTGCGCCAGGAGAGTCCTTAATCCTAAGCTTAATCTAAGATACATATGAATGATGATGATTGCGATGGCCACATGATTTCGGGGACCGTTTGGGACTTAAAGTTTCCTGACATTTGTCTTACAGGTGCGGTAAAACCCCGATAAAACCTCACCCAGGAAACTGTCCCGTACGGGGATTGAATCAGGGCCCGCTGCGTGACGAGGCAGCACGCTACCTCGAGACCACAGTGGTGAACTTCCCTCAAATCATGGTTAATGTTATTCTCCCACCACATTCTTGGCCTTCCTACTGGACTCTTCCCTCTGATTTTCCTGCAAGGAGTTTCCAAGACCCTCTTCCAAATCCATCCGTGCCATCTATCGACAATAAATCACCAACAACAGCAGCATCAATGATTACACGTTAAGATCCGTTCCACTCTCTTGTTAGAATTGATCTATCCATATTTTACTGGGTCTTCCTACATTTCTTCATCCTAGTGGTCTATAGTGATTATGTTGTTATCCCTTCTATTGATGTGGTCCATCCATTCGTTTCTGTAGTGTGCAATCCTATCTAATAGCTTGAATATATTTAATTCCGTTCGTATATATTTATTTAATTTCCGACAATATATACAGTCCACCGCTGAGGTCTCCAGGTAAAGTGGTGCCTTGTCACGCATCGGGCCCGGGTTCGATTCCCGGTCGGGACATACTCCTGGGTAAGTATTTCGGGGTTTTTCCTCACCTGGACAAATGTCAGGAAGCTTAGGACCCAACGGTCCCCGAAAATAATCCGGCATCATCATCATCCTTATCATTATCATCGTCATCCTTCACCGGTGTGGAAAGCAACTGGAAGCTACCACAGCTATAATTCCCTAGTAAAGCTGCAAAGCATTGAATGAAAATGCTATGTTTGCAGTGAAAGACCTGCCCTCGATGCATTATATATATATATATATATATATATATATATATATATATATATATACCACGTCATAGCCGAGCGGCATAAAGCATGTTGGCTTAGAGTAAAACTACTGAATTTGCGTTGGATCGACTTCCCACGGGGATGAATTTAGGCCAGTAAGGGACCGTAATTTAGATGGCTACAATAAGACTGGCTCCACGTTGAGAAAACTAGCTATAACGACTAGAAGACCCGACACATGCTCACTCCTATACTGGCTGCATGATGTTCACCACTTATAGCATGTATGATACGATTGCAATGGGCAAGACATGTGTCACAAAAAGTAATAATGCTTTATTTAAGCTGGCAAACAACCTTGACAGGAGATGCCATTTTTAATGAAGGTTCAATAGAATGTGGTCCAACATTAGCTAACACTAACAAACTTGAAAAAGAATAAAATAAAATAATTATATCATGGAAATGGACAGATAATGACAAATGAGGGAAATTTTGAGGAAGTGGCTGAATTCAAAAACCTCGGAAATGTAATAAATACGCATGAAATGCACAAAAAAATTAACATAGGCTCAATTCTGGAAATGCATGCCATTATGCATTATAGAGACACTTGGCGTCTCAACTCCTTTCAAAATACGTTAAACTGAAAATATATAAAACTATTATTCTACCAGTTATATTATATGGATGCGAAACATGAACTCATACTTTAAGGGAGGAAAGGAGATTACGAGTATTTGAGAACAATGTTATTAGGAACATTTTTGGACCAAAGAGAGGTGAAGAGACAAGTGATTGGAGAAAAAACTACATAACAGTTAACTACATGGTCTTTATAGGAAGTCAGATATAATGAGAACAGTTAAGTCTCGTAGACTGCAACGAGCAGGGCATGTGGCACGAATGGGGAATGAAAGAGGTGCATGAAAGCTTCTTGTAGGAAAACCAGAGGGAAAACGCCCAGATGGTAGACCAAGAATGAGTGGGAGAATAACATTAATTATGATTTGAGGAAAGTAGATTATACAGGGAATGATTGGAAAACATTAGCTCAGGATATGGATGTAGGGAGAGCTTATGTCCGTGCGGCCATAAACCTATGGGTTCGATAGTGCCAGCGAGTTAGTTGGTTATTTAACAAAATATTCCTTGATCAATATTTATAGGTATGTACAAAATACTGAATATAGTTTTTATTTTCATTGCCGAAACTATTTGCATCAAAAGCAGAGAGATAAGTCTAGCAGGCAGCCAAAAAAACAGACGAGAGAATATGTTAACCATGATTTGAGGGAAGTAAATTATACAGGGAATGATTGAAAACGTTAGTTCAGGCTAAGAGCATATGGGAAGCTCATGTCTGCGCGACCATGAATATCAGATTCGATAATGCTAGTGAGTTAGTTAGTTTAATGAACGAGAATATATAAATATTCAATATTTAACTATATTCTTTTAAGTAAATTTGATTTCTTCCCTCAACATTTTAACCGAATATAATTTATTTAAAAGTCCTACTCTTGTTATAGAACATGTAAAGAATATAATTTGTATTAATCCTGCTTTCAACATTTGAAATCTAAACTTTCCACAATACATTTTACATTTTTATTACCTCATATACTTGAAGATCTTTTTGTGTGTATGCATCTTACAAATTATTCAGAGCACAAAACCGTTTTTTATTCCGTTCTAGGTGGCTTGTTTGTAGCACAGTGAAATCTTGTTTGTGAGCTACTTTTTTTATTCAAAATAATCTGAACAAAATATATCTCTTTTATTTCACACTCTTGCATGCCTCTTCTTTTTCATACAATTTGTTTGCTTTTTAATTTGTGTTTTTGTATCATTATTAAGTGAAACATTCCCTTCCTTTGTGTAGAGCTGAGAGAATTTTTTATAGAATTCATGCAGACTACAGCACACTTGACTTTGTTAAAATTTGTTTTCATATTAAAACGAGTGGAAGCTTTCGTGTTAGTCTTGTTTTATTCTATTGTCAAGAATAAAACTGAACAGTACCTGATCTTAGAGGTCCACTTCATTTCTATGTTAATCAAGAATAAAACTGAACAGTACCTGATCTTAGAGGTCCACTTCATTTCTATGTTAATATTAATTAATTTCCTTTATCTACTACTATAAAAATCAGGGACGCTTTAGTTCGTAGTTACTAAGGCAACAAAACATTTTTTTTTTCTAATGCCACCAAGTTTTATGACATTTCTGGCTTTCTCCCCTGGCATTGGCGAAATTGTAATCCATTTCTTAGGTTGAGACACCTGGAAGGCAGAGTTACGTTACGCCGATGATATAATGTGTGATAAATGGTAATGAAGAGCCAATACAGTTCTTAACCTAAATTCCAGACCATGGGCAACCACAGGAATAATTTCCTTTAAGAATAAAATGTACATGGTCTGACCGGGAATCGAACCCGGGACCTCATGAACAGTAGTCAGTAACGCTGACCACCAGCCCACGAGGCTGGTCACTTTATATTCTAACAAAATACAAAACACGCTATCAAAACATAAAATACATGTTCAACAAAACATAAAATACACTTTAATGATTTCATGTAACTACATAAATAAACTTTCCTTGATTTTTCTGGAAGTATATTAATAGTTGCATCTTGGACTGTTTTAAAATTTTTTTGTGATGGACCGTGAAAATATTCCAAAAAAATTTATGAAATCATTACTTTTGACTAGGGCAAGGATTTTGATACATTTGCATCTTTATTTCTATGATAACTATACAATGCTCTTTAGATATAAGTGTGTTTTGGCGGAAAAGGATTTTTGACAATGTTGTAGTTGGATTTATTTGCATTTTGTGTCAATTTTTTGGCACATTGCATTTTGTGTCAATTTTTTAGCATAATGCATTTTGTTTGGATATTCTAGCATATTGATGCTTATTTCAACCACTCAAACATACTTTTTGCAGTTTTATGCATTTTTTTCGAGGAAATGTGCATTTTTTAAACATAATTTACTTTTACTATCTCTATCAATATACAAATTGAGTTGAACTTACATTTTATGAAGAGGTTCTGTCTTCCCACATTCCAATTAACTGTTCATAGGACTTGTTCATAGAAATAAGGAGTTCAATTAGTGGAGCAAAGGAACCTAGTGAAAACTGTAGTAAATGATCTAGAAAAAATGAGTGGAAATGAGAATGGATGTATCGAAGACAATTATAATGATCATGAGTAAAAATAATATAATATTTCATATGTTGCCATCAATAGCTGATGTTCTGTCAGGTGGAAATTATTATGTAGGAGACTTACAATCCAGTGATATAGTTTATTTTGAATATTCACCTTTAGTATCGCTAGAAGTGAAAAGGAATTTCTCGATGTAGAAGTCATTATTAAGAGAAAACAATTTTTTCTCCTTCGACAATCTACTGCAGTTTGTTGTGCATTGTAATGCAGGCTAAAAAGTGAACCACCTTATATTTACCTGCAAATGTGAATTTTATAAAACTCATAATGCATTGTTTTTAATTTTAGTGCATTTTTCTATTTGTTAGTGCATTATTGCATTTTTATAATGCATTATTCTGTATTTTATTGTGGATTAAAATTCTTGCCATACTTATGAGACAGTATCCGTACAATATTTTGGAATTCGCTAAAAGAAAGTGTTGAGACGCGAAAATTAAGGCATTTAGTTTAAAATTGTAAGTTCAGTATGGCCTGAAATAAAAGATTAATAAACAGTAAGAAATGCAAGGGATGAAAACCAATGTAGCATGATCTCTTGGGAGCTCTGCACAGTGGCTAAGTGAGCGAGACCAAGTTACTAGCGGGACAAATTTTATTTTCCATTAATTTTCTGAGTGTAGTAAATCTGCATTTCATTTATATACTTCGAGTCAATTCTTCGTTTCAATTACTTTGTGTATTATTTTATTATCATCAACATTTCGCGGGTTAAGACTTTAAGGCTAGTTTCATTCTCATAGATTTAAATTTAAAAAATCCGTCACACAAATTCTTCAGTAAGTCCAATTTATTGTCTATTTTGCTGGTTCACGGAATGTATATTTAAGTTGTTAATTGTGACATGCAGGCTTTCATGGCCGGTAATCATAATAATAATAGAATCCGGGCTATGTGGCCGTGGTCTATAACTGGTGTTTCTTCCAGACGTTTCTCCCTCAACTGCGGAGGTCATCTTCAGTGGCGAGTGCTTCTAGGTAGTGTTCCTTTGTTGAAGACTCGACTGTGAATAAGCGGAACAATTTTATATTCTGCCGCTCATTCACAGTCGAGTATACGATGCCCTCCGCAGTTGAGGGAGAAACAACTGGAAGAAACACGAGTTATAGCCCGGAATGTATTAATATTTATTTGTTTAAATTTGAGAAATTCGGTTTCTGATGCCAGCTGATGACAACCAGTGCAGTGACAACCAATCATGCACAACCATAATTAATAAGCTATTTAAATATTGTTGTATAATTTATATAATAACTACTTATTCATTTTTCCATTACTTTATTAAATATATTAAATAAATTTAACGAGTATATCTTATTAGATATCAGACAAGATTTAAAGATAAAAGAGGTGGATTATTGTTTTCATAGCAGGAAAAATTCGAAAACAAAGTTGGGAAATCAAAAGTATTCAATGAGTGTAGCTGTTATCCGCACAAGTGAAGTCTGCACGACTAGATAGGAGTGTATTAGCACTAGTGTCGCCAAAGTACTAATCTTTGGAACAGAGAAACCCTAAGCACATGTGAAAGATCATTACATGTTGTCAAATTTCACACATTTAGTCGACGATTGCTGGTACGTGTCGGATCATTTAAAATCACAAGGTTTGACATGTTTCTATTACCAGCCTCACAATACAACACAGCGGACGAGAATTGGCAACATATAGCTTTTAATTTTTAAAATTATTTCGTTTTTATAACATTCATTTATAATTAATTGATTCAATTATCTTGATTAAAGGACTAAATTACTTAAGGGATTCATGAGGAAAGCAAAGGAGTGACAGCTCATTCCCCGGTAGTAACAAAGATGCCGGACTATTCATTTGGTCAGCGACTACTATAGGTGTCGGATCGTTTGAAAAGCATAGCAATTGATAGTGCTCCCTTCCAAGTCAACACAACACAAAGGACAGGAAGTGGTAACATAGAAAGAGAAGGAAGATAATCCACAGCACATTCCTAGCATATTTTCCGCGTGCAAATTTAACTTGGGCGAGTATTACCTCCAAATTCTATGGCGCAACAGTCCTACAAGGCACTTGGCATATCAGCCGGCAGTTCGCCTAACATCTACATGGTTAATCATAGAAATTGACGATTATCTAGCCAGTATAGAGGTGACATGTGGTCAGGAAGTCGAGTTCCTCAGCCGTTATAACTAGGTTTTCCAACCTAGAGCCGCAGTTCGTTATCACTAACTAATTAACTAACTCACTGGCTCTATCGAACCCGTAGGTTCAATACCGCGCGGACATACGCTTTCCATACACCCCTATTCTGAGCTAATGTTTTTCATTCAGCCCCTGTATAATCTACTTCCCTCAAATCATGGATATTGTTATTCTCCCACTTCATTCTTGGTCTACCAACTGGGCGTTTGCCACAATTCGTTATAGCTACTCGAATTTCTCATGATGCTGTGTGGGCATCGGTTAGCTACACCACCAAATAGAAGAGGAATAAGAAGAAAAAGGAGGAAGAAGAGGGTGTCTTAACGTTTGAAACAAATATAGTTATTTTATATCTTTGAAAAATGATAGTCTAGGAATTTGGATTCTTGTGAAATATTTTCCATTCATATCTTGCACGTCTCTTCTGCTGAATCAACATAAATTTAAAAGGCAAAACAGGGCCTTTGAGGAAACTTATATATGTAGTGTAGACTTCCTATTTTTTATGAATACAGTTTCACATCAACATTCATAAGTTTGTAATTGCCTGAGAATAAAGTTTTCCTCGAGTTAAGGAATCCAACTTTAACAGCTATGCCCTGCTTTAAGTGCTCAACAAAATATGTCCGTATCTACAACCTTATTAATATTATCACACAGTCTTGTCGTAGCTTTTTAAGCAAACTGCCTTCTATCAAATTACCGGTAGGCCCTATGTCATTTACTCCATTCACCGGCAGTTCATATATCATTTTTATTGTTTATCAGGTTTCACTATATCTTCATGCGCTCAAGTAATCTACTATCTTATCCCCCATATCTCTGTCATTCCAAACTCCATTGTCCAATCCTTTTTCACCACGCTGCTCAAAACACCATCAATCTACGTTATGCTTGGTCATCTTTCTCTTCTAACAAGAGGCACTCATTCTAGTATTCTTCTTGGGAATCTGTCTTCAGCCATTCTTTTTACATGGCCACACCATTTTAATTGTTTGTTTGTTTTTTTATGAAATCCAGAATTGAAGTTTGAACATTCATATTTTTGCTCGATAGTGCGTTTCGTCGTACTTACAGCAATGGCGACCATGATTGATAGTTCAACTTCTTACATTTCGGGGTTGCCAACCTAAATAACTACACTGTAACATTACATATTACAAACCTCATGCGGGAAGTAAAACCACTGTCCTTCATATATATACTACGTACACTGTATATACAAAAATATGTATATCCAAAAGGCAGTGTTAATATACATTATACGAAACAAATCACTGCATTTTAAATGAACTGAACTTTATTTGAAAAAATATAAAACAATAAATACATACCGGTACTTGCCACCATTCTATGACTGAGTGGTGTCACGGCCTGCTGTAGTCTCAACCAATAAAGATAGTCCATACTGTTAATGTTAATCAGTTGTTTTATAATGAACGCAAATATTTCCAACAAAGATGTTATTATTTTACTATTTATTATTTTGAAAACACCATCGCGCAAAAAAAAAAATGTAGGCCTACAACGCACGTTTGTGAAGTGTTTTACAGAATCTCGGAAATTAAAAACTTCGCTATCGCTTGGTTTTTAAACATTTCCTCCCTTCTGTAAAAGCCACTTCCCAACCTCGCACCGTAATATACTATTATCTCCTCCAGAAATTTCAAGCTGAACATCTGCAGTAATCAATTTCTGCACAATTTAATTTACTTATTGTTATTGATTTTAATTCCAATGTGTCTGCACTGTTCATCATTGTACTCCTATTTATTGTATTGTTTTTGGAATTTATATTCTGATTGAATAAAACATCATTTAATGTTTTCCAATCGTTCTCTGTACAATGCACCTCCCTCAAATCATTATATCAAGTCATTTTTTGGTCTACGAAGTGGGCGTTTTCCCTTTGGTATTCATCCATGCCCCTCTTTAATTCCGCATTCATATCATATCTCCTAAAAATTGCATTCTACGAGATTTAACTGTTATTACATCTGGTTTCCCATAAAGAATCAGTACGCGTTGATGTTTCAGCTCGTGGGACGTGGAAGGAATGTTTTGCTGGAAGCGGGTCTGTTGAAGGAGGAAACATTAGGAAATATAATGTAGCATGTGTTACGAAAACACAGAATCAACCATAATTTAAAAACTAATAAAATATTTATTGTTATTAGTCTTCTCCATTCACCTGTCTCTTTGCTTCTCTTTGGTACATTTTTAAAAATTTATTCTCATATACTCGTAATATTTTCTCCTCACATGAAGCAAGAGACTATGTGTAGCATTCAATAGTGGAAGAATAACCGTTTTGTACTAGGGCATTCTATATGTAATGGCAACACTGTTGTAAATCAGAATCCTAGTGGTGACCACTGTAATCTTGTAGTATGTTGTTGAGTAGTCTTTGTTGTATAAATCTGTAACATAGAATGTCTCGAAATAGCAATATTTTATGAATACGTTCATTGTTCCTCACCTTCAGTAAGTAATACCGCCCCCAAAAAAAGTTTAGCAGAATTTGTTTAGAAGGTGGCAGTGGGAAGTACTCGAACATCCACCAAATTCGCCAGACAGGAGACCTTGTGACTATAACTTATTCTCAAAGATTGAAGAACCTCCACAAGGCATTGTAATTCAATCAAGAGTTGATAACCAGAAAGCTCTAAATCGATAAGATGAAATAGATATCCAGAAATGATGCTGCAGATGCAATTCGACGTCTTCCAAAGATTTGACGACGTATAGTTGACGTGAAAAGAGATTATAAATTAAGTTCATAAAGTCAAAAGTAACCTAAATAAATGTTTTGTGATATTATAGCAGTGTTTCCATTATTTTTCGAATGACTAGTATATTTTTAACTCTGTTGATATTGTATTATAAGATTTGATATTTTATTATAAGATATGCAATATTATATATGGGAATTTTCTGATTCTTGAATCTATATTAGGAACAAACTCCACAGACGGAGTCACAGATGGTGTATTGGAGAACTCATTCAAGATTACCAGAGTGTTTTAGTTATTTAACGAATCAAATTACCACACATCCATGTTACCAGTTCTCTGCTAAAAAGTGTAATGTTGCGTGACTACTGAGAACTCGAGACGGTACAACCGCAGACTCGACGAAACTGGAATCAATAGCGGATTGGAATTTACTATCACTGTGTCTGCCTCTCATCGCTACACGCGTGTGTCAAACACACTCTACGCAAAATTTTAACTAATGCAGTAATATCACAATTTGAACACACGATCACGCCAGAATCTCCTACTTTACATCTCAGAACACAGAGCATCCTATTCTTTTAATTTCTATACCGTATCTACTGCTAGACTTTGGAACCCCTTACCAGAAAGGACTGAAGGACAAAATGTAATATATTTAGTTTGTAATTAGTCTTTCAGTAGAAGGATTAACGTTTCCAATTGTTTGCTTGAATAATAATATTCATTTGATTCATCATAATTATAGATTAATTTTTATAAATATTTACTTATAATAAAATCGAATTTAAATACCTAGGAACAATAATCACAAAGGGGTATCAGATGCACAAAGAAATTAAACATAGGCTCAATTCAGGAAATGCTTGCTATTATGCATTGCAGAGACACTTCACGTCTCAACTCCTTTCAAAAAACGATAGACTGAAAATAGGCTATATAAAACTATTATTCTACCAGTTATATTATATGGATTCGAAACATGGATTCTTACTTTAAGGGAGAAAAGGGATTACGAATATTTGAAAATAAAGTTCTTAGGAACATTTTTGGACCAAAGAGAGATGAACAGACAGGTGACTACATAGCAGTGAACTACATGGTTTTTATAGGAAACCAGATATAATAAGAACAGTTAAGTCGCGTAGACTGCGATGGGCAGAACATGTGGCACGAATGGGAAATGAAAGACTTGCGTGGAAGCTTCTTGTAGGAAAACCAGAGGGAAAACGCCCAGTTGGTAGATCAAGAATCAGATGGAAGATTAATATTATCTATGATTTGAGGGAAGTAGATTATACAGGCAATGACTATAGAGCATTGACTCAGGATAGGGATGTATGGTGAGCGTAGGTCCGCACGGCCATGAACCTACGGATACGATAGTGCCAGTGAGCAAGTAAGTAAGTATAATAAAATCGAAATTGTTATCAGAAGAACGAAGATTGAAATGGTACGAACATCTGAAAAGGATGGAGAATAATAGAATCCCAATAATGATATGGATTGGAATGCTGAAGGTAGAAGGAGAAGTGAGAAGAAACATTATCAGCAGATACCTCAAAGAAGAAGATGCTGAGGATAGAAATCTGTGGAGGAGCAAAATACATTTGGGTTGAAGGATAAACTACGAGTACTATAATGTAGAGAAAATACTTAATAGAATATGTTATCATATTGTGTAAATATTTTCTATATTTAATATTTTTTACTGGTTCAGTGGAAGAACCCAAGTATTTGAAGCTCTCCACTTGCTCAATGGCCTAATCTTTAATCCTCATGTTTATCTTTCTTGGTTTCCTTCTTATAATCATGGCCTTCGTCTTATTCATATTTTATGCTAATGAGGGAAAATTTGAAGAAGTGGCTGAATTCAAATACTTAGGAACAATAATAATAAATAGGAATGAGATATCTCGAATAGCGGACAGGATCCTCTTTCTGACTAAAAACCCCGTTCCAAATTCAGGTCTTTCTGAACCCCCATAGTATAATGCAAAGTTTCCTGATTCCTGACTATCTTCTCCTGGCCACATAACTTCCTGAAAAGCGACTATATCCAAGGGCGATTTATCTAATCGCCGCGTTAATACGTATATCTAGTGCCCGCTATTGTATAAAGTCCTAACATCCCATGTTCCTAGGAACATGTCCCTGTGTTTGAGCCTTTGGCATGGGTTCCCTGAAGTAGTCCCCGCCCGGAGAACCGAATTGGGGACTATTTGAAATAGGAATGAGATATACAAAGAAATTAAACTTATGCTCAATTCTGGAAATGCATGTTGTTATGAATTACAGAGACATTTGTCGTCCCAACTTCTTTCAAAAAGCGTTAAAGTGAAAATATATAAAAATATTATTCTACCAGTTATATTATATGGATGCGAAAAATGGACTCTTTAAGGGAGGAAGGGAGATTACAGGTATTTGAGAATAAAGTACTTAGGACAATTTTTGGACCAAAGAGAGATGACCAGACACGTGAATGGAGAAACGTGCATAACAGTGAGCTACTTGGCCTTTATAGGAAGCCAGATATAATAAGAATAGTTAAGTCTTGTAGACTGCGATGGGCAGGACATGTGGCACGAATGAGAGATGAAAGAGGTGCATGGAAGTTTCTTGTAGTAAAACCAGAGGGAAAACGCCCAGTTGGTAGACCAAGAATGAGGTAGCAGAATAACATTAACCATGATTTGAGGGAAGTAGATTATACAGGAGATGATTGGAAAACATTAGCTCAGGATAGTGATGTACAGAGAACTTACGACCGCGCGGCCATGAACGTACGGGTTCGATAGAGCCAGTGAGTTAGTTAATTATTTGTTTTTCCCTCACCTGAACGTGGAGACGCTCAAGATAACGGAAAAGTCACAGAAGTATTTATTTATTTAAGAAGTGCAGGATTGGTTAAGTAAAGTGGACTGTAATTGAGGACGTCACCCTAACAATGACTTGTGGCTGTGTACGCCCTTTTTTAAGGCAATTAAGTGTTCTTAAAGTATTGATTTTGTTCTAGCATTTATTAAAATGTTTTGTACATCCGAGCTGCCTAGATGGCACAAATGACACAATCGTACCACATTGCAAGTGATCAGCTGTGTGCTTCGTGCACGTGTGGGCGACTTATGTTATGGAACGCTGCGATTCCACAATAATTCTGAAACTATGGCAGTCAACAAAGGAAGAATGAAGCTTGTAAACAAGATTAATAGGATGAGTGCTTGCTTCTAAATCCTATGGTAATACATTCTACGAAATCATATTTTCGAAAAGAGAGCATGTAGCCAGTGTACTCAGCGATGAAGAACGTTCCCATTAAATAATGATAATAATAATAATTTTAATAATAATAATAATATTAATAATAATAATATTAATAATAATAAAATAATAATGTTTTAATTGTTCTGGCAGAGTTAAGGCCATAAGATTCACTCAACCAGCACAAATACAAATATATATTCGACAAATATAGACATACACTATACTAATTATAAACAGTTAAAGATACATTAAATGTAACAATGTAAATTTCAGGTACAAACAACATTTTATACGATGATAACAATAATAATATTAATAACAGTAATATAATAATAATAATGATAATAGGAATAATAATAATACTAGTATAAATATGATAAATTATACAAGAAACACCAATTAATATATATACCTTACACTGGGTAATGATTAAGTAGAGGTTAGAGCAAATATACATTTAGATTTCTTTTAAAAGATGTCATTGTCCGGCAGCTCCTATTTATTGTGGTAGGGAATTCCAGTTGCGAGAAGTGAAGATAGTATATGACATGGAGTGATGTGATGTCCTATGTTGCGGTATATTAAGCAAGATACTATGTTGTGATCTTGTGTTTAAGTTATGGTTTGAGGATAGATACTGGAAACGAGTAAATAAGAGAATTAGACAGTTCGATTTTCTTCTCTCTTTTAGATGTAGCCATGACAATTCGTGGAATAATGGAGAAATGTGATCGTATTTTCGAACATTAAATATGAATCTGATACACATATTATAGACACGCTGCAGTTTGTCCGACAATCCGTCACTTATGTCAGTTAGTAGAACGTCACAATAGTCAAAATGCGGCATCACTAAAGTTTGAATTAAAATTTTAAGAGCTGCAGGAAGAAAAATTTTTGAGACGCTTTAGGGAATGGATTATGGAGAAGATCTTTTTAGATGTTTGTTTTACTTGGGCATGCCAATTTAACCAGACCAAGGGAAAAAATATTAGGGATTTGTTTCCTTTCATGAATGAATATTCAAGGAAGTGGTACGACGATTTTATAGAAGAGACAAAACAAGGTTCTCCTGCTGATGAAACTGAAGACGAAGTGAGGGTAACGTGCTAATGTAAACCACGATTTTTTATTCAGTTACATTTATTGTTTCATTAACATTCTCAAACTTTAGATTACCAGTGGCTTCAGTAACATTGCATGTTTAGTTAAAAACATAGAGAGGGCGAATTTGTTGAGTTGTATTTCTAGTTAGCAAAATGCGTTAATATTTTTATTTTCTAAATGGGTTGCACTCAAAACTTTGGACAATGTTCCTCATTCCAATTTTTATTTCTATGTAAAATGTTGTTAAATAATAAAATTTACATTTAACGTGTATGTTCAACCTAAAAAGGGCATATGCAGAAATAAAAGGAAATTACCGTTATTTTAATATATTATGTTGTTATAATTTCTTTATGTATTGTTGATGTAGGATAAAAGTATTATATATCAAGGTATCGTAGATACTCCATTTTGTATCAATTGAATCGGTTTGAGCGAAAGCAGTATACAGTAAAGGCTCCTTATTCGCTGTTTCATTAATCGCGGGTTAAAAAATTAAGACAGTTCCTGTATTCGCGGTTATTTTTTTTATTCGCGGATCCAGTCGGTATATTAGAAGGATTAGTATCCTTTATTAACTCATCGGCAACTTTTTTTACTGCAGGCACGTGCCTAGGCGGCTTTTATGAAGAGTGATTCAAACCAAATGGACAAATTATTTTTTTTTTTGAGAATTTTCCTCATCATTGAGGGTTTTCTCCAACCAATCTTAGTAATTAACATGAATTAAAAAAATAAACATAAATGACTACGGACTTGTAGACTATCAGTTTGCAACAAACATAAATGACTACGGACTTGTAGACTATCAGTTTGCAACAAACATAAATGACTACGGACTTGTAGACTATCAGTTTGCAACAAACATAAATGACTACGGACTTGTAGACTATCAGTTTGCAACAAACATAAATGACTACGGACTTGTAGACTATCAGTTTGCAACAAACATAAATGACTACGGACTTGTAGACTATCAGTTTGCAACAAACATAAATGACTACGGACTTGTAGACTATCAGTTTGCAACAAACATTCACAATTTTCCCTTAATTAAAGTTAATCTGTTACACCAAATTTCCAGATTGAATTTTTAATGTTGTTCTTCAGGTTGTTCATGGTCTTCCTTTTCTGTTCCTTCTTTCAATTTTCCATGCATAGACGGCCTTTGGTACTCTTCCATCCTGCATTCTTCTTATGTGTCCATACCATTTTAGCCTTCTGTGTTCAATCTCATCCATTATATTTCTTTCTGTATTCATCTATTTTCTAATTTCTGTATTTCTAATGTTTTCCAGTCTAGATTTTCTGGCAGCTCTTCTCCAAAAATCCATTTCAACTGACGTTATTCTGCTGACATGTTGTTGTGTCATTGTCCAGACTTCCGATCCATATAACATTATACTTTCTAGGATGTATTTATAAATTAGTTATTTTGTACTGTTAATTATCTTTTTACTCCAATTTTCAAAAGTTTTACAAATTAATATCAAAGTAAACAAACCTTATTGTCACTAAGCCTAAAGGTCGTTGTTAAAAGCCACCGCTACAGTGTTTCACGTGCCGCTATGTTCGTTGATAAATGCCGCCCTCGCCACGATCGGTGTTTTATTCTTTCAACTTGTCATTCGTTACAATAATTTTTATTGAATAACAGTGTCTCTTCAGCTTTGTTGCTAATTTATAATGTCGAGTAAAAGGAAAGAAAATTAGTTCCGAAGCTGAAAAAGTAGTGTTACCGCTTAAAGTAAAAATAGAGATGCTTGCTCGTTTACGCGATGGCAAGTCGTTTGCTTCTATATCACGCTGTTTCAGTATTAATTAACGAAGAAATCCGAGGCAAAAATATCAAATTCTATTGCAGAATTCACAGCTGAATTTCAATCTTAACTGAAAGATGTTTTAAAAGCGGCAAAACAGGAAAAAGTTACTACGTTCTTGCCTAAACCTGGCAATAATAATTAATAGAAATTGTTCAAAATCTCTCATTAATTGATTTAATTTGATAATTTTATTTTTTTTAATATTGGAATGTTTCCCTTATGTACTCATACAAATAACCATTCCATATTCGCGGTATATTTGTAGAACATGTCCCCCGTGTGTAAGGAGCTTTTACTGTACTTAACTATACACTTTATTTATTTCAGATCACCATATTTAATATATATAAATGCTACAAATGAACCATGTAGAAGTAGATTTATTTATAACGTTTCACATATTAAGATTTGCAGCACAATTTCACTTCTCTAAATATTAGTTACATTATTACAAGTGTAATATATATTGAAGTATATCATAATATATATTGAAGTATATCATAATATATATATATTTTATAATATGAACATTCATTATAATGTATGACTGTCCTAAATTAACACAATTATTGACCTAATTGATCTTTTTGTTAAAATATGCTGAAGAATGATTTTAAAGAATTCTGTCATGAATATTTAAATAGGTATTACCTTTGTAGTTATTTGGAAAAGTCATGCAGTATAAGGGATTGTTACACAATAGGTAGTCTTACCTAATGATGACTTAGCTTTTAAAAGGTCATAGGTTAAGCGCATTCAATATGCTTTTCAGAAAGGGAGAATCTGGTTACATGTACAATACAACCAAATTGATTCTCACGTATACATTGTAACTACGTCATTACTCAACTGGTATATATGTATGAAACTTATGATTGTAAGTTAGACAGTTTTTTTCATCGGTGTTACCGATACCCTGTCTCACGTTTTTCTGTATTAAAGTCTGTTTGTTTCTCACTACTGCTCCGCTGTGTCTTCTTATAGTTAGGTTTAATCCTATCTACTAACCACATTTCCGAAGAATTCCTGGGGTTGATTCCTAATCTATAAATTTACAGATATCTACTAGAACTTCAAGACGATCTTCACCTCCTGACACAACTCTTACTTATTTTGATTATTATTTATACTTTAAAAATAATCCTTATAATTATAGAAGGAATCGACCACCCAGATATTACATGGTGGCAGCGCATCGGGATTGGAAAACCAGCGAGCAGTGAGACATCCGAAGGTGCGAACGAGCTGGAGAGACTCTTCAATTAGTCCCAGATAATTCAGAGCCTATCTCGAGGGATCAACGCTCCAGAGTAATCCACAGGCGCCGTGGTACCCGTAAACGCACCAGAGGAAAGCAGACAGTGGTCCTGAGGCCAACACCAGCAGCCACCGACGCGCTCGAGGGACGTCCTTGGTGTTCAGCCGTTGGCAGCCTGCACCGCGAGAGGAGTCGCACCCTGAGGGGAGCTGAAAGGCCATCACTACGACTCTGAACTGTGCATCTCAGACCACCCTACATCTTTCTTTAGGTGAGTCCAATTCCATTATGGCTAGCGAGGGCGATATTGATATTAGCGAGGAAAGCTATATCCCTGTAGTTCAAGCAGTTAAGTTGATACCCCGAACATTCGATGGAAACCCCAAACATTTAAGAGAATTTATAGAAGGAGTAGAAGCTGCGGTTCAGGTAGTCCATCCAACCAAACAACCCTTATTGTTAAGATTTATAGAATCCAAAATTTCAGGAGACGCTAAAGATAGACTTTTAGCTAGGACAGAGAGAGAAACTTGGATTCAAGTTAAAGCAATATTGGAGGAGAACTTTTCTGTAAGGAGAACGCTAGAATATTATGCAGGAATACTCTTTAATTCAAAACAAAGTACAAATGAAACAGTTGCACAGTGGGGTTCAAGATTAGATGGAATAGCCATGGATTTAAGAAGAGAAGTCAGAAATAGATTGGAGAGGTTAGAAAGACGCGATAATTCGAGATATGTAGAAGGAGGCCTACAGCTGATAGGAGAATTTTTAAAAGGTACTTTCGTAGCAGGGTTAAAGGACGATAAGATTAAGTATATAGTAAAGGCTAAGGGTGAAGAAGAATCATTAGCGCAACTAATCGAAACCGCATTACAGGAAGAAAGCGAGGTAAAGTCCACGAGATTTAGGGGTAATCAAAATGGACAAGGACATCCAATCACAGGGGCAGTAAAAAGGGAATTTAGAAGACCGTACGGATCAGAGATAAGAGAGAGGTTAACCTGGCCACAAAAGAAATAAGGTGTTATAATTGTAATGAGATAGGGCACATTAGTAGAGAATGTGGTAAGAGACCGCAACCCCGTAGGCATGGAGGACGGGACAGAGCAGCTCTGGGAGGCCGCCAGGGAAACGAGAATTCGGGTTACCTGAGCAGTCGCAGGTAATCCTCCCGTCTGACTGCGCGCCAGGACTCATGGAGTGCCTGAGGGATCATACTAGGGTAAATATGGAAGGGGAATTACCTGAACTAGTTGATCAGAAGTTTAAGGATAGGATAGATAAAGCCGCTAAAATAGTTAGTGACGCAAACGAATCCCCAGATGACAGTGTTTGTTGGGCAGTGTCGCAAGGCGAACTGCATAAGTTGACTAGAACGCCGATAAATGGGTTCTGTGACTGTGGGCCTAGCGTGGTTGGGGAACGCCAAGAGACTGTAGGCTCGAAACAGTGGAATAATAGAGAGAAACGCCAAGAGACTGTAGGCTCGAAACAGTGGAATAATAGAGAGAAACGCCAAGAGACTGTAGGCTCGAAACAGTGGAATAATAGAGAGAAACGCCAAGAGATTGTAGGCTCGAAACAGTGGAATAATAGAGGGAAACGCTACGAGTCGTCCACAAGGGATAGAACTTGGGATAGTGGATTTAAGGAAAAATCCAAGGACACCAAACCTACCTCAATGGAGACAGCGTGTTGTGAGATCGAAGTAGGGACTCTTATGCTATTAATCAGTGGGACGCCTCTGGTTATGAACCGAGACCCTGGGAGATGTATATCCTAAGTGAACAATTAAAAAATGGCCTAGGTTTAGTATTGATAGATACTGGTGCACAAATATCATTAGTTAAAGAAACATCACTAAAGAGAAACGTTATAAAGGATAACTGTAATATGAAAATACAAGGTATTAGTGGGAACTCTATAAAAGTAAATGGGATAACTCAATTAGTATTGAATAATTGTGAAAATCATACAGTTGTTAATTGTCATATAGTAGATAAATTACCCAGAGATTTAGATATAATTTTAGGCCAAGACTGGCTCATGGAACAAGGTTATATGTTATAATAAAAAGATGATTATTCCTCCGTATAGTGAAAATTAATGGAATTTCCTACGAACGAAAGAGGGAACAGATTCATAGAACGGCAAATTTTACAGCCAGGGCTAATTTGCGCTAACGGGATAACAAAATGTGATAAGACATTCACATGCCTAGTAATTAATTTAACAGCTGACGCACAGATAATAAAGAAAATACCAGAACTAGTTAAACCGCCCACTCAAATAAGTAAGGAACAGGAAGTATCAGTTGAAAATTTCGTACCTCAAAGATTAGATTTATTAAATAAAAATCTGAGACTTGAACACGTGAAAGAAGGAGCCCATAGTATACGAAACATTTGCACAGAATACGCGGACATATTTAAGCTTCCGGGAGATAGACTAACAAGCACAACAGCTGCTACACATTCCATACCCACACCTTCAATTCCTAAAGGAAGAGCTATAACTTTGAAGAATTATAGGTTAGCAGAGGCTCATCAAGAGGAGATTGACAAACAAGTTACACAAATGTTAGAAGACGGTATTATCGCACATAGTAAGAGCGAATGGAATTTTCCACTAATAGTAATACCTAAAAAGGAAGATGCTTCTGGAAGAAAAAGTGGCGAATTTGTATAGATTTTAGAAAGTTAAACGAAGTAACCGTAGGAGACAGCTATCCTCTTCCTAATATACAAGATATATTAGACAAAATAGGAAAGGCTAGATATTTTTCAGCAGTAGATTGCGCAAGTGGATACCTTCAGGTGCCGATCGCTGAGGAAGACCAATGTAAAACCGCTTTTAGCACCCCTAACGGACATTTCGAGTACAAGAAAATGCCTTTTGGAGTTAGGTCGGGACCAGCTACATTCCAAAGGATGATGAACTCGGTACTCCAAGACTCAATAGGCAATAGATGCTTTGTGTACATGGACGATATATTAGTAATGGGCGAAACCTTAGAAGAACATAATAAAAATTACGGGAAGTGTTAATCAGTTACGGAAACACAATTTAAAAATCGAACCTGATAAATGTGAATTTTTGAGAGAAGAATTAAAATATCTAGGACACGTGGTTACCGCTCAAGGTGTCAAACCCGATCCGAATAAGATACAGGCAGTTACCGAATTTCCAACTCCAAAGACACCTAAAGACATAAAATCATTCTTAGGTTTGGCAGGATATTACAGAAAATTTATAGAAGAATTTAGTGCGATTGCAAAACCTCTGACTGAATTGTTAAAGAAAGATAAAAAATGGAAGTGGGAAGATACGGAACAGAATAGCTTCAATAAATTGAAAGATAAATTAACGACAGCTCCGTTGTTACAGTATCCAGATTTCACACAAACCTTTATAGTAACGACAGACGCGAGTGGATACGCTTTAGGCGCAATTCTTAGTCAAGGAACGTTAGGAGATGAAAAACCCATTGCTTACGCTAGCAGGACTTTAAATCAAGCCGAATCGCATTACAAGCACTGTAGAAAAGGAACTATTAGCAATAGTATGGGCATGCAGACATTTTAGACCTTATTTACTAGGACGTAAATTTCAAGTAGTGACAGATCACAAAGGATTGGTCTGGCTATTTAAAGTGAAAGACCCTAGTTCGAGATTAATACGTTGGAAACTTCAACTTTCAGAATTTGAATTCGAAATTCATTATAGGGCAGGTAAAAGACACGTAAACGCAGATAGTTTGAGTAGACACCCTGTAGAATGTTGCACCTTGGATAATACGCACTTAACTGAGGATCGTAAGAAGGAAATAATCAAGGAATTTCACAGCTGTCCAATTGGAGGACATCTTGGAATCAATAAAACTACCGATCGAATTAAATTATACATAACTTGGCCGGGAGTAGAGAAAGACGTAACCAATTACATTAAAACTTGTAAGATTTGTCAATTTAATAAAGACGAGAAGCAGAAAGTAAAACAACCTTTAGAGGTCACGGACACACAAAAGGAACCTTGGATAAAAATTTATTTAGATGTAGTGGGACCACTTCCGCTAACCGAGAGAGGTCATAAATATATATTAACTTGTCAAGATAACTTAAGTAAATATTTAATAGTCATACCCTTAAAGACACAAACAGCTGAAGAAGTGACAGAAGCTTTCGTAAACAATGTTATTTTAATTTATGGGATTCCTGATATCATATTAACTGATCAAGGAACAATTTTATGTCAGATTTATTTAAAAGAATATGTAAACTATTTAAGATTCAGAAACTAAGCACTACTGCTTATCACCCTGAAAGTAATGGAGCTCTAGAAAGAACTCATAAGACCTTAGTAAACTACTTACGTTGTTTTTTGCAATCCTAGAGGAGCCGATTGGGACAAATGGTTACCTTTCGCCAGTTTTACGTACAACACTACCCCCCATAGTATTACTAAATACTCTCCTTATGAATTATTGTATGGAAGAAAATGTAATATCCCAGGAATTTTACAAACTAAATCACAACCTTTATATAATTACGACGATTTAATTCTAAATGTACGGAATAAATTGCAAAGTTGTCATGAGATAGCTAGAGAAAGGCTTATTAAGTTTAAGGAACTACAACGATCGCGTGTGAAAAGCAATTATGTTGAATTCAAGAAGGATGATCTAGTACTTCTCAGAGTAGAAAATAGGAATAAATTAGATCCAATATGGAAAGGTCCATATGAGGTTAAGACTACTGAAGGTCACAACGTGATAATACAAAAGTTAGGTAAACGCAAATATGAGACGGTACATTCAAATAGATTAAAGCCATATTTTCCTTTGCAGGGAAAAGAAAATGAAACTTCATAACACATGGGTAACGCTAAAATGTTAATACCATTTTGGTTGGGGAAGCTTACAGACGCTCAAGAAGTAAAAGCTCTGGATTCGAAACCGGTGTGTACTTTGACGAGATAGGAATTATACAATTTTACCCTATACAATGGAAAGTGGTAAGTTATATAAACTTGGAACCAACTAGAGATCTTTGGAAACAGACAAAAATCATTTAAGGTTGATAACTGATTATTGTGATAAGATAAAGGGAGAAAAGTGGTATCATTTGACAGATTGTGGGAGTTTAAATCACTTTGTAAAACCAAAAGTCAGGTATGTTAAAATTTAAAAGAATTAGTCACAGAATATTTAAAAACACCTAATGAACAGAATACTAGAAGCAAGAGAGGCGTTTTAAATTTTATGGGAGATATTGCTAAGATTATTCGGTACTCTGACTCAATCTGATGCAGAGGAATCTAATAAGCACATTTCACAGTTAGAGAAGGAACAGGCAGAATTTTTGCATATTCTAAAGGATGAAATTACAGTGATTAAATCAACCATTAATTCAGTTAACTTAACTATAGCAAGGGTGAACCGGAATGAAAATATTTTAAAAAATGGTTTAATAAAATTAAATAATTATACCACTAATAGGATTAACGCACTGCAGAAGGAAATAGAAGGTATTAGTTTAGCCAATGAACAAATAAGGATTCTCTTAGAGGTGTGGAAGAATGCCAGCATTCTTTTGAGCTTCTTATAGACGCATTTGTACACGCAGAGCAAGGAACTCTTCAACCTCAATTAATTACGGTGGAAAGAATTAAGAATGTTATGAAAGCCCAAACGCTACCAACTGGTCTGGACTACCCTAATTTTTCTTTTTCAGAACTTCAAAATTTAATTACACCTCACACCTATTCTTATAAACAATATCTAGTATATGTATTACAAATACCCCTTCTCTCTCCTACTCCGTATCACTTGTATAAAACACTTCCTTTTCCTGTCAAGAAGGAAGGTAATATTTACATTTTTTCTAAGCGCAAACAAAGAATATATTTTCAGTGACCCGTTGAGACAACATTACGGAAAAATGACAACTAATGAACTAACAGGATGTTTTCGTCCTAATCTTTTGCATTATGTATGTAAAGAAAATATACCGATTTATTTGTACACCCCTGAAGCTGATTGTGAAGCTTCACTTCTTCATCCATCCACCACTAAAGTTCCAAAAAGTTGCGAGACTAGAATTTTCACATTGAACAAATCCTACTGGATTCCCTTATATTTATCTAATGAATGGTTATTTGTCACCCCAAAACCAGATCGTATGACTGTGTTATGTGGCGACAAATCAACACAACTCAATATTGAAAAGGAAGGTAAATTATCGCTAGGACAGAATTGCAAGGCTTTTAATGCCCACGTAACCTTACATGCATGAGTAATTTGGTAAGTAACTTAACCATAGATTTTATACCGACAGCACCTCTTGACTTCGACTGTTGCTTTGATATGGATAAAACTAACGACTACGAGAAATTACAATTGGACATGCCTATGTCTAACCTAATGTCATCGGTAGATGATTTGAGAATGGCCAGTATGAAGGCCGATGATTTAGGTAAGTTAATAAAACAGCAAGAAGAAAATGATTATTCGAAGTGGTATATACATATAACCACATGGAGTTCTGTAATGGGTACGATCATATTCGTAACCTTGACTTGTTGTTGTTGCATTTGCTGTTGTAAGAGCTACAGAACTTTAATATTTTGGTTATGGGATAAATGGACTCCAAGAAAATGCTGGAAGGAGACGACCGAGAGGCTGTGTGTTAACATACATAATTACTCTGGGCATGATCGTGTAGTATACACTAAAACTACAGGTAATGATGAGAGTTCACCTGTCGTGTCCCTCAAGTCATCACCGCTTATCGGAGAAAGAATTAGAGACCCCAGTTGTCCACAGAATGTATCCCCAAAAGATGAAGAAGATAAAGATAGTATTGCGCATAGAACTAGAAATAAAAATAAAACATTTCGTTAGTAAAGTTTCGAATTATGTAATTCAAAACTTTCTATAGGGGGAAGAGTGTAATATATATTGAAGTATATCATAATATATATTGAAGTATATCATAATATATATATATTTTATAATATGAACATTCATTATAATGTATGACTGTCCTAAATTAACACAATTATTGACCTAATTGATCTTTTTGTTAAAATATGCTGAAGAATGATTTTAAAGAATTCTGTCATGAATATTTAAATAGGTATTACCTTTGTAGTTATTTGGAAAAGTCATGCAGTATAAGGGATTGTTACACAATAGGTAGTCTTACCTAATGATGACTTAGCTTTTAAAAGGTCATAGGTTAAGCGCATTCAATATGCTTTTCAGAAAGGGAGAATCTGGTTACATGTACAATACAACCAAATTGATTCTCACGTATACATTGTAACTACGTCATTACTCAACTGGTATATATGTATGAAACTTATGATTGTAAGTTAGACAGTTTTTTTCATCGGTGTTACCGATACCCTGTCTCACGTTTTTTTGTATTAAAGTCTGTTTGTTTCTCACTACTGCTCCGCTGTGTCTTCTTATAGTTAGGTTTAATCCTATCTACTAACCACATTTCCGAAGAATTCCTGGGGTTGATTCCTAATCTATAAATTTACAGATATCTACTAGAACTTCAAGACGATCTTCACCTCCTGACACAACTCTTACTTATTTTGATTATTATTTATACTTTAAAATTAATCCTTATAATTATAGAAGGAATCGACCACCCAGATATTACACAAGTTACGAGTTAAAATTGCACTTTATTAATTTTGTAACACAAATTCCTTAGTGGCCAAGGACTTTCAATCCATACAACCCCTATCCTGTGCCAACATATTCTAATCATCCCCTGTATAATCTACTTCCCTCAAATAACGGTTAAGGGGGGTGATGGGTGAAAAATTGTCCATTTGAGATCAAAATTGGCATTTTTTTTGTTTTTTGTATTAAAAAATAGCCTGTCCTCTAATGTATATGTTGACAATGTTTCAGAGGCCAATGACGCTTCTATGTGCCCCAAATTACGTCAGAGGTAAAAGGCTGCTCCAGTTAAATACTACCTGCATGCAAATCTTTAAACTTGTTTTTCTACACTTGTTTTTCTACACTTTCATTTCCACTGCATTTTTGTACATTCAAAATTGAATGGAATTCAGAAATTTTGTCCTAGATGGTTCAAAGTTTTACTGCATGTCCTTAAAGCAATGGGTAACAAAGCAGTGTCTGGGTTTCATGATTGAAGTAGTATTTTAAGAAATAAAAAATATAATGTATGCAATTATTATGTTTTTTTTGTAATTCCACGCATGAGGTAAAACATTTTTTTCCCCTTTGTATTCACATTATAAGAATTCTAATGCATGATGTTTTTCTAAATATTTTAGGGGCCTTGTAAAAAATCAGACATCTTACTAAACAATTGTGGAACCCATTTAATTATAATATATGCAATTTTTTAAAAATATAATATTTAATAACTCATAAAATAAATGTTTCGCAAGAATGAAACTTGCACACATCATTATGTATCAAGCACTGAATGTGTGTACACAAAATCAAGTCTCTAGCTCAAAAAATGTAGAAAATAGAAATTTCACCCACCACCCCCTTAAAGTTATTTTCTCACCTCAGCCGTTTCTTACCAACTGGGCGTTTTCCCTCTGGCTTTCCTACAAAAAGCCTCCATGTCCTTCTTTCGTCCCCCATTCGTGCCACAAGTCCTGTGGTAGTCTACGACACTAAACTGTTCTTATTATATCTGTTTCCTATAAAAAATATGTAGTTCAATTTTATGTAGTCTTCTCCATTCGCCTGTCTGTTCATCTCTCTTTGGTCCAAACATTTTCCACAACTTTATTCCCAAATACTCGTAATTTGTTCTTCTTCTTTGAAGTAAGAGTCCATGTTTCGCACCCATAATAATATAACGGAAGAATAACAGTTTTCATGGAAGCAGCATACGAGAATCTCGGATATAAACAAATCAAAAACAAAAAGAGATTACGAACTTGGAATCCTGAATTAAAAGAAAATATTGAACAAAAGAAAAAAGCCTATAATGTGTATTTACAAACTAAACAAGAGAAACAATATACAGAATATAAAAAATCTCAGAGCTAAGGTTCGTAAATTGTCTAGAAAATATAGAAGGGATGATTGGGATAAATTTGTAAAATCCTTAGAACGTGATATTACAGGAGCACAAAGACAGGGATTTAAAATATTCAAAAAATTACAGATGGAAACCAAAGACAAAATTAATGTTAATCTGATACCAAAACAAGATTGGATTACTTACTACAAAAATCTTTGGTCAGAACCGAACACTCACACTGAAAAAAGTACTTTGAATTTGACTTGTGAAAATTAATTAGAAAAACCAGACATAACAATGGACGAACTAGAAGAAGTTTTAAAGAAGGCCAAGAACAGGATAAGTCCAGGTTTAGATTATTTAAATTTAGAACTTTTTAAGTATGGAGGAACTGCCTTGAAAGAGAAACTATTAGAACTTTTTAACAATATTTGGTATTCTCTTAATATTCCAAAGGATTGCGAAACGGGTCTAGTAATTAATATACATAAAAAAGGTCAGAAAAACAAATGTGATAACTACCGAGGCATTACCTTACTCCCAACTATATCTAAATTATATGCCAACATAATTAAAAATAAATTATCAGTAAGTAGTGAAACATTTTTGGAAGAAGAACAATGTGGATTTAGAAAAGGGAGGAGCACTATAGATGCAATATTTACCCTGCAACAAATTATGGAAAAAAGGAGAGAATTTAATCTCCCACTATACATACTATTTATAGATTATGAAAAGGCATATGATAATGTAAACCGAGATAAACTTTGGCAGATACTGCATGAAGAACATATATACACTCACATGTAATACGAGCCATACAAAGCTTATATCAAAATTCTAAAATCAAAATTAAATTACCAGATGGAGAAATGACAGATCACATAAACACAAGCAAAGGTGTTCGACAAGGAATGTGGACTATCTCCACTCTTATTTAATATATATATATATATATATATATATATATATATATATAAACAGAATAGTGCAAGAATGGAAACAAACAGTAAATAGTGGAATTTCAATAACTAGGAATAAAATAATTCAAACAATATTATATGCTGATGATCAAATAATATTATCAGATTCCGAAGATAGCTTACAAATAGCAGCGTATCAATTATTCAAAATTGCCAGCAAATATAATATGAAAATTTCCACTTCAAAATCCAAAACAATGGCAATGTGTGGAAAAAACATACAACGGGTGAAAATTGAGATTGATGGAAAAATTATAGAACAAGTGTCAGATTTCTCTTACTTAGGAAGTGTATTTGCAGAGTATAAGAGTGACATTGATTCAAAATTACAAAAATATAATAAAATGAATGGGGTAATACGAAGACATTTTGGTAAACAGATGAGGACAGAGACAAAACTAAGATTACATAACATCACATCAAAAGCTGCTCTAAAATACGGAAGTGAAATTTGGATTTTAAATAAAAGAAACTCTCATAAACTTCAAGTAAGCCAAATGCGCTTCTTACGATCATTGTTAGGAGTTAATAGACTGGATCACCAAAGGAACACTATTATCAGAGGAAAACTTGGAGTAACAAGTTTAAATGAAGATATACAAAGATACCAACAAGAATGGAAAAATCATCTGAGGAGAATGGCAAGAAATAGACTTCCAAAATTGGCATTCCAATATACCCCAACTGGACATAGGGACCTAGGAAGACCAAAACATCGGTGGAAAGATCAAGACCATCTTCGCTAGATTTATCGTACAGACCACATGGTCTAAAACGAATTTGTTCATGATGATGATGATGAAGAATAACAATTTTATATATTTTCAGTTTAACTTTTTTTAGACAAGTTATTAAGGGGAAACTGCAGTATATAAGGATAAAGAGTAGCTCGAAATTTTAAAACATTATATCTCTCATTTTAATTACCCGATATTATTAAAATGTAGTGAGTTTAAATGGATTAAAATATCTAAAAAATACACTTTTTAAAATAAAATGTATCCTTAATTAACTTCATGTAATTACAAAAATATTTTTTTTTAGTTTAGTTACTTTATACCCATTTTGCAGAACCGAGTCCCCTTAAGTATTGCAGAGTGAAATTATGACGATGAGAGGCAGCGCATCTCCAATCAAATGACAGCGAAACTGTCAGTTATGGTTAATGAAGTGAGGCAAGATTTGAAGTCATTTCGTCCTTCATCTACTCCAGTTGAAACTAGCAATCAGCTAAATTAGGCATTCATTTATATCTAATTATATGTCAGTTCCAAATACACTTTCATTTCAAATTACAACCCTAATAGAATATCCAAATATATATATAGTCCACCGCTGTGGTCTCGAGGTAGCGTGCTGCCTTGTCACGCAGCGGGCCCGGGTTCGATCCCCGGTCGGGGCAGTTTTTCTGGGTGAGGTTTTTATCGGGGTTTTTCCTCACTTGTAAGACAAATGTCAGGAAAACTTTAAGGCCCCAACGGTCCCCGAAATCATATGGTCATCAATATCATCACCATTATCATCATCCTTCACCGGTGTGGAAAGCAACCACACCTACAATTCCCTAGTAAAGCTGCAAGCATAGCATGAAAATGCTATGATTGCAGTGAAGGACCTGCCTTCGGACAGAATTACTATGGATATATATATATATATATATATATATATATATATATATATATGACAAGATAAGAAAAATAAATGCCTGGACGGGATTTGAACCCGGAGCTCTGAGTTGATATCTCAGTTACGCTACCAGGCGAATCCAGAACAAATATATATAAATATTCTTATATAAATATTCTCTATTATTATCAGATGTAGCGGGAACTCTGTCTCCACTACCTAGTAGCTACTATAACAAGTAAGCAAATTAAAGAGAATATATATCTTATATGTACTTTTAAGTGCCATACATCACCCGTCCCTTGTAGTGACGCGACCTGTTGGAAGAGGGATTTTAAACAGTGGATCACACAAATACTTGTTTGCCCTCGAAAGGACATAAGAGGACTTCCACGAATGAGTGATCAGTCCTCCTCTGAGACAACACAACATTAAGATGAAACACACATACACACGCACACACATGGCGAAGAGATAATAGAAATTATGATGGCCAGATGATGTTCGTGGGGCTTAACGTTTCCTGACCTTTGTCTTACCAGTGAGGAAAAAAAACGAAGAAACCCATTGCCCAGGAAACTTCTTCCGGCCGTGGATCATACCCATGCCCACTGCGTACGAGACAACGAAGCTATCCAGAAACCACAGCGAGGGATATATATATATATATATATATATATATATATATATTCTATTCTATGGTGTTCTGCCCTAGAGCAGGTCTTTCACTGCAATAATACCATTTTCATTCTATGATATGCAGCTTTACTAGGAAATCGTACGTGTGGTAGCCTCCCGTTGCTTTCCACACCGGTGAAGGATGATAATGATGATGGCCAGCTGATTCGGAGACCTTTTGGGGCTTAAAGCTACCTGAAATTTGTTTTACCGGTGAGGAAAAACCCCGGAAAAAACTTTACCCCTGGAAGCTTGTCCTGAGGAAATCGAACCGGGGCCCGCTGTGGGACAAGGTAGCACGCTACATCGCCACCACAGCGGTGGATATATATATATATATATATATATGCACACACACACACTATTGATTTAAGATATTAAAAAGTTGTAAGCACTTTTAAACTTCACTCCTTCAGTATCGATACATGATTTCGTTGCTTTGTTGTCTTTTTTATTATATTACTACCACTACCATATTTGTTGTCTTCCTATCTCTAATTATATTAAATATTTTGATATTGCCGCTTCCTTCAAAGCTTACAAGACTTATCGCATACCTTTCTCACATCTCGGAATCATCAGCGTTGGCTAACAGTTGCCTTTAATGATGTCAGATAATTATAATACAACATATGTGCAAAATAAAATAATACCTTATCTATGTAAAGCGGTCTGACAAAGTGGTGCGTAAATTGGAATAGACCATATTAACGCCATCTATTCGCCCCAGCGTCGACATTAGCGTAACCTATGGTATAAAAAAGCCTATAAGCCGATTGCAGCGCCACCTACTGGGTGCAATTGTGAATCTAAACCATCCCCAAGTCGGTTAGGAGGAATTCAGTGACATAGAACTACACATGTAGGCCTACAGAAGAATTAAGAAAGCTTTCTTGGGTTTTCAGGGTCATGGATTCAAGGTCGGCCTCTGGCCACCGACTCCGACCTTGAATCCATGACGCGGAAAACCAAAAACACATACTTATATCTGCGAAATTATATATATATATATATATATATATAGGGTGTAGATGAATTATGCCGCATAAACTTAACTACCGGTGAGTATAGAGGGTATTATATAATTATGTTGAGATAATGAACTAATGGTCTACGACGGAAAATAGGCGAGTTATAGGGAATCAAACTAAACGACATTTGATACAGATAAATCAACAGGAGAGAGAAAATTATACTAGAATAATACTAGATCCGGATTGCTAATAATTCATCAACAACGTTTATGAAATATTGTGGGTATTCAAATTCCTTAAAACTTTGATTTGAAAAGATGATTGCACGCCACTGCACTCTGGTTAGTAGAATCGGTATAACGTGAGCCTTAGTACAGAGTGAAACACGTAGAATCTGTGTAGTTAACTTGTGTCTTAATGGCCAAAGCGATGGATTTAAGATTCGAACACTGATGGTTCAAATCACGACAGGCGACTATTTCCCCCCTCTTTCTTTCGTTCTTTCTTGACTGTGATATGTTGACACAAATGTGTTTAATAAGGGCATGAGCAAAATTCCTGTTCTTCTATTGGTGATTACATTAAACATCTGTTTAGAAGTTACTTCAGTATCAGTTCAGTTGCATTTCATGAAAGCATCATGGAACATCGTTACACTTATGCTGAACTTGGATATATGCATCTGATTTATGGTGCAGCACAAGGTAATGGTGTAAGAGCTGCTGCCACGTACGCGGAGCGGTGTCCGGATAGACACACATTCTCACCGAAAAATCTTCGAGTCTGTTGATAGGCGTTTGCGGTAGCATGGGACGTTGAAGGTAAACAGAGTAGACGCCGGTGCAAGACGTATGAGCCGCACTGCAGATTTTGAGGAAAATGTCCTTCATAGGGCGAAAGAGGAATCTTCTATCGTGCCATCGGACGTGTAATGGGTACGAACCATCAAAGTGTTTGGGAAGTCCTGCACGAAGACCAGCTCTCTACCTCTCATCTGCAAAAATTACAAGTCTTTCAGCCACTGGACGTCGCTCAACGGGTCCAATTTTGTAATTGGGCTTTGCTGCAGCCACCGCACATCTTTTCTTCGATATTATTCACTGAAGAGGTAGTATTTAATCACATCTCGAAGAACAGTCATGTGTGGAATAATAATAATCCCCATGCCATCTTCCAGAGGAGTCACCAGCAGAGAATTTCGGTGAACGTAAGGGTAGGCATAATTTCTGACCACATCATTGGGCTCTACCTTCTTCCCCAAATATTAAACGGTGTCATTTATAAGACTTTATAGGGCACGTCCTACCTACCTTACTAGAAGAAGTTCCACTCCACATTAGGATTAACATGTGGTTTTAGCATGATGGAGCTCCTCCCCATTTCTGCCGGAATGTGCGAAATCATTTGGTTGGAGTGTATCGTGGCCGTTGGATAGGAAGAGGTAGTCCAACTGTAGTGTGGCCACCTTGTTCTCCAGATCTCAGTCCACTTGATTATTTTTTGTTAGGACATCTGAAAACACTGGTGTATGCGACCCCTGTTCATACAGATGAACTGTTAGTTGCACGCATAATCGCAGCATGTGATGTGATCCGTGAGACCCTGATATCTTGAACGGGGTACGAGAATCTTTTCCTCGCCGATTGTTGTCTGTGTTGTGAGAATGGAAGTCGCCAATTTAAAATATATATACAGTCAATATGCCCATTTCACCAATAAATGTTTAAAATGGTCAACAAGTTTCTACAGCCAAGCTGTCATTCTCAAGACCAGATTTTCGCCAATTTGAAACATTTCTTTAATGCGTTAGCAGGTGTTTTACTTTATTTTCTGGTTTACTCAAATGCATTGCTTTTATTTCCCAATAACATTATGTATGCCATCTGTACTACACTATACCTCTTCATGTTATTAATCACTGCACTATAATTTATCTAAGTACAGAAGTAATGTACAGTACAATTACACATTTTATTTGTGAAACCTATTGCACTCTAGAGTATGTGTACTATTATTACATCTCAAACAATTGTCTGTACAATACGTACATAGATAGTTTTGTAACTCGTATACTGCGCCGATATTCCATTACCGTATTCTGTAAAATAATGGATAAACAATTAAACCAGAAGTAAATATACGCACGTAACTAATTTACAGTACGTACATAATAAAGGAAGAAAGAAAAAAAATACCTATACTGTAAGGAGTTTCCAACGTCATGAATAAATCTTACATTTGCGTCGGAATTAGACTGCTATAACCACTAAGCTTAAGGCGCATGTTTGTTGCAAGTTACAGTCTCTGTATCATATTATTTTCATTTTAATTTGAAATAATCAGTGGTGTGCCAACCATTTTACAAATTGAATCATAACTTGGACATTTTTATTCGTAGGCCATAAGTTCATTATCTCAAAATGCATATATAATACCCCTCTATACGTAGCTAAATTTATGCGGTATAATTAATTTACACTATATATATATATATATATATATATATATATATATATATATACTCTCTTTAAAAAAATGCTTAACTGTTATGTTGGCCACAAAATGTCAGTCGGAACGATTTTCCGCTACCTCTTGTGTGAATTGAGAATACTTTTTTTTTTTTTAAGATTTATTTAGCCTGGTGGAGTTAAGGCCATGTGGCCTTCTCTTCCACTCACCAGGACAAACATATATTACATAAGAATATAACAATCTTAATTAACTCTAATATTAAACACTAAGTAAAAATTTGATCAAAAGATAATATCTAATATACATATTACGATCTATAATACAACCAGTTAATATTAGTTAAAATTAAGACTAAAACTAATAATATATATAAGAAAAATGTATGTTTGTGTTGGAATACGTGGGTAGCTCAGGTCGTTAGCGCTAAACGTATAGAGTTTAGATACTCGGGTTCAAATCCCAACTCAAGCATTCATTTTTCCTTTCATATATGTATATATATATATATATATGTGTGTGTGTGTGTGTGTGTGTGTGTGTTACATTATACGTTATATATGAAGATATATTTTCCGTAAAACGTGTAAATCGAGCCATACATTGGACTTGCTGAGGAATTCATTTAGTTTTCGCAGTTCCTGTATGACGGAATTTATTAAAGCAGTTTGTATCTTGTAGTGCATAATATGATGTACAGATGTTCTATTCTGCACTAACATTTCACTTGAGTTGAACTGAAGTGTCTTTTTTATTAATGAAAAATTATCTAAGACAAGGCATCTTTTTGAAACATTTATCTTAATAAATGTTGTAGGCTACACGAGAGCTGCTGACGTTGATAAAGTGTTAGGGAATGTAATAGCGTATCGTGTTTGTTGTGTCAGCGCTTATTGAGTGCATGAATAATACCTCCTCTTGCTTTTCATCTCCTGTCTTTTTACAAATTCCATTACAACACAATTTAAATTTACAATAAATTGTTTCTTCAGAGAGCTCTCTCTTTTTGGAATCAGATTTACAAAAAAGCGTTACTGCACTTGTTACCAGCTAAGTTCCAGTTGTAATGTAAACAAACCAGATGTATGAGTGCGTTTTCATTGGTGAAATAATGGTTTTAACTTGAGCATGTAAGAAGACCTCTCTAACACTCGAAATAAAGGAAATAAAAATAATAATAGTACATTACGATGCGAGCTTGGGAATGGTATTTACAGAATCGAGGAAAATGTTTAAAAACAGAGAGATAGCGAGGTTTTTATTTTCCGAGATTCTGTAAAACACTTCACAAACGTGCGTTGTATATTATTTTTTGCGCGATGGTGTTTTCAAAATAATAAATAATAGTAAAATAATAACATCTTTGTTGGAAATATTTGCGTTCATTATAAACAATTGACTAATGTTAACAGCGTAGGCAATGTTTATTTGTTGAAACTACAATTAGTTATAAAATGACGTCAACTACATATTTATTGTTTTATATTGTTTCAAATAAAGTTTAGTTTATTTAAAATGCAGTGATTTTTGTATAATTATATTAACACTAACTTTTGAATATTTTTCTTCTATATACAGTGTATGTAGTATATATAGAGGGCAGTAGTTTTACTTCCCACACGCCTGTTTGTAATATGTAATATTACAGTATAGTTATTTTATTACACTATAGTTATTTAGGTTGGCAACCCCGAAATGTAGGAAGTTGAACTTTTAATCATGGTAGCCACTGCTGTAAGTGCGACAAAAGGCACTATCGCGCAAAAAAAATATATATGCACAACACAATAGCAAGGTGAATGTACCAGCACATCCAATACCTGCAAAATAATTATTGTGAATACTTATCAAACTCGAAAGTTGCGCGAGCGTACATCCGTGCCCTGAGTTATCGATAGCTTCCGTAAATCTAAATCAAACTGATATTCATATAATTTTGTTTATATCATTCTCCAATACATTAATTATTTGTGTGTTAGAGTGAGTTTAAAGTTAAGGCCTTAAGGCCGAGTCTACCACACAATCAGACTAGAAAAAATACAAAACATTAGACATCGTCATCATCACCAGCATCAAGGATTAGACCTGCTGGTCTGTTCCGATCTCATGTTAGAATTGGTCTATCCATTTTTACTGGGTCTTTCAACATTTCTTCGTCCTAGTGGTTTGTAATGAAGAATCTGTTTCGGAATTCTATTGTTATCCATTCTATTGATGTGGTTCATCCATTCATCTCTGAACTGTGTAATTATATCTAATAGTTTGAATATATTCAGTTCTCTTCTTATATCCTCACTTCGCCTTTGATCCATTATTGTATAGCCAGCTACACTCCTCAGAAACCTCATTTCTGGCGATTCAATTCTGACAAAAATTAGACTTACATATAAATTACAACAGACATAAATGATTACATCATAGGCCTATATCTATAATACAATTATTTATAATATGTTGTTAATGAGAGACCATATTCTTTGCTCAGGTTTCCGGTTTAAAGTAAGGTTTGCGCTGGAAACCTTGCAAAGATAGTATATGAATAACGTATAAAAGTTAGAAGTCTCGGATTCAAATCCCGGTTGAGGCTTTAATTTTTCTTCCCATGTCATATATATATGTATATTTTACAGTAATTCTGTCCGAGGGCAGGTCTTTCACTGCAATCATAGCATTTTCATGCTATGCTTTACAACTTTACTAAGGAATTATGTGTGGTAGTTTGCTATTGTTTTCATCACCGGTGGTGGATGATGATGGTACTGATAAGGATGGCCGGATGATTTTCGGGGACCGTTGGGCCCTAAGCTTCCTGAAATGTGGCTTACAGATGAGGAAAAACCCCGAAAAAACCTCACCGAGGAGCCTGTCCCGACCGGGAATTGAACCCGGGCCCACTACGTGACAAGGCAGCATGCTACCTCCAGACCACAGCGGTGGACATATATATATATGTGTGTGTGTGTGTGTGTGTGTGTAGAAGATTTAGAGTACATGACAAGAAAACCGAAGGAGAAATATGAAAAAGGGGATTAAAGATACATTTGGACAAAACGAAGCATATGGTAATAGGAGATCAATCAAAAAACTGATTTTAGAAGACAGACATGGATAAATAAAAGCATGTAACAAATATGTATATTTGGGGACAAAAATAACTGGAATTTAGGTGTTTTGAGCAGCATAAGGGATAAAGGATTGGACGATGGAGATTGGAATGACAGAGAGATGTGGAGGATTTGACAGGAAGATGTTGTGAAACATTGTGAAACCTGCTACATAAAAATAATATATATTAATCATAATCATTTCCAGTAGCCTACCTATTAAATAGGATTGATAAATACTTATAAAAATGTTTCAATGTTTTCGTGAGAACGTTCGGAATTCAATAACATAGTTTTCAGTCTGTGACGACCATTATTGGTTTCCCTTTTAGAATCAATGTATCTAATAAAAATCATGAAGCTAAAAAGAGGTTCTCTAATTTCAGATATTGTTTGGTTTCAGATAATCCAGTATCCGCGGATTATTTGATTGCATCATTCTTCCAAACAAATGCGAGGATACTAGGTAAGTGCGAACATCATTGAAAGATCCAAAATGAATTCAGAAAATTTAAGTTCTGAAAAAGTTATTTCAATTATTTATTTCCTTACAAATACATTGATGCCATGGAGAAATAAATTTTATCATGGTATTTCGGTAATTATATGGGACAGGTGGCTACACATGGTCATGAAACATTTGTATAGCTATAATAAGTAGTGGATTCAAGTTGATGAAGGCACTTGTCGCCAATATACTGGCAGAATGATCGTCCACTTCTGCGGTTGACACATGTATAAGTGAGGTAAGGAGCGTGTTGGTAAGCCAAGATCTTTCATGAGCTATGATACCATAAAGATACAATACATATACCCATTGATGCATTTGTCCTATAATTTTGGGTAGTAGAGTTCTGGACCCTTTGGTTCGTTGTGACGTCACCAAATGTTTTAGAACACTCCTACTTTTGAGATTGGATAAAATTGGGACATAAGTTTTTTTTTTTTGCAAGAAGCCCGGAAAATCCCGACTACTTTTGTAAAAGGCTTGGCTTCCAATATTGACTCTAGAATTTTCTAGTGGCTTCTTTCGCCTCTAATTAGCTTGCATCATCCTCTGTAAAAATGCCCGTTTACCGGGTTTCCAAAATTCCCAGCAATATATTTCCGATTGAATTCAGCTGTCCAGCGCACAAGGCTTAGGCATTGTCAGTTCTAACCGGCTGAATAAAATGCATCTAATCCTCTGGGCTGAAAAGTATTCTTTAGATCTTTAACTTATTGTACGAACGTATCGAGCCCATCAAAATGCAATAGAATGCGTTACAGTCATCAGCCTTTTCCTTATATTACTCACAACTGAACGTTTTTATTTCATCATATTCATTCCAAGGAATCATTTAATTTACAATAATAATTTTATAATTATATTCTACGTATTTTCTGATTTGTGTGAATATAAATAAGGTGTAGGCCTATGTCGAATGATTTATTCAATTATTTAATTAATTAATTATTTACAAATTTATTTTCTCTCACACGATTATTAATTATTGGGCTGCTCATTTAGGGAGGAAGCTGAGTGAATGTCGCGCCTCAAGTGAGATTTTAAACAACATCAGTGTGTTCATTAACGCGCAAAATAACGTAAAGGAAAAACCCTGGTCATCTGTGTCAATTTATACGACTCAAATGGGGGGGGGGACAAGCAACAAAAGCATGGAAACTTCTTATAGGCAAACAAGAGAAAAGGCGCCGAGTAGAATCAGGTGGGAGAATAATATTAATCATCACTTGAGATAGATGAATCAATACTTTTAAAATGTATTACGAAACACCGTTGAGGCCACTATGTAAAATCAGAAATATAAAACTGGTATGAGATCTCAGTCGTCCTCGACTTATATACAATACTGTAAAATATTTTGGAGGCCTTTCGGAAACATGTTCCATCTTCAGCTTATGAAACATTACTAAACACTGCTGCTTAGTATTTGGTGTGGAGGGTTATATAATTTTCATTTAAATATTCACCCCATGTATGATTGTTCTCGCAAAACTCGAAAAGTAGTCGGTCGACTGTCATCAAAATATGTACATGTAGGTTTTCAGGTGCGGAGAGTGTTTAGTCACTATTATTATTCTCTAGAACCATTAGGTGTAGGAGTTCACCTGTAACCAACATTTAAAAATCCCTCTAGCGGTCGCAATTCTCTACGTTTCAAAACGAAATTCAGTAAACGGTATGCTATTAAAATAAATCGAGGTAGATATTGTCCAGAAATCAGCAGAATCCGGTCATTAGAAGTGGGGGTATACCTGAAATTCGAAATTAATAATAGACTGTAGCAACCGCCATCTTTAGTTCGTCACAATGTATACCACACAATTTAATTAACCCGTAATTTTCGAAACTTATTCAAACCAAAAATAAAAACACATATTTAATTTATTTAGGCGTAGCAGCGCACACCAAGTATTCATTAGTTATATTTTATATAGAGAGTTATGTATAGAGATGAATTATATTATAAATAAATTGTATATATCTTTTTTCTTTTGCATTTTTACACTCCGTGTTACTCAACATTTATTTATTATTCTTTGTATTTTATTCTTGTGAAGCTTTTCAAAAATTTTTATTTCATCTTCATAACATTTGTGACATTTGTTTTTTCGAAAATCTTCACAAGAATAAAATATATAGAATAATAAAGAAATATTGAGGAAAACGGAGTGTAAAAATACAAAAAAAAAGTTAATACAATTTTATTTATAATAAAATATAGCCTCAATGGTATAATATAAAATAATAAAAATGAAATTCTTAAGTATAGATGAATAATACAAGGATTTATTGGAAAATACTAGCTCAGGATAGGGATGTACGAAGATCTCATAAGTGTTGACATGAACATCCTTGTTCGATAGTCCAATGAGTTAAGTGAAGCAACTGGAGGCAGACAATAGAAATGTTGTCAATAAAATGTTAATAAAGGGGAATAACTGCACGATTCTGCGGTAAATATTCACTGAGGTCGCTCTATTAACAATTCCATTGGGATTATACCAAGGAATTATCTTCTACCCACGCGAGCTTGTGCGACGTGTTGACGCAATGCAAGGGGTAATTTTGTTCCGTAAAACCATTTCTCACGGACGCGAAACATGGACTCTTACTTTAAGGGAGGAAAACAATTACAAGTATTCGATAAAAATGTTCTTAGAAAAAAATTTGGACCAAAGAGAGATGAAGAGACAGGTGAATGGAGAAGACAACATAACAGTGAACTACGTGATCTTTATAGGAAACTAGATATAACAAGAACAATTAAGAAACAAGGGCTTGGAAACTCCTTGTAGGAAAACTGGAGGGAACGCGAACAGTAGGTAGGCCAAACATTAATTGTGATTTGATGGAAAAAGATTATACATAGGATTGGAAAACATGCGCTCTGAATAGAAATGTATGGAGAGCTTATGTACGCGAGGTCATGAACCTAAGGGTTCGATAGCGCCAGTGTGTTAGTATGTTTTGGAAATGTATAGCACTCTACCACTAACGTCACTGCAATAACATTACCCCTAGAGCAGTTTGTTCAGCACAGTTCTGTACATAACAGTCGATCGTTACCTCTAAACCAAACTTTAAAAGTAAATAAAGGATGACTAATCTGTATTTTCTAAGTATTCCATACTTTTAAATAATAGTGCTTTCCATGAAGAATCTATCGACACCTCAAACTCCATTTCGACAAAAACAAAAGTGACTTGACTGGTTCTTTTCATGTACCCTTCAAATAACAATGACTATTTAAGTCATGTCCCCGGAGTCAATGACCAATCACGTTTCAATGAATTTTGTTTTACAACCAATGCCAGTAGTGTTTCACCTCGATATTTATCGAATTCTGTTTGCCAAAATAAAGAGCTCATCCTTTTTAATATTATATTCGCAGTGACTGACTCTCCAACAAGTACGTTGTATGTAGCAAACAATGAACAGATAACTACACATTTGATAATTGTGTGTTCAATAATTGTGTTTTTAAATAATGATTTTACTGAGCTGTTTCCTAAAAAAATTAATAATCTATAATGTTGATTATAATATACAGAATATACAGTTTGATGTGTTTTCCCTCTAGGGTGCATTCATACAACATTGCGATCCTATTTTGCAATAAATAATATCAAGTCGGAGTGGATGAACAAATGAAACATAACCAAACATTTCTCATTTATTTTCAAACATCGCTGTTTGCATTAAATATAGGCTATAAATATTTTTTAAAATGGCTATACTCAAATAATGATGTGAGTAAACAACTGAATTTTATTCGTTTAATATTTAATAGTCCTAACAAAAGCTACTCTTGATTTCCAAATCCTCTAGATAAATTGGAAATCACTCGTGGCATTACGTATGACTATCTAACTTATGCCACAAATGGGAATCAATGACCAATCACGTTTCAATGATTTTTTATTTACAACCAATCACAGTCGTGTTCCTCCTAGAATTTACCAACTAAAGTTTATCATAATAAAGAAAGCACCTCCTTTTTAACATTCTGAACAGGTCATAGCATTATTTTGCAGTGACTGACCCGAAGAAATACGGCTACCAGATTGTATATATAGTGCATGAATGTCAACACATACCGCATGCGGGAGTTACTATAAAAACATTTGTAGCAATTGATTATACAACCAAAAAAAGAAACCACTGTTTGCACTTTCTTAAATGTATTTTTTCCCCAGGTAATAACATACCAGAAAAATATAATTGTCATATTTACATTATAGGACATCAGAAATAAATTAATATGCAGTTTGATGTGTTTCATTTTTTCTCCACTAGAGTGCATTCTTACAATATTGCGTTCATTTGACAATAAATAATATGGTCTGGTTGTAGCGATGAACAAAAGAAGCACATGAAGCGTACCAATCGTTTCTCATTTGTTTTCAAACATCACCGTTTGCATTAAATACATAAATATTTTTAAATAACTATATTTAAGTAATGATTTCTGAATAAACAGCTTAATTTTAGTCGTTAAATAGTCCTACCAAATGCCACTCTTGATTTCCAAATTATCGATAAATTCACGACTACATATTAAAAAAGTTACCTGATATCAGATACAATAAATGACACAGAGACAAAGTTGTAGAAATACAATGCAGTAAATGCTGTCATAAAAAGAAATTTTGCTAAACAAATGTCAACCGCAACCAAATTGAGTTACACAATGTAACTGCAAAATCAGGACTAAAATATATTAGCCAAAATTGGATACTAAATTTTAAAATCAAATCAAAATTTAAGCGGCACAGATGATATTTTTACGTCCACTCCTAGGTTTGACAAAAATAGACAAGCAGAGAAACACAAATGTACGTGATAAATTGAAAGAATTCAGAATTATTAACAGTAATCTAACAAGAGACTGTGTTTTTCTTAAAAAATCGCGAGCAGCAAAGTAGCAAGTCATTTTGTCTAACGAAAAACTCAAACTCGCGTTGGATTTGGAGCGGCTAGTTAGCGAATAATACAACATCAGAAGCTAAAAAATAATCATAATGTTTAATATTTATCAAATGTGAGATTATGTATTCCGATCTTACGTCTGGGCGATTTCTAAGCCGGCTGTATAGTTAGAAATAGCATATTTTTACTGTAAAATCTCTTTGGGCTTGGGAAAAATCAATAACAGATGATTGTAAGAGAAATAAGTATTAACAATGATGCAGACTCATTATACAACATTTAATATTATTTTTAGAGCAACATAACTAACCTTCTTTTTTCTGGTAATTTCTGAAGTTGTTTTCTTTTGGCATTTATTGCTGTACCATATCGATCGTATAATGTAAAATAGACATCCCTGTCAAATAAGTTCATTTGCGGAGATATCTCTTATTACGAATTTTAATTTCAAAAGTTGTGTTGGCAACACAGACAGGAAGAGGCAATTTTATCAACAGGAAGAGGTAATTTTATCAACAAGAACAGGAAGATGCAATTTTATTGGTCTATGAGATAAATAGTCAAGGTAATTGGTTACAACATGTTCAAAGAATGAACCGAATTCGCTTTTCTATATTAGCATTGCAATATCAACCTAAACGACATCGAGATAAAGGAAGACCAAAATTAAGATGGACTGACCAACCACATCTTTAGATTTCATAGGAACAGGCTCAAATGACCTAAACCTAAATTATTTCATGACGATGATGTAGGCCTATTTAAAAATGCTTTTAATGATTACAAGCAACTTCAAGTAAATTTCTAAGTAAAAAAACTGTCGTGCATTCTCTGGAAAAGGAATAAAGAAAAACCTATATATAGAATGTTTGAAAAGAGCCACTTCAATTTCTCACCACCAGATGTCTAGCGCTGACTTAGAATCTGTTCACCCTAGGGACACCTGCGCTTATAAAAGTCCAAACGTTCCACGAAAAAAAAATGTCAATTCCAATTCAACGAAACCGAAGTCTCGAAATAATAAAAGAAAAATCTATAGACAGCTTCGTTATTGTAAGTGCAGCGTTGACTAAACATTCTGTATAAAATGAAGAATTCTGCAATGTTAAAAAATGTTTACTTCACACTTAGTTCTTTGTCATTTTACAAAAAAACAAGTGTACAGTAATCATTAACATCAACATCACGGATTAGACCATAAGGTCTGTTCCGATCTCATGCTAGAATTGGTCTGTCCATCTTATAGTGGGTCTTCCTACATTCCTTCGTCCTAGTGGTTTGTAATGAAGAATCTGTTTCGGAAATCTATTGTTATCCATTCTATTGATGTGGTCCATCCATTCATCTCTGTATTGTGCAACTCTATCCAATAGTTTGAATATAACTATCTAGTTCACTTCGTATATTTTCATTTCGTTTTCGATCTATTATTGTATAGCCGTTCACCGCTGTGGTCTCGAGGTAGCGTGCTGCCTTGTCACGCAGCGGGCCCCGGGTTCGATCCCCAGTCGGGTCAGTTTTTCTGGGTGAGGTTTTTATCGGGGTTTTTCCTCACCTGTAAGACAAATGTTAGGAAAACTTTAAGGCCCAAACGGTCGCCGAAATCATATGGCCATCATCATCATCATCCTTATCACTATCATCATCCTTCACCGGTGTGGAAAGTAACGGGAAGCTACCACACCTATTCCCTAGTAAAGCTGCAAGCATACCATGAAAATGCTATGATTGCAGTGAAGGACCTGACTTCGGGCAGAATTACTATGGATGGATTGTACAGCCAGCCACACTCCTCAGAAACCTCATTTCTGACGTTTCTATTCTTCGTTCCTGGTTTTTGGTTAAGACAGTATTCCAATCCATATAATGTTAACCGCCATTGTTTAATAAATCTTTTAAAGTGTAGCCTTTTCAGTGTACTGTAATATTCACAAAATGGACGCACATTCTGCCAACATAAGAATATGACAACTCCTCATCCTTCTTGTTTCGGGTACCAGACTCTGGCATACCTACTCTCTTACATCAAGAAGTACGAATCCAAAACAATTTTAAAATAAAGTACGTCACGCAGGAACTGCGTAAACTAAGCGAATTCCTCAGCAAGTTGAATTTATGGTCCCATTCTGATGGTTTACGTAATATATATTTATTTTGTTAATTTGGAGAAAATCCATATTTCGTGTGCTAACTTATATAAACATGTCTGACTATAGAGTAAACAGAGCTATCATAACCCTACGTTATTGGCTTTTGAATAATGTTGTATAATTTGACACAAATAAAATTATTTATAATTAATTAGACAATGTTATACATCAATCGGTTAAGCGCCATATCTTCAGAAATTATATTTGGATGTCATCTGTTGCCCTGGCTCATGAATTAAGTGTGCGTATACTTTTAGCGCCAAAAACGTTAAATAAAGTACAGCCTTATTATTAAAGAAAATGTAAACGACATCAATCCTAACAAGAGATTACAGATTTGCAACAAACGGTTATGAAACCAGATCTTCATAAATGCTAATCTTAATTTTACATCATGCAGCTAAACACCAAATGTTCCCGCTCTTAGATTGTTGAAGCATAACTGTCAAACAAGTAAAATTACTTGTAATATCCAGTATTGTTAGTTTGACGCTACAATAAATAATGAAGATTGACTTAAACTTTTATCGTAGGCCTATTTTTCCCGATATTTACATAATGGTACATAGTTGGCTGATGTATAACGCCGTTCAATTTTGTCATTAGTAGTATTTGTAATGATAATAATAGCAATAACAAAAAGAGGAATAATAATAAAGCTAACACAAAATTAACAACAGTATAGTAGTAATAACACTAATAGCAATAATAGTAATAATAACAATAAAAGTAACAATAACTATGATAGAAAAATCAATAATAGTAATTTTAATAGTATTAACAACAAAAAGAGAACAATTACTGTAATAACAGTAACAGCATTAATAATAATAATAATAATAATAATAATAATAATAATAATGGTAACGCTAACAATATATGAATATCAACAATAGCAATAATAAAAACTTCAACACAAATAATGACAGTAATAGCATTTAACAATAAAGTGATAATAAAAATAACGTTAACAATAATAATAGTATCAGTAATAATTAAGGCTAAGATTTTTATGTACTTAAAGGTAAGATTGCAACAAAGTATAATGAAAAGTTAGACTTAAGACTATATTTTGTTTTTGTTTGTCACACAAACAGTTAAATAGTATAATGAGAAATTAGACTTCTGACTGTCTTTATTTATTTATTTATTTATTTTTTTTTGGTTTCACACACAAACAGTTCAATAATATCTCAACGGAACACATCATGAATCTTATAAAAGTTGAATATACTATCTGTATTGCAATCTTATCATTTATTATATAAAAATCCTAGCCCTAAAAATAATAAATCAGTTACAATAATTTATCGTATTTATTGTAATAATAATAATAATAATAATAATAATAATAATGAATGCGCGATGAATATGCATGTCCGCAAATTTGCATTTTCATTGTTATTGAACAATATTAATTGAATTGCAGATTAAAACAGGAGTAATGGAGTAATTAACTGTATTTTAATATGTATTTATGTGGTGAGACTTGGTAATAATCCAGGAGGCTTATGTAACGTCATCTCTCTCATTTGTCATCTGAAGGTTCTCTACTATAACGGACATGATTGATGATATATTCACTAGAATCGAACATCACACATACAGGTTGCCAACTCACAAACTTGAAAATAGTAATAAAACATATGGATGCTAAAATTAATATTTTTTCGAATATACAAATTAAACTGAAATCAAAATTAATCAATTTAATATTACTAGTGTTGGCCAAGTGGTTGAAATTCGAACACAAACAATACGTCACTTTAGAGGCCTACGCCCTATATTATATTAGACATTGTTAGTTTTAAATTGTATTCGTATTAGACAATAATCATAAAAGTACAGGGTATATATTTATGTTGGAATGTAACTGATTATGGGGGTGATGATATTCTAAATTAGCACCCAGCATTGTGAAGAATTTGGATACCTACAATAAGTAGAGGCTTCACGTTGAGAAACCCAGTTATAACGGCTGGTGGACCCGACATGCTGATCACGTCACCCCTACACTGGCAGGACGATTGTCTACCTCTGTGATTAATATATGTACATCTGTTCCCACCCTACGGTTTTAATGGGAGTTTTGACGCTAGATTTTAGTGCCTTGTAGTTAAAAACGGCAGATAATTTTTTGGAGGTGGCCTTTGTATATCACATGCTCCTGTAGAAGAAATTTAAACCTTGCACTATGGATATTTTCCATAAACACTGCCTTGCATTAAAAAAAACGGCAGAACTCTTTCCAAAATTGTTTCATTGATAACAATATCATCAATTGCTACTAGAAATAATAATAATAATAATAATAATAATAATAATGATAATAATCCATCCATAGTAATACTGCCCGAATGCAGGTCCTTCACTACAATCATAGCATTTTTATGCTATGCTTGCACCTTTACTAGGGAATTGTAGGTGTGGTAGCTTCCCTTTGCTTTCCACACCGGTGAAGGATGATGATGATAATGATAATGATAATGATAAGGATGATGATGATGATGATGACCATATGATTTCGGGGACCATTTGGGCCTTAAAGTTTTCCTGACATTTGTCTTACAAGTGAGAAAAAACCTCACTCAGAAAAACTGCCCCGACCGGGGATCGAACCCGGACTCGCGTGACAAGGCAGCACGCTATTTCGAGACCACAGCGGTGGACATAATAATAATAATAATAATAATAATAATAATAATAATAATAATAATAATAATAATAATAATAATAATAATAATAAAGGTTGAAAAACAGAGGAGAAAAGGGTTCTTAAGTATTTTGTATTAGCATATATTACAGAGTATTTGAGAAAAAAGTTCTTAAGAAAAAAATGGACCAAGAGATATGAGCAGACAGGTGAATGGAGGAGACTGAAAAACAGTAAGTTACATGACCTTTATTTGAACCTGATGTAATAAGAACAGTTAAGACTCATAGACAGGTGTGAGTAGGACATGTGGCACGAATGAGGATATAATGAGGGACTTAAAAACGTTAGGTCCGAAAGGCCTACAAGTTTTAATGAAACTTTACTTTCATTGAGATCTCAGGTGCATGTTTTATTATTTTAAAGTACAAAGGAACCAGTTAGAACACTTGCCGGACACCTCAATTAATTACTTCCCAAGTAGAACATAGATCGTGTCTTTAGCGTTACGGTTGACAATACAAGGAATACAACTTACGGAATAGTCGTTAGGTGTGAAAATAAATGTTCTCATTAGAGAAGATAAGTAATAATTATTATTGATCCTAGAGAAACAGGTGCTAGCATACACTGATTAACATTTATCATAGTTCTTGAACATACGACTAGATTGCAGTACTATATCATAGTATCACTAAAATAGTTTTTCATCCGGATTATGCAAAATGAAACGTACGTAATTGTTTATTATCTGTTATTTATCATAAGTAATGCCACGAGTGATTTCCAAATTATCGATAGATTCACGACTCACGAAGTGAGGGGTGAATTTATCTAGAGAATTTGGAAATCAAGAGTGGCATTTGTTAGGACTATTGAACGAATAAAATTAAGCTCTTTACTAAAAAATAATTATTTGAATATAGTTACCGGTGTTTTAAAATATTTATATAGTTAATGTAAACGGCGATGTTTGAAAACAAATTAGAAATGTGAGGTTATGTATATACACTGCAACTCGATCATATTATTTATTGCCAAATAGGATCGCAATATTGTAACAATGCACTCTAGTGGAGAAATAATGAAACACATCAAACTATTATAATCAACATTATAGGTTAATCATTTATATTTTGAATAAACAACTCAGTAAAATCACTGAATCCATTCATTATTTGCTATATTCAATGTATTTGTTGGAGAAAAATAATGGTCTAACCTGTTCAGGATATTAAAAAAAGGAGGAGCTTTCTTTATCACAAAAGCAGGAGCTGATAAAGAGAAATCGATAAAGAGCGAGGTGAAACACGACTGTCATTGGTGCAAAACAGAATTCATTGAAACGTGATTGGTCATTGACTACCATTTGCGACATGAGTTAAATAGCCATATCTTAAATATCTTGTGTTAATTGAGAGAGCGAAACGCTTGATTTGAAACCCTAGAACTTATATTTGAAAATGTTCAATGGATGTGTGAACTGCTGGATTCACTCACCATCTTTTGTGCACCATTCATAGATACGCTAGGGGGTCTTTTGTGGTTGTTATCTCTGAAACAATAATTTTTAGATTGGATTTCTTGGTGTTTTTACCTGAAATCCATACATGAACATTTTTTTTTCAAAATACCCCAGGTTGACATTTCTGGTGTTCTTGTAACCCTGATGGAGTACTTGTAATCCACCTCTGAGCTGGGAACGCCTGGAAGGCGGGGTTACGCTGCCGCGATGATATGAGAGTTGATGATGCTCCAGGAAAGGCCTTAAACTAAACTTAATCTAATTAGGCGAATATGATATCGATGACTATTTACCTCATGCCCCAAATGGGAGTCAATGACCAATCATATTTCAATGATTTTTTTTATTTACAACCAATTACAGTCGTTTTTCGCCTCGATTTTATCAATTAAATTTTATCACTTTAAAATCAAGCTCCTCCTTTTTAACATTCTGAATAGGTCAGAGCATTATTTTGCAGTGACTAACATTAAATACATTGAATATAACAATTTATATATTAAGATGGTCCACCGCTGTGGTCTCGAGGTAGCGTGCTGTCTTATCACGCAGCGGGCCCGGGTTCGATTCCCGGTCGGGACAGGCTCCTGGTGAGGTTTTTCGGAGTTTTTCCTCACCTGTAAGACAAATGTCAGGAAGCTTAGGGTCCAACAGTCCTCGAAAATCATCCGGCCATCATCATCATCCATCACCGGTGTGGAAAGTAACTGGAAGCTACCACACCTATAATTCCCTAGTAAAGCTGCAAAGCATAGCATCAAAATGCTATGATAGCAGTGAAAGACCTGCCCTCGGGCGGAATTACTATGGATGGATATTAAGATGTAAAAATCCTTAAGTTCCAGAAAAATTTAATTGACATATTTACATCATAGGACATCAGAAATTAAGTAATAAATGTTGGTTATAAACAGTTTGATGTGTTTTATTTGTTCTCCACTATGGTGCATTCTTACAATATTGCGATCCTTTCACAATAAATAATAATAATAATAATAATAATAATAATAATAATAATAAAGGAGAAATGCGCACAAACCGTGCAGATATTACATGTGAAGTGCTTAATCGTCTTTGCTATAAGCACTGATTGATTTAAGTCGTTTTTTACAATTTAGAATATGGTACTTTTCACATTTTTGTGAACACAAAACACATATAATCTTGTCGTTAGGTTCATGAAATGTCTTGTTGCAGCATATCTTGTGATGGAAGCCATGGACTGCCAGTCTGGTAGTGACATGACGCATTTCACAGTTCGATTCTGTCCATCGTCTGTCTTGCATCGCACAGGTCGCATAGAATGATGATGGTATGTCCTTCTTCTTCTCTTGCAGGTCTTGCAAGAGTACATTGTAGGCCTTACTAGATGGCAGGAGTAGTGTTGTCCGCAGATCTTCTATTAAAAACGTCTCTCTGGTGAGTTCGTAAACCAGCCTCGATCTCGTACTCGGTGATACTCCTAAGAGTCTCTTGAGGTATCTTGACTTCACTTTCTCCATATCTTCCAGTTGCTTATATGTGAGGTATTCCCATATCAAGTCGAGTCCATACACAAGTACGGGTAGTACCTTCAATCTGAACAAGTCCATAGCGGTGCTGATTGACAGTAACCTGATGTTCCTAATTTCATTCATTGTCCTTATTGCTGCCACCGCTCTTGATCTGATATGTAGCCTGAAGCTCTTCCCTGTTGTTTGTATCGTGAGGCCTAAATATTTAAAGTTGTTAACTCTGTTGAGGATTTTCCCATTACATTTAATTTTTTCCGCTTCGGTCAGTCTGCCGCCTTTCCTAAACACTATCATTTCTGTCTTCTCTTCATTTATCTTTATGTCATTTCTCTCTGCCCAGCCGCTTAGTATATCTATCGCTGTCTGTAGAGAGTTTATGTCTTCCGTTGCGATAGCCATATCATCGGCGTAAATATAGATGTTGGCTCCTGTTATTTCTTTCGCCACGTCACACGTAAGGGCATTAAACAAAATTGGACTTAGTGGGTCGCCTTGGAGTACACCATTCGTTTGGGGTAGCCACTCTGATTTGCCCACTCCGTCATCTATTTGGACATAGTTATTAGCCAGGATGTTTGATATTAGTATAGTCGTACTTGATTTGCCGATTAGCTCCTCAAGCTTGTCTATAAGCAGTTCTCTGTTGACCAAATCGAAAGCTTTCGAATAGTCTATAAAAGCCACATATAGTTTTCCTTTGGGCTTTTCCAATGTGAGTTTTATTTGGTCCAGTAGATTCTTTACTGCCATTATCGTGGATCTTTCTCTTCTGAACCCAAATTGTTCTTCAGGTAGTAGTGGTTCTAATTTTTCTGCCAACCGTCTTGTTAAGATACTCGTTAGGAGTTTCAGTGCAGTGGGTTCTAAGGCTATCCCCCTATATGCATTCGGGCAGGTTGTCTCCCCTTTACCCTTGTAAAGTAGTTTGATGGTCGACTTCCTCCATTCTTTCGGTATGTTCCCTAGTTCCATGCACTTGTTCAGAAGAGATGTCCATATTGGCAGGAGTTCTAGTGCTGTCTGTTTTAGGTGTTCGTTTCTAATCCTATCTGGACCTGGGGTTCTGTTGTTTTTGCTTTCCTGCATGGCTATGGCAATTTCTTCTATGGTAAAGATCTCTTCTGGCTGTGGTATTGCTGGTGTCTTCATCATGGGTCTCGTTTCCTTTGCACAGATAACTCCATTCATATGTTCTTTCCATTACCCCATGGGGATGCTGGGTTTGAACTTTTGTTCTTTCGGGCGGAGGGCACGGTAAGGGTCGTTTTCTGCCTCTTCTATGATTTTTCTCTGCTCTTCTGCCAGCTGTTCACTTTTTTTCAATTTTGTAAGATATTTGTATAATTTCCTTTCTTGTCTGTAATCTTGGAGCGTTTGACTATTTTTTGTCTTTCTGGCTGTATGCAGTTTTCCTAGAGTTACCTTCCTCTGTTCGTAACATTCTTTGTCGAACCAAGGTTTCGCCTTTCTATTAATGTTTTGTGGGGTGGCTCCGCATTCAATGCATTTCGTCAGCCACATAGCAGCTTCTCCAATATTTCCCATTTGTATTTTCTCTTCTATCTGATTCTTACAAGCCATTTTTGGTTTTATTGCCTCCATGTCCAATTTCTTACCAAGTGTTGGTTGCCTTCTTTGTCTAATGATACTAGTTGGAATGGTCTCTATATATAAATTTACAGGAATATTTTTGCGGATCAGCGCTTCCTCTTTATATAGAGGGGCGGCGATTGAATTTGTTCTGATACCTCGTGTGAGTATTAGGTCTATTGTGCTGCCACCATTGGGACCTATGTAAGTCCAGTCTTCATGTTTGTTGTGTATTGTAAAGCCCTCAGTTTGCACATATGCCATTACTTCCTTACATTTCCCCCCCCCCCTATTTGTCTATTGCACAGTTTAGGTCTCCCGCGATTATTATTTTTTTCACTCTCTCTACAGTGGCTTAGAGCTGTACCTAGTCGGTCGACTATGTCTGCTGCAGTGTGATCTGGGTTAAAGTACACTGACCCCAATCTTTGTCTGTATGACCAATAGATTTTCTTCTCTTAGCAAGAGTTTGAAAGGTTCTAGTTCAGGTTTAATTATACAAACTACGCCTCCTGTAGGTCTTCCTCGATCCTTATATTGTTTTGCAAAAGTGTGTATATTATAGAAGTTCGGCACGTTGAATATCTTGTCTTCTTTGACCATCGTCTCGGTTAATATTCCTATGTCGTATTCATCCAGGAAATTCTTTGATAGTAGGTTCATTGCCCCTCTAAAACCTTCTACGTTCCATGTAAGGATTTTAATCCCTTCGTGTCGGGCCCCTGTACTTCCAGGGTTGCCGAAAGGGCCGGCAGATTACGTCGGTTGGCCAGAAATCACCGTTGTGGACTAACTCTAGAGCCTGTATTGGAAAACCCAATTTAAAGGCTTTGCTACCTATCTTCTCATTTATCAGCTCACAGTGGATTAAGCCCTCCACACCGTTTTCTTTAAGATATTCTTTAATATCTTCTTCTGTTGTGTCCGGGCCTAACCTCCCGATGTATAGCCATGCGCTCCTCTCCGCTGCCTTTAGTCTGTTTTCACCTTGTTTTGTGCCCTTTGTTCTTCCTTTTAAATCTTTTTCTGCCTCGGTTCCTTGCTCTCTCCCGTGTCTGCGTTTAATTCTCACAACTGTCGTCCATTCACTCTCCCCTACATCCCGATATGTATTTGAGTCTGGACCGTGTTCGGATATTAGTGAGCTTTCTGCACCGCGGGAAATATTTTGTTGACCTTTGTGTCACAATAAATAATATGATCTGGTTACAGTGATGAACAAATGCCATAACAAACGTTTATCATTTGTGTTCAAACATCGCCGTTTACATTAAATATAAAAATATGTTTAAATAACTATATTTAAATAATGATTTGCGAGTAAACAGCTTAATTTTATTCGTTAAATAGTCCTACCAAATGGCATTCTTGATTTCCAATCCTCGTGGCATTGCTTATGATAATGATGGGCAGATGGTGTACTGGGTTGATTAGAAATGTACCAATGATTTTTGTATATTATGTATTGTTCTGTGTTAATATTGATGACAGATCAGGTGTTCCCGTCAATTCTTCACGTTCACTTGATGGAATCTAGCAAGTTGTGGGAAATCTAACAATTTATGTAGGACCTTTCGGAAGCTACAAACGAAAAAAAAAAGTCCGTCACGCAGGAACTGTGTAAGGTAAGCGAATTTCTAAGCAAGTCGAATTTATGGTCCCATTTTTTCTAATATTTCTTCTGTTAAATTAGATAAACTTAATTTCTGATTCCAGCTTAATTTAGAGTTTAGACTGCAGTGAAAACAAATTATGCATAACCTTAAATTTTAACTATTAACATACTGTTGTATAATTTGACTTACTTACTTACTCACTGGCACTATCGAACCCGTACGTTCATGGCCGCGTGGACATAAGCTCTCCATACATCCCTATCCTGCGCTAATGCTTTCCAATCATTCCCTGTATAATCTACTTCCCTCAAATCATAGTTAATGTTGTTCTCCTACCTCATTCTTGGTCTACCAACTGGGCGTTTTCTTTCTGGCTTTCCTACAAGAAGTTTCCATGTACGTCTTTCATTCCCCATACGCGCAACATGTCCTGCCCATCGCAGTCTACGAGACGTAACTGTTCTTATTATATCTGGCTTCCTATAAAGACCATGTAGTTCATTGTTATTAGTCTTCTCCATTCACCGGTCTGTTCATCTCTCTTTGGTCCAAAAATTTTCCTAAGTACTTTATTCTCAAATACTCGTAATCTCCTTTCCTTCCTTAAAGTAAGAGTCCATGTTTCGCAATCCATATAATATAACTGGTAGAACAATAGTTTTATATATATTCAGCTTATTTTTTGAAAGGAGTTGGAACATCAAAATTCTCTGCAATGCAATAATAGCATGCATTTCCAGAATTTGAGCCTATGGTTTAATTTCTTTCCTTTTTGGCAAATCGTTCCTATTTGTGATTATTGTTCCTAGGTATTTGAATTCACCCGTCCTTCCTCAAAATTTCCCTCATTTGCCATTACCTGTCCACTTCCATTATATTACTGAATTTCTACGTGTGACCATATATTGTTTTGTACTGATATTTACTTCCAGTCCCTATTTTCTTAGTGTACCCTCAATAGTTTGTGCGTTTTGGCCTTTAGTATCTCTTCGCTATCGGCCAGTAGTACTACATCATCAGCATAAACTAACAGCTTATTAATACCATTCAGTTGTAAGCCTTACTCATTCTCTTAAGATTTAATGGCATGCTCTAGTACAAAATTAAATAGTAGAGAAGATAGTGCAACTCCTTGCTTCAACCCATTCTGGATTTCAAAAGTGTCTGAAAACTGTTTGCCTACACGCACCCTACTCTTTGAGCCATTTAGACACATTCGTATAAGTCTAACTAACTTTTTAGGACTTCCGAACTCCAGCAAGATACTATATAACTTCTCCCTCTTAATTGAATCATATGCTTTTTTGAAGTCTACATATAGTTGATGTACAGTACCATTATATTCACATTTATTTTATAAAATCTGTCTTATACTAAAAATCTGATCTGTTGTAGACCTATTTCTTCTAAATGCACATTGATGATCTCCTAGAATGTCATCAATATAGGGAGTAAGTCTGCTTACTAATATATTTGTTAGAATTTTGTACGAAGTTGAAAGTAATGAGATGCCCCTGTAGTTGTTGCAATCAGTTTTATCTCCTTTCTTATAAATTGGTACGATAATTGATTCCTTCCATTCATCTGGAAGAGCTTCTTTTTCCCAAATCATACTATGCAACCAGCGTATCTCGTCCATCAATTTTTCACCCCCTGATTTTATCAGTTCTGCTGGGATCTCATCTGAACCTGATGCTTTATACATCTTCAATTTTTCAATTGCCATTTCAACCTCTAATGCACTTGGCTCTGCGACTAGCATTTCTGCTGTCTGTAACTTATCCTCCTGAATGTCCTGTTCTGTATGTACATTTTAATAGCTGATTAAAGTAACTTTTCCATCTATTTAATATACTCCTAGAATCTGCAATCATATCCCCATTTCCCTTCCGAATTATGTTTGTTCTAGTCTGAAACCCTTTCTTCTCTATACTAATTCCCTGATATAATTATCTAATGTTCCTATTTTTTGCATTCATTTCAAGATCATTAATCTTCTCTCTCAAATATTCCCGACGCCAATTTAAATAATACCTACCGATTTATTTTTCATTTCTTTATTAAAATATTTAATAAACTTAATTATTGTATTTTATAGGTTACGTTGTCAATTTAAGGGTTAATCCTATTGAAGTGTCATTCCAAAAACATGACATGCCCAAAAAATAAAATGCTCAGAAACTTAAAAAATAAAATGCTCAGAAAAAAAAACTTTATAGCGTAATTTTCTATGAATGAACTAATAATTGCTTTTAGACCTACTATTCGCCCACTAACAGCTTTGTAAAGAACAAAAACAAAATTTTATTTTTCAAGCGGATAGTTGAGAAAATATAAAAACTATATTTGATTTTTTTTTTCAGAAAGATTAGTTGAATGCCAAATTAAAAAATCCTGAAATATGATTATTTATTATGTCAATGTTGACCAAAAAGAATATAATTGAATGCTAAACATACTATATATTTAGTTATCTTCACAACCATCAGAATTGTTGCCATTATCAATATCAGGAATTTCCTCTGAAGATTCATCTTCTGTGTGCGATTCCAATTCCTCCAATAAAGACTCACAGTAGTGACGATGTTTTTGCACTGGACTTGTCGTATTCTTGTACAATTTCCAATATTTCACACTCTGCATCTTTCTGCTTTTTGGAGACACCAATCAAATCTATACACAGAGGTAGCTTTGGAGAGCTAGAACATGTATTTATCGTAAGTAATGCCACGAGTAATTCCCAATTTCTCTAGAGGATTTGGAAATCAAGAATGGCATTTGTTAGGGTTATTTAACGAATAAAATTAAGTTGTTTACTTACAAATCATTATTTAAATATAGTTATATTAAAATATTTTATATATTTAATGAGTCGGCGATGTTTGAAATGAAATTATAAATGTTTGGTTATGTTTAATTTGTTCATCCACTGCAACTTGATAATATTATTTATTGTCAAATAGGATAGCAATATTGTAAGAATGCACCCTAGTAGAGAAAAAATGAAACACATCAAACTGTATATTATAACCAACATTATAGGTTATTAATATATTTTTTTAAGAAACAACTCAATTTGTGTTTCTTAACTTTATTAGAGCGTAAAGTTCTAGGATATGTTCATATTCGTAAAGGAGTAAAATCATTATTTAAAAACACAATTTTTGAACTCTCAATTATCAAATGTATAGTTCGAAGGAATCTGTTCATAATTCGCTATATTCAACGACTTGTTGGAGAGTCAGTCACTGCAAAATAATGTTCTGACCTGTTCAGAATATTTCTTTATTTTATAAACAACATTCGATAATTATCGAGGTGAAACACGATGTCATTGGTTTTAAAACAAAATTCATTGAAAAGTGATTGGTCATTGACTCCCATTTGAAGCATGAGTTAAATAGATTCAAATAATGAACCCTTCAATTAAAACACCAATGTTGATGTTAGTTATCTTTTACGCAGTCTATTTAACTCATGCCCCAAATGGGAGTCAATGACCAATCACATGTCAATGAATTTTGATTTACAATCAATCAGTCTTTTTCACCTCGATTTTATCAATTCAATTTTATCACTTTAAAATCAAGGTCCTCCTTGTTAACATTCTGAATAGGTCAGACCATTATTTTGCAGTGACTGACTCCTTACTAAATACGTTGAATATAACAATTTATATCCTACAATACAAGTGGCTCCCAGATTTTATATATTGTGCACGAATGTAACCAGATTCTGCTTGCGGGATATAATACAAAAATATTTATAGCAATTGATTATACCATAAAAAAGAAACCACTGTTGGCACTTTCTTAAACGTATTATTTCCCAGGTATTCATATTCCAAAAAGATATAATTGACATATTTACATCATAGGACATCAAAAATTATTAATAACCTATAATGTTAGTTACAAATAGTTTGACGTGTTTCAGTTTTTCTCCACTAGGTTGCATTCTTAAAATATCGCGATCCTTTCGCAATAAATAATATGATCTGGATGCAGTGATGAACAAATGAAATATAACAAACGTTATTCATTTGCTTTCAAACATCGCTATTTACATTAAATATATAAATATTTTAAAATAACTATAGTTCAATAATGATTTGTGAGAAAACAGCTTAATTTTATTCGTTAAATAGTCCTAACATATGCCACTCTTGATTTCCAAATTCTCTAGATAAATTGGAAATCACTCGTGGCATCACTTATGATTATTCATGGAGCGTAGAACTGAAAATACAGTAAAATGTGTGGATATCCCTGACAAAAGTAAAAATGAAATTCATATGTAATTCTTTGTAAATTTACATTGTCTAGAGTCAATATCATGCAAATTTTCATCCACTGTTTTGGCATTAAGCTGGCAATATAGTCATATATTGAAAACCTTTTCAACTTCTATGTTCTCTTAGAAAAACAGAGGCAGGGAATGTAATGTGAAATCAATATAATGTTATACTTTGAATGTAGGATTGATGTATGTAAATTAGGTTCGTGTTTATTCTAGATCCTCTTCCATTGTACAGCTGCTTCTCGTGTACCAAAACTTGAGTCATTTAGGAATATTACTTTTACGAATAACATTACTCCCATTTTCAATTCCGAATACAGCATCTCATTCAGCATATACAGACTGTTTCAAAAATGATGCTCAAAAATGTAGGGCTGAAATGTACAAATAAAGAAATAATTTTTCGCACACGTATACGTGTTCAAATGCCACGGACCTCGATTTCCGCGTTAGGCGAATAGATGGCGTTAATATAATTCATTGTCAATTTAAGCACCAATTCTGTACACCAATTTAATAATAATAATGATAATAATAATAATAATAATAATAATAATAATAATCATAATAATAATAATAATAATAATAATAATAATCATCATAGTACATTCACGAATTTAGGTCATTTGTTGACCTGTTTCAGCCTCAAGAGAAACACCACCCAGAAGTATTTTGAGTGGACGTCCTCGTCTTCTTCTTCCTGCAGGTTGACATCTTGCTATTTTTTTTGGGTATCCTGTGATCTTCCATTCGATGAACAAATTGCATCCATCTTGACTTATAATCAGAAATTCTGTTTTCTAAAGGTAACATGTGTAATTCTTCTAAGATGTCTTCATTTTTTGTGATCTAGTAGTGTGTATGCTGCAGATCTCCGAAGGTATCTCATTTCAGCAGATCTAAGTCTCTGTATATCTTTCTGTTTCAACGTCCATACTTCGCTACCATACAAAAGAGTTGGAAGTGCCAGTGTTTTATACACTTTTAGTTTTGAATGTTTTTGGACTAACTGTGGCTTGAAGACAGAATTTATTAACTTAAATTCTTCAAAATTTAGATATTTTTGCATTTACATTATTTTCTTCTTCATATGAGATATTGCATCCTAGATACGTAAAATTGTTGTAAAATTATTCACCTACTCCAAAATGTTATTGTCATAATAATAATAATAATAATAATAATAATAATAATAATAATAATAATAATATAATATTTCATCTGGCTGAGTTAAGGCCTTAAGACCCTGTATACCACTCAACCAAATTAAAAAACACAAATATTATTCTTACATCTAAATTACAATAAACATAAAATATATTACATGGTACATCTACAATGTAATTATTATTTCGAAAATATTTTGATCTAGTCTAAATTTAGGGAACGAAATATAAAATGTACATGAGAGAAACATGAGAGAAAAAAGATTAATAACATAGAATATATATATATATATATATATATATATATATATATATAATTCTCGAGAAAAATTAATCATTTAATAAAAGATAATTGTATAAGCGTGACTTCAATGAGTCAAGTGTGCGACAATCCTTGATATCTATTATGCACTTGTTAATTACCATTCCTTTTGTCAATATTATCATTATTGTTAATTATATATATATATATATATATATATATCCGGTTTTAACAATGTTGATACGTTTTTCCGGCACCAATGATTTATCTTCAATTTCGCTTTATAATTTTCCTGCATTCGCCTCTATTATAACACATTTATTCCTGTATTTCCCAGTCCTTCAAAGTTTCTCCAATCCCTTGGATCCACGTGAGATTTGGTCCTCCTTTCCTTCTCGTTCCTGATGGTGTACATTCCATTAATGTTTGGTAATCTTTCATCCTCCATTCGCCTAATATGCCCGTACAATTTTAGTTGCTTTTCTTGGATAAATTCTAAAATTGAGTTTTGTATATTCATGTTCTCTTTTATAACTTCATTTTTAATTTTCTCTCTCCTTGATATCCTAGCAGATCTTCTCCAATAGTCCATTTCTGTTACCATTATTAGACTATTATTATTATTGTTATTTTTTTCCAAAATGCCCCAGGTTGTCATTTCGACATTTCTGGTGTTCTCTTCTGGCATGGCGTACTTGTAACCAACGTCTAAGGTTGGGGCGCCTAGAAGGCGGGGTTACGCTGCCCCGATGATATGAGAGTTGATGATAATGGTATTATTGCGCCAGGAGAGGTCATAAACTAAACTTAAGCTAATTAGGCGAATATGATATCGATGATAATGATGGCTAGAGGTGTTCGGGGACCGTTTGGGTCTTGACGTTTCCTGAGATTTATCTTACAGGTGAGGAAAACCCCTGAAAAAACCTCCCCCAAGAAACTCACCCCGACCGGGGATTGAACTCGGGGCCCCCTGCGTGACAAGGCAGCACCGCTACCTCAAGACCACAGCGGTGGACTGTTATTATTGATATTATTATCGTTATTGTGGTGGAGAGTATACTACTGTAAGGTGCGGAAAAGTGAAATTTAAGCAGAGAGCAAGCACATATACACTGCTCAAAACAATTAGAGGAACACTTGTAATAAATTGAAGAAGTAATTGTTTTTTAAAGCTGTGATGCTGAAAGGTGGACAATATGTAAATTGAATTATTAATTTTATCATTGGATACAAATTTTAAAGATCCATGGCCTAAATACAGAGAAATTACCTCAAATAACAAATGTAGAGAATTTTTTTTATTTTGGAAGGCACTGGCCACTTCTAATTGGTAAGCTTCCTGATGTTGTTATAGTGACGAATGTTGATTATTGCCTTGTTTATTGAAGTCTCTTACAAAATGAGGCATTTAAATGAGTTTGAAGTGTATCATGCTCTACATCTTTTACGACAAGGTCAATCTCTGCGACAAGTGGCTAGAGAGCTTGGGGTTTCTACTTCCATGGTGTCCAGGTTACGCAACAGGCACAGAGAGACAGGTCAGTATTGTAGAAGACGTGGCCAGGGCCGTAAATTTAAAACAAGCCCCCAAGATGACAGATACGTTGTTCTATCTGCTCTTCGACAGCGTACAAAAACTGCAAAAGACCTGCAGAATGACCTTCATATGGCTTCCGGAATCCGGGTTTCAGACCAAACCATAAGGAACAGATTAAGGAAAGAGAATATTCGTCCTAACAGGCCGGTTAAAAAACCACGCTTAACAAATGGGCATAAGGCAGCAAGACGTACGTATGCTGAAAACCATGGTGATTGGAACCTGAACCAGTGGGAGTCTGTGCTCTTCTCGGACGAATCCAGGTATCGTCTTACACGTTGTGATGGTCGATTGAGGGTGTGGGGACGGCCAGGAGAAATATTTTCTGCAGAGGCTGTAGAGGAAATTGATAGATTCGGAGGAGGTTCCATAATGGTGTGGGCCGGAGTTATGTACAACAATCGTACGGACCTTGTAGTTGTTCCCCAGCGACTGAATGCTGTCCGGTATATCGAGCACATTCTGTTAGAGCATGTAGTACCTGCTGCCATTGGAATAGGCCCTGGATTTCTGTTTATGCAGGATAATGCCAGGGCACATTCTGCGGCTGTCACCAGGGATTTCCTGAGGAGGAATGAAATTGAGGTAATGGAGTGGCCAGCGGTCAGCCCAGACCTCAACCCTATTGAACACTTGTGGGATCTTCTAGACAGGAAGGTCAGGAACCGACATCAAGCTCCACAAACTCTGCAGCAACTTGGAGATGCTCTGAAGGAGGAATGGGAGAATATCCCGCAAGAGGAAATGCAGAATCTTATTGGGAGCATGCCACGAAGGTGCCAAACTGTCATCGAATGTCGTGGAGGCCATACACGATACTAACTCTATATAACGAGTGTTTAACTTTGAAAAATAAGCACAAGATTCAATTGCTTACATAGCGGAATTATTTGAAAAGTTAATTGTCAGCGTTATTCATTTGTTTTTACTGACATGAGCAATAAATAAATAACCACAAATAATGTACTTTATTAATTTCATGTTTGTACCTTTATGCAATGAAAAAATATTTGCATATTTCATAGTGTTCCTCTAATTGTTTTGAGCAGTGTATTATTGGTGACAGCGATGGACTTTTGGAGGAGGACTTCCATAAATTCAAGAAGATACTAAATTAGAAATACTAAAACCAGAGATATAATGGATGTTCAAAAAATATGTCCTACATATTATTCTTCTTCTTCTTCATTTCACGGGCTAGGCAAATTGCCTGTTCCGCCTCACAGTTGTTCTGTCCATCTTTTCACTGACCTTCCTACATTCCCTGAACCTCTTGGCTTCAAGTTAAATGCTGCTTTTGGTAATCTTGTTACATTCATTCTTTCTACATATCTAAACCATTGTTCTCTATATTCTTTGATTTTATCATTCAATGGATATATATATTTATTTATTTATTTAACTTTGTTCTTATATCTTCATTCTTTATCCGATCCATTATTGTGCAGCCTTTTGTTCTTCTAAGGAAGTTTATTTCTACGCTTTGTATTCTACTTTGTAATTGTTTCATCATTACCCAAGTTTCACTTCCATAAAGTAATGCAGGAACTGCCAATATTTTATAAAACTTTAATCTAGTATCTCTTCTTGTTCTTTAATGTTCTATGTATAGTTCCACATATCATTTGAAATCTTGGCAATTTCACATTTACGTCTCTTTCAGTTGTTCTGTTTATAGTAAAATTACAACCTAAATAATTAAAATTTGTTACTTGTTCCAGAGATTTGTTGTCTACCATGTTTTTTGATCTTATATGTTCACTTCCCGAAAATTCCCTTATTTTCGTTTTTTCTTTTGATATTTTAAAATGATGTTCTTGGCATAACTGATTTAATTGATGTAAAAAATACTGCAATTTTTTTTCATTTCCTCGAATAATAACCACATCGTCAGCATACATTAAAACATTTAATATTTTAAAACGGTCCATTCTTATACCTACATTAACATCACTTTTCCAATTTTGGATGATGTTATAAATATATAAATTAAAAAGGGTAGGTGATACACTACACCCTTGTCTTACCCCTCTATTTATTAAAATTGGTTCGGTCTTTGATGTGCCTATATTTATTATAATTTGAGACTTTACATACAAACTTTTTATCACAAATTAATTTTGCGGGGTAGCCATGTATTTCCATTATTTTCCGTAACTTATCTCTACCTACACGATCGAATGTCTTCTCAAAATCAATAAAAGCAACATGCGTCTGTAGGTTATGTTCTCTCCTTTCATCAAATATCTGCTATAATATGAATACATTTTATGTTGTTGATCGCCCCGATCTAAAGCCACTTTATTCTTCTTCTAGTATTGTTTCTGCTATTAATTTAAGTATTTTATTTAAATCTTTACCTAGATTTTATAAATTGAATGAAGTAGGCTAATTCCTCTATAATTTTTACATTCTCTTCTATCTTCTTTTTAAACGATGATATGACTTCAGCTATATTCCAACTTTCTGGTATTCTACAGTTTCTCAAACATCCATTAGATAAATGCAATATTCTCCAATATAAAAATGTTCCAACATATTTTAGAAGCTCCATATTTATCTGATCAGGACCAGCTGCTTTTCTATTTTTGGTTTCTTTTAAGGATTCTCGAAGTTCATCAAATGTAATCATATCAGTTTGAATTTCTCCTTTTTCATCATCTGAATATAATTCTTGTTTTTCTTCATCTTCTTCTTTTTCTTCCTTACACCACACATTTTTATAGTGTTCTATCCATCTTTCTTTATTAATAACATCTATTTTTGCAGTATCCTTTTCTGATTTATTAAACAGTTTTATAACTTTATATGCAAAATTTTGTCTGCCATGAATGTCGTTTTCAATTTTACTTATACAATTATTCCAAGAATGTTGATGAGCTGTCCTAATAATTTGTTTTCTATATTCCTTTTTTTTTCTACATACTGTTGTCTAGATTCTTCTGTTTTTTGTTGAAGCCACTGTTTACATGCATTTTGTTTTTCTTTGATTGCTAATTCTATTTCTTCATTCCAAATTCTTACTCCTTTTTTGCTTCCAATTTTGTTTCCTATTGCTTCCAGGGCTGCCTTTTCAATATAACGTTAATATTATTCCATTCTTCATCTAATATATCGCTAGTTGGTGTTTGTATGAGGTATTGTTGTAGTCTTTGTTGATACAATTTTGTTATACTTTCCTGCTGCAAAAGGTATACTTTGTATACTTATTCATTTGTTGGTTTATTCCTAATTTTACTTTTTTTCCATCTGGACCACAATTTAATTTTATCCATTACTAGAAAATTGTCAGAATAAAAATCGCAGCCTCTATATACCTGTACATCTTGGATCTGTTGTCTAAGTACAGTCCTACATGTTATTTAAGAACAAAAAATTGAAATGGTTTGGCCACGTAAAGAAAATGTCAGATGACAGGATACCTAAGATGATATTAAATTTTTAAGCAGAAGGCAACATAAGAAAGGGGAGACAAAAGATCGGTGGATTCAAGTAGTGCACATGAATATGAGCATTAACAGATAGTCATACAGAGAATATGGATTTATGGAGAAGTAAACTTTACAATGGGTTGTAGGAAAACAAAGTTTTTTTAGAGAAATTTCTGATAAAAAATATTATTGTCATCTGTTATTCTTATTTATCGTTAATAACTAACTCACTAGCACTAATGCACACATAGGTTCATGGCCGCGTGGACGTAAGCTGGTATTTTCCAATCATCCCCTATATAATCTTCTTTCCTCAAATCGTGGTTAATGCTATTCTTCCACCTCGTTCTTGCCAATCTACTCGGAGCTTTCCCTGTAGTTTTCAATAAGGAGTTTTCAAGACCCTCTTTTATCTCCCATTCGTGCCACATGTTCTGCCCATTACAATCCACGAGATTTAAATGTTCTTATTATATGGAATTTCCCATAAAGATTGCTGTTATTTAGTATTCTCCATTCGCCTGTGTGTTCATATCTCTTCGGTCCAAAAATGTTCCTATTTTTGCCGTAAGAGTTACTCATGCTCGTCAGTTCGAAGGCGATAAGCCAGACAAAAAGCTACCTTGGTCGAAACGTTAAAAATGCAACCGTCAAGAATCGTGGACATGGGTTCCACTGGGGTAAAATTTTCCGGAGCTAACATATTCCCCCCATTCGGTTCTCCGGGCAGGGAATACTTCAGGGAATCCATGGTAAAGGCTCAAGCACAGGGACATGTTCCCAGAAACATGGACTGTTAGAACATTACATTATTATTATTATTATTATTATTATTATTATTATTATTATTATTATTATTATTATTACTTGGAGACAAAAATTAGTGCAGATGGAAGTGCAGATGCTGAAATTAATGAGAGGATAAATAAGGGCAAATATGCAATATCAAAATTATATGATTTCATGTATTATGGGATCAAATTATAGGAAACAAAAATTTGTAATACAATAATGAGTACGATGATATACGATGCAAAAACATCGGGGTTAAAATCTAGAAAACAAGTAAGTAAATTAGATTCTACAGAAACAATTTTTGTAGCCGTTCAGCTGGAAATTCTAGGAGAAATAAAATAGGAAACTGTATAATTAAATAAAAGATAGATGTTCAAACTTAAATTGTGGATTTCATAAACAAATGAAACAATTAAAATGGTATAGTCATGTAAAAAGAATGACAGAAAACAGATTCCCAAGAAGAATACTAGAATGCGTGCCACTTGGTAGAAGGAGAAGAGTACGACAAAAAATAACGTGGATTAATGGTATTTTGAGCAGCATGAGGTAAAAATGATTGGACGGTGGATATTGGAATGACGTAGAGATCTGGATGAGAATGACAGTAGATTAATTAGACGCAGAAAGATTTTTCGATTCATTGTAAAACCTGCTAAATAAAATTATTATTATTATTATTATTATTATTATTATTATTATTATTATCGTTATTATTATTTGAGACAATATTTCTTGTTTTTATCACATGTTTTATTCATGGATAGTCCTGAGGGTAATACATGAATTGAGCAGGACTCGTCAGATGGCAGCACCTTGCGGTATTAATATTTGAGAAGGACTTGGACGTGAGTTTGATATATTGACTGAGAGAGTTATTAATACGTAGAGATTGGCAGTTAGGATAACAAAGTAAACATAATGCAGCAGCTATATTAATTTAACAAGTTCTTACCAAGTTTCTCCAAGTTCACTTCTGGTTTTTAATTAAATCCCGAGGGGGCGACAAGATGAATGGGCTACTTGGACTCATTTCAAAGCTAAAACCACATCTTTCTTAGGATTCTGCTACCACGATAACGATAATATTTTCTTATCAGAAAACAAACATAATGTCATCATCATCAGCAGAATGTATTATCACATCTTCCTGTGTCCAATGTTCTACATTCTTATCCATTCTCTCCAAATCTCTGTACTTTCCCAAATCAGTATAATTCATCAACATCAACATTATAGTCCATTTACGAATTTAGGTCATTTGTTGACCAGTTTCGGCCTCAAGAAAAACACCATCCTAAAGTCTTTTGAGTGGACGTCCTGGACTTCTTCTTCCTGCAGGTTGATAGCTTAATTTGAATACTTTGCGATCTTCCATTCGATGAACACATTGCGTCCATCTTTACTTATTATCAGAAATCTTGTTATCTAAATTTTAAATATAAGATGGCCGGAAATAATATCAAATGAAGACCTGTGGAGAAAAACCAACCAATCTCCAATATGTCACCAAATAAAACTTAGAAACTGAAATTGGGTAACCACACATTGAGAAAACCGACGGAACCCATAAGAAGTAAGAAAGAGGGGACGACCTAGGAAAACTTTGGAAGCGATTAGTAGAGGGGGAAAGAAAGGAAGCAGAGGAAAGAGGGAATAGCTGGAAAAAAGTGAAATGGCTGACTTGAGGCAGAGCTGGAGGAACTTTACTGCTGCCCTATGTTCCATTTAGGAATTATAGGAAATAAATAAAAATAAATAATAACAGATATCTTCATTTTTTTATGATCTAGTAGTGTGTATCCTGCATTCCTCAAGGTATCTCATTTCAGTAGATCTAAGTCTATGTATATCCTTCTGTTTCAATGTCTATACGTCGCTCCTGTACAAAAGAGTTAGAAGAGTCAGTATATGTACATTTTCTTAAATGCTTTTGGACTAACTGTGGCTTGAAGATAGAACTTGTTAATCCTAAAATCCTTAAAAAGTTGATATTTTTGCATTTAGGCCCACGTCCTTTTCTCCTTAATATGAACTCTGCCAGAATAAATAAAGTATTATTATTATTATTATTATTATTATTATTATTATTATTATTATTATTATTATTATTATTATTATAGATATTGCATCCTAGATATGTAAAATTATTCAACTGCTCCAAAATTCTATTGGCAAATACAATTTTACTTCTGACCTTGGAATACCACAATGTTTGTTTTCTCTGTAGATATTTTCAATCCATATTCTTGCGCAATTGTGTTAAGATCATATATTTCTACATATTATCTCCTGAATTTGCATTATTTACAAACAACAAGGTGTTTAATTTTGTATTTTCTGATATTCTTATTCCAAATTTATATTTCTTGTTCTATCAACATACTACTTTGTTGATACAGATCGCAAAGAGTGTTAGGGAGACGGGATAACCTTGTCTCACACCACGGTGTATAATTCCTACTTCAGAAAATGTGTCATTTAATTTAATCTTTATGGGGTTGTCTTTGTAAATATCATGGGTCATTTTATTCTCCCGCCTCATTCTAGGCCTATCTAACGTATACCTTTCTTTTCGTTTTCCTACAATTAGTTTCCATGTCCCTGTTTCATTCCCCGTTCCTGCCACAAGTCATGTGACTACACTCTACGAGGCTTAACTGTTCTTTCAATACTTCCGAAATGCATACCGCAGACCTGACTCCATTATACAATTTTTACACCATCAGTACCAAATAATATGCTGAAGATGGGACATGTTATGAAAGGCCAACATTGTTTTAACTAATTGATGAAGCTTTTTTAAATAAAACCCCATTTTAATTGAGTGAGACTGATGTATCAAGTACTTGTATTAATATTTTAAGAAATTAACTGCATTATGGCATATCTAACTGATTCACTGGCGCTTTCGTATCCGCAGATCCATGCCCGCATTGAGAGATCTCAATACATGCCAATCCGAACTATTTTTCCAGTAATTCATGTATAACGCATCTCCCTCAAATCATTGTTAATGTTATTCTCCCATCTCATTCTTGGGTGTATTCCTCCTGGCTTTCCCGTCAGGAGTTTCCATGCCAGACTTTCATTCCCCATTTGTGCCTCCATATGTGCTGTCCATCGCAATCTACGAGATTAACTGTTCTTATTATATCTGGTTTCCATAAATAACATGAGCTCACTCATCTGTAGTCTTCTCCATTCACATGTCTGTTCATCTCAATCTGTTTCAAAAAGTTTCCTAATAATTTTATTATCAAAATCTCGTAATATTTGTTTCCTCCCATAAAGTAAGAGTACATGTTTCGCATCCATATAATACATATATATTTTTTTTCAATGCCACCAGTTTTGTCCTTTTAGACTTTCTGGTATTCTCTCCTGGCAATGGCGTAATTGTAACCCACTTCTGAGGTTGAGGCGCCTGGAAGGCGGGGTTACGTTGCCCCGATGACATGATAGATGATGATGATAGTGGTGCGCCAGGAGAGCCCCTAATCCTAAACTTAATCTAAGATGAATATGAATGATGAAGATTGCCATGGCCATATGATTTCGGTGGACCGTTTGGGCTTTAAAGTTTTCTTGACATTTGTCTTACAGGTGAGGAAAAACCCCGATAAAAACCTCACCCAGAAAAACTGTGCCGACCGGGGATCGAACTCGGACCCGCTGCGTGACAAAGCAGCACGCTACCTCGAGACCTTTAACTGGGAGAATAATTATCATATTTTTAGTTTAATGTATTTTTACAGAAGTTGGGACAAGAGTCCCTGCAATAGATAATATCACGCATTTTCAGAATTGAGCCTATGTTTAAAATCTTTAAGCACCTCATTCCTGTTTGTAATTACTGTTCCTAGGTATTTCAATTCTGCCATATCTTCAAAATTTTCCTCATTTTTAATACTTATTTTTACTGTTATTTTTGGTGGCTCCTAACTTGGATTGAGATTGTTTTTTTTCATTGTAAAAATCTTAACCTTAAATTGGCAATGTATCATATTGGATACAATAATTGGTTTAATGTATTTAATACTTTTAAGAAAACAGGAGAAAATTAACAAGTAGAAATACATTTGTGTCGAATTACACAATATAGCTTATAATTTACAGTAATACATGATTTCGTTTTCAGTGCGGTCCGTCACATTATATCACCAACAGATGGCATAGATATGTCCTATCGGATCCTTCGCTTCACACAGCAAGAATATCTGGAGGGGGAAGCACGCAGACACGTGTCTGGGGTGACTTGACATTAACCAACCACATGGTAGCTATGGATTTTAAAGATAAACGGAAACAGTTCTGTAAATTCTATTTTAATTTATTTTAGTATGAAAAATTATAATATGACTCCCACCACACTTTTGTTTATTTTATAATTACGATATTTTATTTCAAGTTGTAAATGTTAATAAAAACAAAATCGTAACTCTATAATTTGAAAAAAAAAAAAAATGTGTGGAGTATGTTAAAACTTTTAAGGAAAATTTATTTTATTTTATTTGTGTATGTATTGTTTACACATATTATTTGCATAATATTTCTTTAAAAAGAAAGAAAGAAAGATTCAAAATCCTACTATTGGCAATAACTTGATGTTAATCTTTGCAACCCCTAAACTAAACATATAAAGAGGGTGAATACTGGGCAGCCCAACAAAATTTAGCCTTGTGTGTGCACATTTACAGAATGACTTCTAATTCGCGATCAAGGAAAAGTAGTGAAATTTGGAGTTTCTTCGCCGATTTAGGCGATGCTAAAGCAAAGTGTAACTTTTGTTCTAAATACAGTTTCATTCAGGGGGGATAATTTTAAACTTGCACGGCATATTCGCTCTGCACGTTTAGCAAGGTAAGATTTTTACTAAATTCTGCAATAGCTTTTTGAAAAGCTAGTAAAATATGTTGTTTTGAAACTAGGATAAAATGGATTTTTATTGAATACTTTCGGAATTCCAGTAAATAAAATGTAAAGTGATTGTAATATTAGTAATATTAGACTACATTAGATTTGTAGCATTAGTAATGCCGTAGATCAAAAGGAGTAATCCCTGAGTAATGCTGCATATGAGTGATGACGTAAGCAAGAGGGGGGAGAGTGCCGTAATGAACATGTAATGAATGAATGAGCGTGTCGAATGTTGAGAGTTTGGAGTACTGAAGTTTTTAAAGCCAGTTCACTCTCTCAAGGTAGTTCGTTCCTCTAAGACACTTCACTCGTCCTAGATAGTTCGTTCTTTGATACTACTTCGTTCATCTAAGGCACTTCACTCTTCCAAGGTAGTTCATTCTTTGATAGCACTTCGTTCATCTAAGGCACTTCATTGTTCCAAGGCAGTTCGTTCTTCTACGTAACTTCATTCAGACCAGATAGTTCGTTCCTCTATGGCAGTTCACTCTGGCAAGATAGTTCGTTCCTCTCAGACACTCGCTGCAATACGATCGATATGGATGACGTAGGAAAGAGGTGAGGACATGCAAAGTCGATGGGCGGAGAAATGTATAGAGTAATCAACGAATGAGCGAAAGTTGATTTGGAGTGAGACACCCAGAGCTTGGAAATAAAAAGTAAATTTTAATTTCAAGTAGTAGTAGTGAACTGTCGTGAACTCTGAACTGGCAGTTCACTAAAAGTTACTAACCTTTTGACACTTCACAGTAGTGAAGCGTTCTTTTTAAACGACTCACTCCCGAATTGCCCATCACTAATGTGTACAACATATTAAAATACCCAATATTACATATTGATTCTCTTCCTCCATTCATCTTTATCCTTCCAGTCACCACCTTGCAGTCCCCTGTCCTTCATTACATTCATAATTCCCTCTACCCATGCCTTCTTACATCTCCCTCTTCTTTTCCTCCGATTTTGAACCCACTCCTAACTGGCAATTTATCTTTATTCATCCTCGTCACGTGTCCAAACCATTTTCCCACAAATGTTATAATTGTTTCGTTAAAGTTCATTATTTATTGGATAATACTGTTTCTGATCTAGTCTAATTTAGAGCATCGCCTTAAAAATCCACTTTTTTAAATGCCCCAGGTTGTCATTTCGACATTCCTGGTGTTCCCTCCTGGCATGGCGTACTTGTAACCCAGTTCTGAGGTTGGGGCGTGGTTATTCTTTCCCGATGATATGAGAGTTGATGATGATGGTAATGATGCGCCAGGAGAGGCCTTAAACTAAACTTAAGCTAATTAGGCGAATATGATAATGATGATAATGACGGCTAGATGATGTTCGGAGACCGATCTGGCCTTAAAGTTTTCTGACATTCATCTTACAAGTGTGGAAAAATCCCGAAAAAAAAACCTGACCTAGGAAACTCGTACCTCGAGACCATAGTGGTGGTCAATTTCTGTAGATTGCAATTTTGGATTTAATTTGGTATTTATAGTCCACATTTCTGCTCCATAGGTCATTAAACGTCTTACTATGTTTAAATAATTAACTCGAGAACTTAGTATTTTGCAAAATTTAATGTTAATAGCATATTTCTTCGGAAATCGCTAATACACTATTTATATAATATTTATATATTATATTATACTATATGATATTATATTATATTATTATATTATATTATATCGTATTACATTGACATTATATTATATTATATTATATTATATTATATTATATTAATTCTATTATATTATACTTATATTATCTTATATTATATTATATTCTCTTATTATTATATTCTCTTCTTCTCCTCTTCTCTTCTCTTCTCTTCTTCTTCTCTTCTCTTCTATTCTCTTCTCTTCTCTTCTCTTCTCTTCTCTTTCTCTCTCTCTTCTCTTCTCTTCTCTCGTCTTTCCTTCCCTTCCCTTCCCTTCTCTTCCCTTCCCTTCCCTTCCCTTACCTTATATTCTATTATTATTTTAAGTAGTAGGACTTTATTAGACAAAAAAAGAAGATTTTTACAATATTATTTACAATATTGGTCGCACGGGCAGTAAGGCCGTACGTGCTGTTGACAGTCCGTTACAATAAAGTAATAATTGGTACTAGTGTAAAGAAAATAAACAAAAACAGCATAACATTACAATTACATAAAGAAAACACAATAAAAATATTACAATTAAATAATAACACAATAGCATTATACACTAAAAACATTAACATTACAATTACATAAAGAAAACACAATAATATTACAATTAAGTAATAACACAATAGCAATAACATTACAATTACATAAAGAAAACACAATAATAATATTACAATTAAATATTATATATTATATTATATCATATCACATTACTTTATATCATATCATATCATATATTATATTAACTAACTAACTCACTGGCACTATCGAACCCATAGGTTCATGGCCACGCGGACATAAGCTCTCCATACACCCCTATCCTGAGCTAATGTCTTCCAATCATTCCCTGTATAATCTACTTCCCTCAAATCACAGTTAATGTTATTCTCTCACTTCATTCTTAGTCTACCAACTGGACGTTTTCCCTCTGGTTTTCGTACAAGAAGCCTCTATGCACCTCTTTCATTCCCCATTCATGCCACATGTCCTGCCCATCGAAGTCTACGAGACTTAACTGTTATTATTATATCTGGCTTCCTATAAAGACCATGTAGTTCACTGTTATGTAGTTTTCTCCATTCACATGTCTGTTCATCTCTTTTTTGGTCAAAATATTTTCCCAAGAACTTTATTCTCAAATAGTCTTACTCATATTAATATGAAAGAAATTATATTATATTATAGACGATTTATAACCTATACTATGTGTGAAATAAATTGAGCGAGCAAGTATTGTATAGGGAACAGTTTGGAGTTAAATAATTGAGTATAAGGTTTATGCGTGCAGTTGACTACTGGCTTAGTGCGTCAGGGAAGGTAAGAGATTAACTCCAGAGCTGTGACCTGCCCTCTACCGTTTAATGTAGTCAATAGCCCCCGCAAAATGGCTTTCCCGTGCTGACCGACACATCAGAATTGCAAAACACTCTTCACTAATATTTATTCTCTGTTCACAGTGCGTTAAAAATTTCACGAAAGAAATTATCTTTTAAATCAGTACTTCTCTGGTCGTACAGAGTGGATGTAACATTAGTATTACCATTGTAATTATGAATTCCGTATGGTAAGAATAACTCACTAGCACTATCGAAACCTTAGGTTCATGGCCATGCGGACTTAAGATGTCCATACTTCACTATTCTAAGATGATGTTTTACAATCATCCCCTGTATAATTTACTTCCCTCAAATCATGATTAATGTTATTCTCACAACTCACTCTTGGTATACCTACTGGTAGTTTTCCCTCTGGTTTTCCTACAATAAACTTCCATGCCCCTCTTTCAATGGAGGCACGCCGTAGCGTAGTGGTTAAGGCACTGAGCTACAAGCCGGAGGGTCGAGGGTTCAAGTCCCGTTGGGGTCAGGATTTTTAAACTGATCCAAATCCTCTGGCGGCACTATGGCCCTGGGGTCGACTCAGCCTCTAACGGAAATGAGTACCAGACGCCTGTTCTGGGGTAAAGGCGGCCGTCACGCAGGGCTGACAACCCGGCTGACATAAAGTGTCGATTGTCTAGAAAAAGTGGGAGCCTTAACCTCCTACTACCCCAAGGGCCTCCCGAGGCCTGTTGTGGGATCACTTTACCTTTACCTTTTACCTGCCCCTCTTTCAATTCTATTCGTGCCACATGTCCTGCCTATCGCAGTCTAGTAGACTTAACTGTTCTTATTATATCTGATTTCCCATAAAGATCATATAGGTCATTATCATGTAGTCTTCTCCATTCACCTGTCTGTTCATCTTTATTTGGTCCAAAATTTTTCCTAAGAACTTTATTCTCAAATACTCGTAATCTTTTCTCCTCCCTTAAAATAATAGTCCATGTCCGCATCCATATAACTGGGAGAATAACAGTATAGCATAAATTGTGGTTTTTGGATCACAAATGCACGGTTTTCCCACGATAAACTACTGTCATGCACAGCAGTAGCGTTGGAAGAGCTCGAGATACTTTAATTTTAATCCACACCAGTTTCCACAAAAAGTTCCAAATCTTCTTTATTTCATGCACAATTAGTCACTGTATAAGCAGCATATGTAATGTTTTGTATTCTTTGAGAGATATCTTTATACAAGTATATATATCCGATTCTGATGACTTTTTTGTGTTTTTGAGTGGGCCCGTGGAGGGTTTAGATTCACAATTCGACCCGGTAGATGGCGCTGCGATCGGGTTATAGGAGCTGTTTTATATTTTTTGCATATCAGAACATATAACTCAAAGATTCATCTCCCACCATCCCCCAATATTACTTAATTAAAAAAAATAATAAAGCCTTCTTAGAAGTTCATGAATAATTGGCCGGTAAGAGCAAGCAAGCCAACGTTTGGACAGGACAACGTCTGTCGGGTCCGCTAGTATATATATATAATTTATGTAATATTAAATTCTCACATTCACAGAAGTCCTCGCTTACAACACTTTTTTCCTTATATATCACAATGCACTCGTCGCCTTTCAAATCTCGAGTGGTTCTCGCGACTCACTCACGATTGACTGATTGGTCAGACCACACGTATTTCTATTATATGAGAGAGACAAACTATCGGGAAGCCCAGTCTTGACCTCCTCGAATAGAATCACCGAAAGGCAGATCCTTACAGAAAGCGAATTATAGAATCTATGTCAGTAAATAGGAGAGTGGGGAGGCAAAGTATGCGATGTGACGTTTTCAAAAGTGAACAAGGGAACGCTTGATCTAGAATATCAGCAGGGAGGCAAAAGTGGAAGAAAAGCTATAAACTTTGAGAGACTTGTATGAAGAATTCTTAGTGTCATAGGAATGGCTGGTCCGAAGCAGTCTCTGTAAGCCACCCTGTAAAATGAGACCCTTGCTCGCACCGGGATGTTAATTGGCTAATTATAATTCTAACCTATTTAAAATTGTTTTTAAACTTAAAAATTGAACAAAACAAAGCTAATAAGTCCAATATTTCTATGAGTACCTTCCTGTACCGTTGTCAAGCAGTTTCACGGAATAACTCTCAGCTAAGACGGCGATTTGTCACCACCACAATGTATACAAAAAAGCCAATATAGTACGCTAGTTGTTAACATATTACAAAGGTATTGAAATGACTCATCGAAGCTGCCGGTCCAACTATAGGAACCTTACCCTATAACTTCGATTTCAATCCTTGTTAAGTAAATATCTTTGGGGAATGAGAATTTTCATCAATTTGAACGAAATGAGAGTACGGAATGTTGAAGCAGACTTTAATAATAGGAAATATCTGACAATTAATGAACTCATAAAGCAGGAGAGACTTCAGAAATGTCATAATTAAAAAGAATCTCACAATTGTGGTGTTCAGAATAAAAGTGGACCAAGACAATATTTTATAATTTTGAGAAAAACAGATATAAATTTAAAGTAATATATTTAGTTGCAGATAAATAATTCAAAATTAATTTTTACGGTGAAAAAGAACAAATATAACTACTTGGTTCACCATTTCACAGAAAAATTATGTCGTGATCTGTGATATAACGGTTACATTTCTTGCCTCTGAATCCGAGAGTCGAGATTCTTCTTATTTTTTTTCGTCACGGTTTAGGGTTATTTAATAGCCTGTTCCGACTCGAAATTGCTGCTGTTTCCACATTTTCTTTGGTATTCTATTCTCAGTGATCCTAGCTAAGTGTTCTTTTCAGTTTGTTCTGTATTTCACTATTGTTGTGTTTAATCCCCACACTTCTCGTTGTTGTCTTATTTCTGTGTTGTGTTTTTGTCTGTTCTTTGATATCCTGCTATTGCTGGATATTTAAGATTGGAAATCTAAGGGATAAGTCCTCCAAGAGGTCAATATCATGGTAACTGACTTAACAATCTCAACAAAATAAAATAACATTTAATGTTTTCAGTCTTCAGATTGTAGGACACTACTTTTTCTCTTCAAAACATTTACAAATAGGTTTCTATCTCTTCAACAGAAAATGTGGAGTTTATATCTTTAATAACTGTACTTAAAATGTTCGGTTTTATATCGGTAACTGTCATAACTGTAAAATGACATCACGTTTTACAGAGTGAGAATTAAAATAATATTTTCTGTGAAGTTTTCAATTTTATTTCAACAAGCAATTGTGAATGTAGTATATATGTAAAGTAAAGTGATCCCACTACAGGAGACCCTTGGGGTAGTAGGAGGTTAAGGCTCCCACTTTTTCTCGACAATCGGTACTTATGTCAGCCGGGTTATCAGCCCTGCGTGACGGCTGAGTGAGTTTTATGTTCTAATAAACTTTACTCACTAATTATACAAAATAAAGGTAACTGACGTAACAATGCATTTGTAAGGGTTTTAATTAAAATAAATAACAATTCTTTGTTACGGATAAGTTTATTCATATTCTACAATATGCTGGCATGTTTGCACTTGAAAACTATTTTAATAGCCCATATACTACAACTTTGGGAAGAAACTTTAATTTTCATGTTTTACGTCACATTTTACATGGAATATCACATTTTACATGGAATACACTAGGAGGAACTTTAAGCGGTGGGTTCCGATTCTGAAGATTTCCGGACTCGTAAAAGAATCTCAACCCGCGCGGACATAAGTTCTCCATACATCCCGATTCTGAGCTAAAATTTTCCAAACATCCCGTATATAATTACTTCCATCAATTGATAGTTAATGGCTTTCTCCCACCTCATTATTGGTCTGCCTGCTTGGCATTTTCCCTCTGGTTTTCCTAAAAGTAGCTTCTGTGTCCCTCTTTCATTCCCCAATTCGTGTCACATGTTCTGCCCACCGCAGTCAACGACACTTAACTATTCTTATTATTAACAGGTCAACGACACTTAACTATTATATATATATATATATATATATATATATATATATATAATAGAATATTGTGTCGATTCAAAATGATTACTTCAGGAGAGCACAAGATGTTAAAAATTAAAAAAAAAGGTCATACGAGAAAACATCAATATTAAACATTCAATACTAGATTATATAAGATATGAGCAGTTAAACTGGTATGGACATGTATGACGAATGCAAGAAGAAAGGTTACTTAGGAAAATAATGAAATGGTGTTCATCTAGAATAAGAAGGAAAGGAAGACCACGAAACTCGTAGATGCAAGAAATAAGAACTGGAATGAGGACAAGAGGACTGGAGGACATGGAGTGGATATATAGGGACGAGTGGAGAACGAAAATGAAACTTCAGGCACAGAAATATGATTGTGTAAACATTGTAAACATGCACATAAGCAAATAAATTATAGAATCCCTCAAAAGATCTTGGAGTGGAGAATAGATGGGAAAAGAAGGAAGGAAGACCTATAGAAGGTTCAATGGATGGTGTGAGAAGAAACATGAGTGAACTGGAACTTTCACATGAGGGTGTTCATTGTCGCTACAACTGGAGAAGACAAATTTCTCGAGGATGACGGAAAAATAATATATATATATATATATATATATATACCGTGTCCACAAATATAGTATCATACTTTAAACTACTACTACGTCGTTTTGGATAATCGTATCTAAATGAAATTGGTGACAATCAAAAGAGAAACTCAAAAGGGTTTTGCTATACCTCATAGACATTGAATGTGACCCCCACGAGTGACGCTACAGACAACGCTGTCTGCTAAATGTCAATGAACCCATATCTACCACAAAAACATGATTAAAATTAGTTTAGTTTCTGTACTATTGTCCATTATTCTCCATTGTTGATATTGTTAACATGCACAAAACCTTCAGAGTTTCTCTTTTGATAGTCACCAATTTAATTTAGATACGATTAACCAAAGCGACGTAGTAGTAGTTTAAAGTATGATAATATATTTGTGGACACGGTGTATATATATATATCTCCAAGGTGAGCCAAATGTCACTACAATTAGGCCTGCAACATGTACACAGAACGTATCTAGGCAAAACAAATATGTAATAAACATCTGAGAGCGGACTAATTTTATTGAGCAACGTACCCTAGTAGGGCGTATCTGAGTAACTACCCAATCAACGTCACAGGTGGATAATTTGAAATTCATAGGAAATTAAAAGCATAATAGAGTATATGCTGTAATGGGTAGTGACTTTTGTCCCATTCTGTATACTTTTTTGTCATAGTTACTTCCGATTACAATTAGGGATACGACATGTCAAGATCTGTAGATTTTTAAAAAATATATTTAATGAGAACAATCTGAATAGGTTCACTCCTTCGGAATTAGGAGTAGGAGTTCAGACTATAATTGGGTATTGTCTGAAACCCAACTATTAACAAGTAAGTTTGCCTGACAAGAGAAATGGTGAATGGCCATAGCAAGTGAATTGTATTAAAACAACACAATTGCACGATCCATTGGTTGATATTAAATAAATGCAGATGTATCTTAATTCCAGCTGTGGTTATGGCGGTCCCCATGGGCTTAACAAATAACCAGCGAAATTATCAGGAATATCGTAGTGACATGCCATTTTTCCCGCAGAGATTCATTGCGCCAAATATTGTTTAATCTCGACCGATATTTGTTTTCATATGAAATGTGTTCAAAATCCACACAAAAAAAAATCTAAATATAGTTACTGTAGCATCTACCTAGACGCGTGCGTTAAAATGGGCCACATATTAAAAACATTTTATATTCTTTTCCATTAAATTCCATTTCATATATTTTATTGCCAACCTAATGTGTGTTGAGTTATTCCGCTAAGTGGAATATTTCGAAGTTAGTGTCACTTATTTTTCTTAGATTGCAAGTTTTCAATCTTGCTCTACCCATAATTCATAGCTACCTTTTCACTTTACGAACTCTTTAATACCGATTGGTATTATTCTTTTTTTTTTGCGAGTTTATAATAGCTTTATCTGTTATGAATCTACGTTACCAAGACTGTCGGTACGTGCTGAAGAACCACATCCAGCAAGAGCTGGCCCTGCGTTAACTGAATAGGACGGATCTAGACATGGCTGTCGATAAAAAGCCCCAACACACTTTACTCCAAGTGTGTAGGAGAATAAAACTTCCAAAAATAAAACCGGGAAGAGAACTCTCGTCAGCCGAGGAGAAGGCAACCTTCTAAGGGAAAGGGACCCCAGCAGAAAACCTCCGGTCCTCCAGGTTGGGAGTTGTGCGTCGGGCTGGAAACCCACCACGTAAAACGATATTTCTCAAAAGTCTCACACGATTAAGCAGGTCGGAATAATAATGTAAAGCGCTGGGCTGAACAGATTTCAGACCGGAACAGGCAAAGACCTAATCCGTGATGGATGATGATGTTTGTGCACGTTAAATACGCAACCTGCGTACATCATATACATAACTCCAGCAATTCAAATGTCGCCTTGGTTCCGATTGGGAGAAAGGCGAAAGATACATTGCTCTCCTTCTCATACAATTTTGTTCACCTCCTCACCCATTTATATGTCTACTCGCTTTCATTCAATATCTTCCCGCCATAACTTTTTTTTATATTTTGCACGATAATCACCAAGCCAATTATTTAATCAAGTTATATAGTTTACTATTTCATTTTAGACGCAAGTTAAAATTATAACCCTCCATGGTATCTTTACCTTGTCGTGGTGGAGTGGCTTGCGTGCTTAAATGATCCTGAGAGCTATGCCGGCGGTAGCATTGCTGCCGATAGGGTTACCCATGCCGGACTGGTCGAAGGTGATAAGCCAGACGAAAAAAGTACCTTGGGCGAAAGACTGACGATCTTTCACCGTAAAAATACAACAGTCAAGAAATGCGGACATGGGTTCATCTGGGGTAAAATTTTCCGGAGGTCAAATAGTCCCCCATTCGGTTCTCCGGGCGGGGACTACTTCAGGGAACCCATGCCAAAGGCTCAAACACAGGGACATGTTCCTAGGAACATGGAATGTTAGGACTTTATACAATAGCGGGGCACTAGAGATATTAACGCGGGAATTGGATAAATCGCCCTTGGATATAGTCGCTTTACAGGAAGTTAGGTGGCCAGGAGAAGGTAGTCAGGAATCAGGAAGCTTTGCGTTATACTACGGGGGTGCAGAAAGACCTGCATTTGGAACGGGTTTTTTAGTCAGAAGGAGGATCCTATCCGCTATCCGAGATATTAAGTTTGTTAGTGATAGGATATCATACATAATTCTAAAGGTAAACGACATGATTTATAATTGTAAATGTACATGCCCCCACAGAAGATAAAGATGACAAGATCAAGGATGAGTTCTATGAAGAATTAGAATGCTTATTTGATAGCCTTTCACGATATCATATGAAAATTGTCTTAGGAGATTTTAATGCAAAAGTGGGGCGAGAAGATATATTCAAACCAACAATAGGCAAATTCAGTCTTCATGAAGATAGTAACGACAATGGCGTTAGATTAGTCACATTTGCCACATCGAAGAATCTCATTGTTAAGAGCACAACATTTCAGCATAAGGATATTCATAAATACACCTGGACGTCCCCAGATGGAGAAACTTGGAACCAGATAGATCATGTATTAGTGGATAAACGCTGGCACAGTAGCATCATTGATGTTAGATCAGTTAGAGGGACAGACTGCAATTCGGATCATCATCTGGTCAGAGTGAAAATCAGACAACGGCTATCGCTTATGAGAGGAACGAACGCTAATGATGATTCTGTAAAATATGAATTAAAAAACTTGAAAAATGATGAAATGCGACAAGAATACCAAATCAAAATTGCTAATAGATTTGAAGTACTGGAATCTTCAGATGACAATGTGGCAAACGAAGAAGAAACTGATATAAATAAAGAATGGGAGGCAATAAGAGAAACTATTAAATTGTCAGCATCAGAAAGCATTGGTTATTTAAAAAAGAGGAAAATCAAGAAATGGTTTGATGAGGAATGTGCCGACATTGTAAAGAAAAGAAAGCTAGCAAAAATGAAATTGTTAAACGAGCCAAATGAGGTAAATTTAGAGCAATTGGATAGTATTAGTCAGGAAACCACAGACTTACTAAAGAGTAAAAAGAGGGGAATATCTGAGAGAGAAGATTAATGATCTAGAAATTAATGCAAAAAATAGGAACATTAGAGAATTATATCAGGGAATTAGTATAGAGAAGAAAGGGTTTCAGGCTAGAACAAACATAATTCGGAATGAAAATGCGGATACGATTGCAGACTCCAAGAGAGTATAAAATAGATGGAAAATAGTTACTTTAATCAGCTATTAAGTGTACATACAGAACAGGACATTGAGGAGGATAAGTTACAGACAGCAGAACTTCTAGTTGCAGAAACAAGTGCATTAGAGGTTGAAATGGCGATTGAAAAATTGAAGATGTATAAAGCATCAGGTTGGGATGAAATTCCAGCAGAACTGATAAAATCAGGGGGAGAAAAATTGATTTACAAGATACGCCGGTTACTTAATATGATTTGGAAAAAAGAAGCTATTCCAGATGAATGGAAAGAATCGATTATCGTACCAATTTAAAAGAAAGGAGATAAAACTGATTGCTACAACTACGGGGGCATCTCATTACTTCCAACTTCGTACAAAATACTAACAAATATATTAGTAAGCAGACTCACTCCCTATATTAATGACATTCTAGGAGATCATCAATGTGCATTTAGAAAAAACAGGTCTACAACAGATCAGACTTTTAGTATAAGAAAAATTTTAGATAAGATATGGGAATATGATGGTACTGTACATCAACTATATGTAGACTACAAAAAAGCATATGATTCAATTAAGAGGGAGAAGTTATATAGTATCCTGCTGGAGTTCGGAATTCCTAAGAAGTTAGTTAGACTTATACGAATGTGTCTAAATGGCACAAAGAGTAGGGTGCGTGTAGGCAAACAGTTTTCGGACACTTTTGAAATCCAGAATGGGTTGAAGCAAGGAGATGCACTATCTCCTCTACTATTTAATTTTGTATTAGAGCATGCCATTAAATCTTTAGAGAATGAGGAAGGCTTACAACTCAATGGTATTAATAAGCTGTTAGTTTATGCTGATGATGTAGTACTATTGGCCGATAGCGAGGAGATACTAAAGGACAACACGCACACACTATTGAGTAACACTAAGAAATTAGGACTGGAAGTAAATATCAATAAAACTAAATATATGGTCACACGTAGAAATGCATTATATAATGGAAATGGACAGCTAATGACAAATGAGGGAAATTTTGAGGAAGTGGCTGAATTCAAATACCTAGGAACAATAATCACAAATAGGAATGAGATGCACAAAGAAATTAAACATAGGCTCAATTCTGGAAATGCGTGCTATTATGCATTGCAGAGACTCTTGATGTCCCAACTCCTTTCAAAAAACGTTAAGCTGAAAATATATAAAACTATTATTCTACCAGTTATATTATATGGGTGCGAAACATGGACTCTTACTTTAAGGGAGGAAAGGAGATTACGAGTATTTGAGAATAAAGTACTTAGGAAAATTTTTGGACCAAAGAGAGATGAACAGACAGGTGAATGGAGAAGACTACATAACAATGAACTACATGGTCTTTATAGGAAGCCAGATATAATAAGAACAGTTAAGTCTCGTAGACTGCGATGGGCAGGACATGTTGCACGTATGGGGAATGAAAGACTTGCATGGAAGCTTCTTGTAGGAAAGCCAGAGGGAAAACGCCCAGTTGGTAGACCAAGAATGAGGTGGGAGAACAACATTAACTATGATTTGAGGGAAGTAGATTATACAGGGAATGATTGGAAAGCATTAGCTCAGGATAGGGATGTATGGAGAGCTTATGTCCGCGCGGCCATGAACCTTTGGGTTCGATAGTGCCAGTGAGTTAGTTAGTTAGTTAAAATTATAAAGGAGAATGATTGAGCAGGTAATCAAGTGTTTGGTTGTGGTAATAAATAACTGGAGATCGTTACATAATGAAAGTCACACATGAGGCTGTAAGAGTGGTTGGGTGTATGAATGATATCGTACGGAAAACAAGTACTTAAATAAAGATACCAAAACAAGCATATGTAGAGCAGTGATACACCCAATATTGACATACTGTTAAAACAAAACAAACTTTACAAACAAGGAAATAAAAAGGCAGTTGAATATTATTCTGGCAATAGGCGAATGAGTGGACAGAAGAAGATTTGAATGGAATTGACATATATCCCGCATGACATATGAGATAAGTTACCAGAGGAAACCTGGAAGACAAAAAAAAAAAAAAAAAGGATGGAAGGACTCTTAATTCTGGATGGAATAGGTCATGGACCTGAAACAAAGAGAAGAGGAAGAAGAAGGAGAAATATACCATTATTATTATTTTAATATATTTTGTTCTTTGCTTGTGTTTCACTGCTTTATACCAGTTGTGTTGTGCTGGTGATTCATATTTTTTTTAGTCTTTATTACAAATTTTGAATATATCTCAGTGAAAGTTAATTGTTGTGATTCTGATGTTGGGTCTCTGCACCCTTCTTTTACCAAACTGTCTGCTATTTCGTTACCACATGTGATGGAATCCACAAGAAGTGTACTTCAGATTTTTGAGATAGTTTTTTGAGCTGTATCCTATCCGCTATCCGAGATATTAAGTTTGTTAGTGATAGGATATCATACATAATTCTAAAGGGTAAACGACATGATTTTATAATTGTAAATGTACATGCCCCCATAGAAGATAAAGATGACAAGATCAAGGATGAGTTCTATGAAGAATTAGAATGCTTATTTGATAGCCTTTCACGATATCATATGAAAATTGTCTTAGGAGATTTTAATGCAAAAGTGGGGCGAGAAGATATATTCAAACCAACAATAGGCAAATTCAGTCTTCATGAAGATAGTAACGACAATGGCGTTAGATTAGTCACATTTGCCACATCGAAGAATCTCATTGTTAAGAGCACAACATTTCAGCATAAGGATATTCATAAATACACCTGGACGTCCCCAGATGGAGAAACTTGGAACCAGATAGATCATGTATTAGTGGATAAACGCTGGCACAGTAGCATCATTGATGTTAGATCAGTTAGAGGGACAGACTGCAATTCGGATCATCATCTGGTCAGAGTGAAAATCAGACAACGGCTATCGCTTATGAGAGGAACGAACGCTAATGATGATTCTGTAAAATATGAATTAAAAAACTTGAAAAAATGATGAAATGCGACAAGAATACCAAATCAAAATTGCTAATAGATTTGAAGTACTGGAATCTTCAGATGACAATGTGGCAAACGAAGAAGAAACTGATATAATAAAGAATGGGAGGCTATAAGAGATACTATTAAATTGTCAGCATCAGAAAGCATTGGTTGTTTAAAAAAAAGGCAAAACAAGAAATGGTTTGATGAGGAATGTGTCGACATTGTAAAGAAAAGAAAGCTAGCAAAAGTGAAATGGTTACACGAGCCAAATGAGGTAAATTTAGAGCAATTGGGTAGTGTTAGACGGAAACCACCAAGTTACTAAAGAGTAAAAAGAGGGAATATTTGAGAGAGAAGATTAATGATCTTGAAATGAATGCAAAAAATAGGAACATTAGAGAATTATATCAGGGAATTAGTATAGAGAAGAAAGGGTTTCAGGCTAGAACAAACATAATTCGGAATGAAAATGGGGATATGATTGCAGATTCTAGGAGTATATTAAATAGATGGAAAGGTTACTTTAATCAGCTATTAAATGTACATACAGAACAGGACATTGAGGAGGATAATTTACAGACAGCAGAAATGCTAGTCGCAGAGCCAAGTGCATTAGAGGTTGAAATGGCGATTGAAAAATTGAAGATGTATAAAGCATCAGGTTCAGATGAGATCCCAGCAGAACTGATAAAATCAGGGGAGAAAAATTGATGGACAAGATACGCTGGTTGCTTAGTAAGATTTGGGAAAAAGAAGCTCTTCCAGATGAATGGAAGGAATCAATTATCATACCAATTTATAAGAAAGGAGATAAAACAGATTGCAACAACTACAGGGGCATCTCATTACTTTCAACTTCGTACAAAATTCTAACAAATATATTAGTAAGCAGACTTACTCCCTATATTGACGACATTCTAGGAGATCATCAATGTGCATTTAGAAGAAACAGGTCTACAACAGATCAGATTTTTAGTATAAGACAGATTTTAGAAAAGAAATGGGAATATAATGGCACTGTACACCAACTATGTAGACTTCAAAAAAGCATATGATTCAATTAAGAGGGAGAAGTTATATAGTATCCTGCTGGAGTTCGGAATTCCTAAAAAGTTAGTTAGACTTATACGAATGTGTCTAAATGGCTCAACGAGTAGGGTGCGTGTAGGTAAACAATTTTCAGACACTTTTGAAATCCAGAATGGGTTGAAAGCAAGGAGATGCACTATCTCCTCTACTATTTAATTTTGTACTAGAGTATGCCATTAAATCTTTAGAGAATGAAGAAGGCTTACAACTGAATGGTATTAATAAGCTGTTAGTTTATGCTGATGATGTAGTACTACTGGCCGATAGCGAGGAGATACTAAAGGCCAACACGCACACACTATTGAGTAACACTAAGAAATTGGGACTGGAAGAAAATATCAGTAAAACTAAATATATGGTCACACGTAGAAATTCAGTATATAATGGAAAATCGACAGCTAATGACAAATGAGGGAAATTTTGAGGAAGTGGCTGAATTCAAATACATAGGAACAATAATCACAAATAGGAATGAGATGCACAAAGAAATTAAAAATAGGCTCAATTCTGGAAATGTGTGCTATTATGCATTACAGAGACTTTTGATGTCCCAGCTCCTTTCAAAACACGTTAAACTGAAAATATATAAAACAATTATTCTACCAGTTATATTATATGGGTGCGAAACATGGACCCTTACTTTAAGGGAGGAAAGGAGATTACGAGTATTTGAGAATAAAGTTCTTAGGAATTTTTTTGGACCAAAGAGAGATGAACAGACAGGTGAATGGAGAAGACTACATAACAATGAACTGCATGGTCTTTATAGGAAGCCAGATATAATAAGAACAGTTAAGTCTCGTAGACTGCGATGGGCAGGACATGTTGCGCGTATGGGGAATGAAAGACGTGCACGGAAACTTCTTGTAGGAAAGCCAGAGGGAAAACGCCCAGTTGGTAGACCAAGAATGAGGTGGGAGAACAACATTAACTATGATTTGAGGGAAGTAGATTATACAGGGAATGATTGGAAAGCATTGACTCAGGATAGGGATGTATGGAGAGCTTATGTCCGCGCGGCCATGAACCTTCGGGTTCGATATTGCCAGTGAGTTAGTTAGTTAGTTAGTTAGTTTCAATATGTTTATTCCTGTTGCATTGTGAACATTCTAGTAGCTTATGTTGTATGGAGTTTTTTCAATATCTCTGAGTGGTATCCTCATACAACTAAAGAGAAAATTATCTACCTACACCAGGATTTGAACCGAAGATATGCAACTTTATGTGCGGATGCCATTACCATTGTGCAACTTAGGCAATCCAGGAGTAGACACAAGTAACGATACATTGGGAGTGCAAATGGTGTTTATATAGTCATTAATCGCAGTGGTATTGAAATAGTATCCATCCATAGTAATTCTGCCCAAAGGCAGGTCCTTCACTGCAATCATAGCATCTTCATGCTATGCTTGCAGCTTTACTAGGGAATCGTAGGTGTGGTAGCTTCCCGTTGCTTTCCACACCGGTGAAGGATGATGATGATGATGATAATGATAAGGATGAGGATGGTGATGATGGCCATATGATTTCGGGGACCGTTTGGGCCTTAAAGATTTCCTGACATTTGTCTTACAGGTGAGGAAAAACCCCGATAAAAACCTCACCCAGAAAAACTGCCCCGACCGGGGATCGAACCAGGGCCCGCTGCGTGACAAGGCAGCACGCTACCTCGAGACCACAGCGGTAATTTCTTTAATTTAATTTCACACGTTTACACAAAAATTTCCCACGATTCATTTCATTCACAATAATTCACTGCACAGCATAATTAATTATTCTGATTTCGGTCTCACAATGTATTTTAAAGTTCAGTTATGCACACTGGCAGAAACCCTTACTTCCCAACACTACTTTCGCCTTGAGTTCAATCAGATCACGGCGGCCTCCATCCGGACTTATACAATCGACGAAGACGTTTACAGCTCGCTCACTATTATCAGAGATCCGTGATTTCATTGTTGTACTTGGAGAACAAGGGGTGAATAGTTACTACCAACTGACTTAAAATATCGACTTATGTGTTACTACTGGAGAGCCTTTTCATTAGCGGTGTTCGTTTCTTCAGCAGGTCTATAACAGAGAACTTTCCTTGACTGCGCCTCACTTACGCCCTATACTTATACTTTTCCACTTCTGACTTAATCCCGTACACCGTTCTTAGTGATATGACTACCGTTCTGTCCAGCACTTTCTCGAGTGGTGTAATATAATTACTCTCTGAGATTTCTACTCTGAGATAAAGTGAAGCAAATTATGAACCACTTATTTTGTCTATATATTATTTTTTGCCCTCCCATTATTTTCGATATATGGGTAATATTTAAATTAAATTAATTAAACACATTCACTAACTAATTTACACTAAACTGTTAACTAGAATAATCACTTCCTAATTAATTAAGCAAATTTACTACGGAGATATAACTGACTACAGACGCCAGAAACTGATACAAAAAACAGAGACATACCAGGGATTAAGGTTATGAGAAAATAGCTGTATCCTCCAAACCAACCCTCGGGTTACCTCGGGTGATTTTACCACTCACCCAGGACAGCTATCCGAGTTTCTGGAACCACTACAAATCCTGAGCTATTCAACTTATTCGTGTTGAATGGTTTGAACCATAGTACACCAGCACGCTCAACCCTCACGAGTCTATCGGACTTAGCCGCGAGGACTGCTAGGCATGAAAATGCGTCGCAGACCCACCGTTCTTTCCCCGGTCCGCCAGCCGGGGACATGAGCAGCCATCGCTTGTGGGACATGCGAAGGACCTGTCACAAATAGAGGCCCCCTCAGTGCGAGGTTTGTAGAACATCAGGGCGTTCAACCCCTGGTGGCCTGACAGATGGTCCACGAATCCGTATAGACTGAGACGGCAGTCAAGGCAGTATGACCAAACTGTGCTGATCCGGGGCGTGCCTAGGTCCGCCAGCCGGGTTCGCGTCATGCCACTGGTATCAGTCCAGCAGGGACCTATACCCCAACCATCATATCTCCAGCTCTGAGGTTTAGGTTATACGAGGGGTAAATGAAGAATTCGCCCTCTGCTGCCAATAAGGAAATAGTGGTATTGTGAGTAGATGTCTGCCACAACCAATCACTGCTCTTGAAGCAGCTATAGCGCACTAGTAAGAGTTGAAATTGCTGAGATGTTGTCAGCTGTATGTCTGCTAACCGCATACATAAAGCGGCCACTCCCACTGAATATCCATATCGGCAACACTGTAGTGAAGACGTCAATGCCGGAGAATCAGTGGCTTCAGTATACGCAACCTCCATCACAGAACACATAGTATGGCATGCCCTCATCTCCTGCCGACCCTACAAATGGTCCTCGAGTCAATCGGACTTAGCCGGGAGGATTGAAAAGCTGATATACTGACCACACATATTGTCTGCCAACCGACAATTCTCCAGCAAGGTGGGACTCCACCACATTTTGTCCACGTAGTTCGTTTATTATTAGACGAAAAATTCCTTGCGAGACGGATCGAAAGAGGATCGCCGTACATCACTTTGCCTGCCAGATCACCAGACCTAAAACCACCTGACTTTTATTTTTCCTGTTGGGGTTTGGTAAGGATCAGGTCTACAGGACACCAGTGCGTTATTTGGCAGACTCACAAGAATGAATTTGTTTATCTGTCAACAATGTTACACCATCACAGATGCTTTTTAACACATGGGTCAAGGTTGAATACCGGTTTGACATTTCTCGTGCCACTAATGGAAAATATGTTGAGGTTTATGAAACATAAGGTACAAAAATCTAGTTTTCACTCTTTGTACCAATTGGTTTCATCTATAGATTCGTATTAGTTCAGAAGTTATAACAATTAATTTTATTATACTTATAAGCGGAACACCCGGCATATACGCCAGAGGGGAG